>JAPFBE010000438.1:0-50992 GCA_034336665.1 Luscinia megarhynchos | reverse complement strand
TCTTTTTTTTTCATGTATTAGTTAGTTTAGAAATGGGTCTCTTGTTATTAAACAGCTGAATAACTCCTAAAATAGCCCTTTTAAATAGCCCTTTTCAGCCAAAATCTTGAGATCTGCCAGAAGTTCTGGGTTGCAGCAGCATTTGCCTAAGCTCCCAAAAATACTAAACTATTTTGGTTGATTTAATGGAACATTTCTCCGTGAACAGCCTTAATCAGATCTCCATGACAATCCTGTGTAATTCAATGAGTGAGATTTTGTGTTCATTTTCAGAGATAAATGCTATTTCACTGCTTGCAGAGCAAAAATAAATCACCCAACTCTCTTCTCACCAGCCACTCTCTAATCCTTTAATACTTGATGTGACTGCAAAATTGGTGGTTTGATATTTTTTATTTGCTTCTGTTTTTGGGGAAATATAAATGTGGTTGTGTACTCAAACATTCCACTTTTTTCATGGGAAAACAAAATACTCTGAACAGGTGGAAATGCAGATTGTGGATTTTGGCAATTGTTGCTTTTCATTGCACTTTCCTTTATTCCATGAAACTGTGTGTGCCTGCTGTGGTTCCCTCTTTCTGGCAGGTGTAAATTCTCCTCAAAGCCTGTTAAGTGCTGCTCTCAGGCTCCTGGAGCTGGGTAATTCCTGTGGGGATGCTGAGTGTGGCTCAGCTTGGACCACCTGGGACGTGTGAGTAAAGCAAAGGAAGCTTAGGGTGACTCCTTTCATAGACTGTGTATTTGATTTTCCTGCACTTGCTGGGGTTTTCTTCCCAGGGTCTGGAATAGGAAAAAGCACAAGCACTCAGGGATGTGGAGCTGGAGTTCAGGCTGTTCCTGTGGCGAGATGTGGCTGCTCCAACTCCAGCTGGATCCAGCCCCACTGTGGGAAGGGGCTCCAGGCTGCCCAGCTGTGGGGTTGGTGCAGGAGCAGTTCCTGGAGGAGGTGGCTCCCCTGTGGTCTCTGCATGCTCCTCCCTGCTGCTTCCATCAGCCCTTATTTTTTATTTTTTATTTTAATCCCAATTCATTCTGCATAAAACTGATGGAATGTACTCTGGAATCCCTGGGAGTAATTTTCTGGCAAAATATCCCAGACTTGCTTTAAGCGCCCGTCTCTGGCAGCCACCTCTGCCTCTGTGCATTGCCTGCTGCCCCCTGGTCCTGCCATGCCTGGGCTGTTCCCAAACAACATCTGGAGTCCTGCAGTGGGTCTTGAAAGCTCAGTCAGTCCCATGGGCAGAAACACCTTCCATCCACAGAGGTTGCTCCAAGCCCTGTCAAGCTGGAATCTTCTTTCCCAGGGTTTTCCTGGATCCTGCAGCTCTGGGCAGTGCAGCCTTCCCTCTGTGATCAGTCTCAGAGGGTTTAGCAAACATGGTTTGTAAAAAATGTCACTGGTGATACTTGCCTGCATTGCTGATGTGGTTTTGGGAAGTTCTGCCTGCATGAGACTCTGGCTGAAGCCCCTGGAATCACCAGGAAGGGCAGAATAACTGCAGGGGCTGCAGTGATACATGGAATTATACAGACAAGGGCAGCCTGGCAGCTGTCTTCAGTGTGCGTCTGAGTAAAATCCAGGGGCTGCAGTGCCACTCTGCAGGAACATTTCCCTCCCCTCTATCAGAGGGGAAAAAACTAAAAGCAATCCTGATATCTGCTTGATTTTGCTGCTTCCCACTTTTGGCTTTGTTGCTCCCATTTTGTACCGACGGAGAAATTCAGCATGATTGCTGACTTTTTAATCCAGTCCTAGCTTTCCTCTGCTAAATTTCTGTATTTCTAATTTTTCTTCAGGCATGTTTTACACTGATGAAGCTGCTGTGGAGGCCAAAGAAGAGTGTTAAGAACTCCAAAAACTTGCCAAACTAGGATGTTACAAGGGTGTGGCCTTGTCTTTCCCTGAGCATCCTTTCTCCAGTGTTCCCTGAGTGTAGCTGAGGTTTTTCCCCAGCCAACTCCTTTGTCTTGGGGGAATTGTCAGCCTTAATGCCTTTTGACTCCTCTGATGGGGTTGCTACTGTTTTTCTTTTTGCCTGTAAAAGTCAATCCACCTCCTTTAATACGCAAAGTATCAGTTCTGAGGCAGAGGCCAGGAGCAGTACCTGCTTTTTAGAAGAGCTCCTGATGTTAATGAATGATTACAAGTAGTGCTCCAGTCCTGGCAGTTCAAGCCTTCTCTTCATTTATCTTTATTCCTCCTCTACAATCTTCTAGGAAATGCCATTTTTGCCTTAGCAGGGCAGCCTTAGCAAAGGGAGAAATATATTTGAGTATCATGAAACTGGGTGGGGTTTGGGAGTGGGCTGAACAAGGCATGAAGGGTTAAAGCTCCTCTGCCTCTTAATCATGCCCTGGAAAGATCAAGAGATTCAGTTGTTGAATGGAATAGAAAAACTTAGGATCTTCAAGAATCATCTTCAAGCTCTGGGAGTGTTTGGACAGTGCTCTCAGGCACAGGGTGGGGTTGTTGGGGTGTCCATAGGAACAGGGGTTGGACTGGATGCTTCTGATGGGTCCCTTCCAGCTCATAATGCTCCATGATTTTACCTGCTGAAGGCGACTCTGAGAGTGTAGTTAAAGGGAAAATAGAAGCAACTTGACCTGCTTGGGGCTTTTGTTCCTGACTGGGCTCATTGGGCAGCCAAGTTTGTTCAGTTGAGTGCCATGACTTCAGTTCAGTAAAGAGCTTTGAGTAGCTGAATGCAGTTGGCAAGTTTTGGGTCGTTATCTCTAAACACTTGCTTCCATAACATAGTTCCTGTGGTTTACTTTGGGCTATTCTTCATTTCTAGTTTTTCCTGTTCTGCTTGAAACATGACTGTTAAAAAAGCGAAGGAAACTTTCAAAATTGCCTGTGCTCGTTCTCCCTTCTTTAGCAAACCTCATCCTTCCTCTGCTGGGTCACTGGCTCTGGTCTGACTATGTCTGGTCTCTTTGCTTGCCTTGCCTTGCACAAAAGGATCACATCCAAGAACTTGAAAGGGTTTATCTGACCATCCCAAGTGGCCCTTTGTTCTGCCCAGCTTGATCTTGATTGCAGCTTCAGGAAAGGTGATGATTCTCTTCCTGGGATGAGTTAGAGCAGGTTCTTGGTTTCTGGTCCATTTCTCTGCTTTTGGTATCTCCCTCTTTGGTAACTTTCGAATGCTAGTCTGGCTTCCTGGGAAGTTTCATCCGGAAGGATTTTGGAAAATATATTTTTCTCTGTAGAAATGTCAATCTCTGTATAGCAGAGAGAGAGAAGAGCAAATGTTGTGTTGGAAAGTGGAGTGTTTGAGTGCACCTGAAATATTAACCCAAATTTGAGTTTGTGCATATTTTAACCTCTTGTCTCTCTTCCATTAAGATTCCAGTACTGAATATTCAGGTGAAAATATTCCCGCAGCTCTTTGTACTGTGGCAGGAACCATATTCTCCTGTACAAACTACTTTTGGTGTGATCTTCACGGGTGGAGTTGGCAAAAATGGATCCACTATAGCAGTAGAGTACCTTGGGCTGCCAGTTCCTCCTCAGCACGGAGGCTCTTCAGCCACAGTTTGTATTGAACATAATCCCTCCTCCATGGGAAGTACTTCCCCTTCAGCTCCTTGCTGGCTTAGGCAAAACAAGTTAATATTGTGTGTGTAAGAAGAGTAGATTTAGGAGCAAAAGTTTTTAAAATTTTTTATTAAAAGTACTCATTGTACTTTTGATATTTGTTTTGAATTAATGAGATAAAACAAGTTATACACCCCTCACTGAAGAGTTCATAGAAAAATCCCATGCAAAATCCATTCAGGAGAAAAAATTTTTCAAGAAGATTCTGTGTTTGATCCTTCTGAAAGATCTATATTATTTATATTACTAATGTAAAAAGAACAAGTGGAGGTGTCTGCACAAGCACCTTCTGTTGCAGTGTTCTTGCTGCCCTAAAATCTCCTTTTTTCCCCAGCACCAGAAAGTTTCCACCACATTCTCAGCTGCTGCGTGGCTCAAGTTTCACCACTTTTTTGTTTCCTTTTTAGCACCAGCATTCAGAAAGATGTTTCTAATGTGATTTTATTTTTAACCCCTCATTGCATGCCATGTGAGGGGGCTGAGGTTTCTTTGCAATGTGCACATTTTATTAACCTCCTGCTTTAATCTCGCCCTAGGGAACAAGTGTCCTCTCACCTTTTCTCCATATTGGCTCAGTGATCGCCTTGGCTGCAATGATCTACAAGAAATCTGCTGTGCAGCTCTTTGAGAGGCACCCCTGCCTCTACATCCTGACTTTTGGCTTTGTGTCTGCCAAGATCACGCGAACAAACTGGTGGTGAGTGCGCCAGAACCTTTCCAAGTGCTGCTGCAGGAGAACTTTTACAGATTATGGAGCTCTCTGGGTGTTCCACTGAGTAACTGGCACTTGTTTGTGCACTGAAGAGATACTTGTGCTTTGCTTTGAGTAGCCTGGAGGTGCAGCAGAGCTCTTTCTTTGAAAGGGCAGTGGAATTGGAGTTGATGCTGTGGTTGCACAGGCAGCACTGGGACAGCTCAGAGCTGTTTCTCTTCGTTCCCAGCTGTTTAATTCACACTTCTGCAGCGCATTTGTGCACATGTGTGAAGAGCTGGGCTGGAGCAGGTGGCTGGAGTCCCCCTCAGATGCAAAAAGAGAAGAAGGTTTGGCAGAAGGAGAGGAGGTGATGGAGCTGCTGAGGTTTGCAGTACTTGCTGAGGGTTTAACCCGAAGAACTGGAGGAAAATAGGGATTAAAATCATTAGCAGGTTTTGTACAAGGGTGGAGGTGTCAGTGAATGAGGGTTAAACAGCTCCTGCCTCAGACACCCTCCCCAGTCCTGCAGGCCTCTGTTGGGCTGCTGTCAGCTGGGTCAGTGCTGGGCTTAACTCACAGTGGAAGAGTTTAAATTCATAGTGGAGGAAGAGTTTAAGCTCACAGTGGAAGAAGAGTTTCTTTCTTACCACACCTGCTGTAGTGCTCAGTCCCATTCCAGCCATGCTGTGCAGTGAGGGTGGAGGTGTAGGATGGGTTCTGTGCATGTAGGGAGGTGGGAAGGGCACACTGGAACACCAGAAATGTTCATCAGATTGTAACCAGAGAGAAGTGATCCTTATGGAATGGGAGAAAAAGAGGTGGAGAGAGAGGAACAGCAAGTGTCCTTGACTTTTGAAGCCCCAGCAGCTGTGAGTTTTTGTTTCCAGGCTCAGCTTTAAAATTTACTAGTCTGCTTCCATTTCACTGTTTGGTTTCTGGCAGGAGGAGGAGGTGAGCTGGAAAACTTGTTATTTTTTTTCCTGTGCTACATTCTCTGCTCTAATCTCTGTAGCTGTGGAGCACACAGTGGCTCAAACAATATTGTTGCTGCCACTTGAGTGCTGGATGTTTTGCAGTAATATGGCTTGAACTGTATGGTTTTGGCTCTGTGTATTCTGGAAATCACTCTGCCTCAACTGGCATATGTTTATTTCTTAAACTTCTCTTTTTTTGTTTTTACTGCAGGTTGCTCACATGACCAAGAGTGAGATGCATCTGTATGACACAGCATTCATAGGGCCAGCATTGCTGTTCCTTGACCAATATTTTTAACAGCTTTATTGATGAGTATATTGTCCTCTGGATTGCCCCTGGTGAGTCCAGGCTCATTTTTATTAATTAGCTCTGCCACTAACTCGTTGTGTTGGCTGTGCCCAGCTGAATTCCCCTGGAGGGGGTGGATTTGAAGCTGGTGCAGAGCTGAGCAGGGTCACAGTGTCCTGGGCACTGTCTTTTGGGATGGTCTGGGTGAGGGGACTGAGGCACTCCCAGTCACTTTGCAGAAGACACCAGCTTGGGTAGGGATGTGGATCTTCTGGAGGGATCTGGACAGGCTGGATCCATGGCCAGGGCCAGCGGTGGGAAGGTCAAGCAGGCCAAGTGCCAGCTCCTGCCCTTGGGTCACAACAGCCCCATGGAATGTGCCATGCTGGGGGAGGAGTGTCTGGAAAGCAGGAAAAGGATCTGGGAGTGCTGGTGGCAGAGGCTGGACATGAGCCCAGGAGTGCCCAGGTGGGCAGTGGCACCTGGGCAGTCACAGCCATGGTGTGTCCAGGCCCAGTGTGGTGCCCTGTGCTGGCACTGTGGGGCACCTCCAGCCCTGGGCACAGCTCTGGGCCCCTCCTGACCAGAGAGACACTGGGGGGCTGGAGCTTGTCCAGGGAAGGGAACGGAGCTGGGGAAGGGGCTGCAGCTCCAGGAGCAGCTGAGGGAGCAGCTGAAGGGCTCAGCCTGGAGAAGAGGAGGCTCAGGGGGACCTTGTGGCTCTGCACAACTCCCTGAGAGGAGGGGACAGCCAGGAGAGGTCGAGTTCTGCTGCCAGGCAGCAAGGGCCAGGACAAGAGGAAATGGCATCAAGGTGCAGCAGGGGAGGTTCAGGTTGGATATTTGAAAAAAAAAAAAACATGCTGAAAGAGTTAATCAGGCATTGGAATAAGTTGCCTAGGGCAGTGACAGAGTCACCACACTTGGAAGTGTTCAGAAGGTGTCTGGAGGTGGCACCTGGGTCATGGGTTAAGGGTGACCATGGTGGCTCTGGGGTGAAGGTGGGACTCCATCATCTTGAAGGTGCTTCCAACCTTGATGACTGTGATAGTTTAAAATTTCAAAGTACTGTAGCAGATATTCAAAGCTTAGAATAGAGTATTTTGCAGATGATTGTTGCTTCCTCATTAGCAGGGGCTCTGTGATGAGCAATGCAAAGGGGCTCTGACTGTGCCTTAGGCTCTGTCATGACTCCAGCACTGTAGGGAAAAGCATTTGAAATTCAACTTACCTGGGTTTATCAAATGGTCAAGATTAATGTACAAAAACAGTGTTAACCTTTCAGTAAAATTGTGTTGGTATGATGTGAAAGGATGTGTGTGTGGTTATCACCATTCAGAGTTAAGGGGACATTTGACAGTATTTCTGTAGCTGCTGTAGCTCTTCTCTACTTTCTGATTGTAGAATTGAGTGTCTCTCGTGCCTTAGGCTGGAGGAAAGCCCAGCAGTGCAGAAACTCTGTCCCTGGCAGCGTCCAAGGCCAGGTTGGGCTGGGCCTGGAGCAGCCTGGGCTAGTGGAAGCTGTCTGTGCTGGGGATGGGCTCTCTTCCATCCCAAGCCAGTCTGTGATTCCCTGGTTGTTCCTAGAGTTGGAGATTCAGCTCAAGGAACCAGCTGTGGCTGTGGAGTGTGGGCTGTTACCCCCCTGTGGGACACAGGGAGCACCGGGGTGTGACTGTGGCTGGTTTTCCCTGTGCAGATCCCGGTGTGGGTGTAACTGAGGCTGGATTTCCCTGTGCAGATCCCGGTGTGGGTGTAACTGAGGCTGGATTTCCCGGTGCAGATTGAGGTGTGGGTGTAACAGTGGCTGTTTTTCCCTGTGCACATTGATGTGGGTGTAACTGTGGCTGTTTTTCCCTGTGCAGATCCCGGTGTGGGTGTAACTGTGGCTGTTTTTCCCTGTGCAGATCTCGGTGTGGGTGTAACTGTGGCTGTTTCTCCCCATGCAGATCGCAGTGTGGGTGTAACTGTGGCTGTTTTCCCCGTGCAGATCTCGGTGTGGGTGTAACTGTAGATGGTTTTCCCTGTGCACATCGATGTGGGTGTAACTGTGGATGGTTTTCCCTGTGCAGGTCCTGTCGCTGCTGGACCTGCTCCGATACTGTGTCAGTGTGTGCAAGCAGATCGCGGTGTGGGTGTAACTGAGGCTGTTTTTCGATGTGCAGATCCATGTGGGTGTAACTGTGGCTGTTTTTCGATGTGCAGATCCATGTGTGGGTGTAACTGTGGCTGTTTTCCCCGTGCAGATCGTGGTGTGGGTGTAACTGAGGCTGTTTTTCGATGTGCAGATCCATGTGGGTGTAACTGTGGCTGTTTCCCCTGCAGGTCCTGTCGCTGCTGGACCTGCTCCGATACTGTGTCAGTGTGTGCAAGCAGATCGCCGCCCACCTGCACATCCACGTGTTCCGCATCCAGGGCTGCCCCGCGCACTCCAACCACCACTAGGGCTGGAGACGGACTTGGGTTCTGCAGGAGTGGATCAAGACTTGTAGGAGACTAAGGCTAAAAGCAGATAAGAACAAAGTAATTTATAATAATCAATGTTGTATAACTTTTCTTCTTTGTTATCAATAACACTCCTTTAACTAGTCTCCTGCCGAGAGAGTGAATTCCAAGTACACCCTAGTCAACTCTCCATGTAGTCAACTCTGTTGGTTCCAAGCCCGGGACAGCATGCAGGAATAAATGCTCTTTGTAATTACCTTGATTACAAATTAATCTCTATACGGTGAATGGACCCCCACCAACTGAAGTTTCTAATGTAGTATAATTACAGCTGCAATCTGACTTGCTTTTAATTTTAATATTTCATCATCTCTTAGTGAAATACTTGTTTAGTGTCCACTTGGAATTTATTTACTAAAGACCTGAGCTGGTAAAAGCCCAGAGATATCTCACTAAGCTGTGTGGCTGCAGCAGCTGCCAGGTGGGAGCCAGGCTGGGGTGGTTTTTGCTCGTGCATTGCTGACAAAAAAGCGGTTTCATGCTGAGCAGGGTCCTGTGAGCCAAGGGGTGCCCGGCATGCAAAATAGTGTGGTATCTTTGTCAATTAATTTTATTTTTTTAAATAAACATTATCTAAAAAGACAACTTATTTCTCAATTTTCTTCAGTGGAAAAGACTATAAGAAAAAAAATTTACTGTTTACTTTTTATGTATAAAACTTAAGCAAAATTTCCTTTCTGCTCTTAATAAATAAGAATTCTGAGAGCAACAGTTGTCTTGAGATCTATGTGTTGCTGTCCTGCTTAGACTTGTGAATGTAAAACTTGCCTGAGGTTTAGAGAGTAGTTTTCCAGTGCTTTTTTGTGGATCATGTTGTCATTCCAGGATCTCAGAGAGCTTTGCCTGCTATATAGTGCAGTAAGTTGGGGTTTGTTTTTTATGTCATTGTTTTAATACCATTTTAACTGTGGTGAACTGTGAGGGACACTGAGGTTAATGGAGGGTTTAATTGCATGTTAATGAAGCACTGAGGGGAACTTCAGCCCCTGAGCAAAGGGGCTGAAGTGCTGAACAGGGAGTGTCTGGCAGGATCTGCCCTGGCTGTGGGGAAGCTGCTGGGACAGCTGGAGTGCTGGGATCCCATGTCTGAAATCCCACCCTCTGACCATGGAGCATCTCTGTGAAGTGGGAAGGAACATCTGGGCTGGGAGCCCAGGCCAGGGCAGTGCCTGTGGACAACACATGGCCCTGAAGGAATTAAATACAGCTCATGGTCAGAAAAAAAACTAAACAAAAAACTTCACACCTCAGTAACAGTGAATCAAAACCTCCCTCATCTCCTGGAAGCACTGATGTGGATTTCCTGTGATACCCCAGTGATAGGAAAATGTACTCAGGAAATGGAGGGAAAACTTAGTTCCTGCAGTGCCTGGAGAGGTTTGAAACTCCTGTTCCTTCTCTGGGCAGTGCTCAGGGTCCAGCTGCTGTGGACTGAAGGTTGGGCTTGCTTGTGTCCTGGCAGGGCCCTAGAGGAAAGTGGCTCTGGCTTAGAGGCTGCAGAGGTTGTGGGGAGAGCCCGGCTGGCCCTGCCGGGCTGTGCTGGGAGGTGGAGCAGGGTGCCAAGCCCTTGGTGCAGGGAAGTGTCCTGTGCTTTCTGTGCTTGGAAGAGCCTTGGTTGCTTCCTGTGGGGCGGCACCTTGCAGCAGTGAGCTGCAGTCCTGTCAGCCTGGGGCACTGGGGCAGTCAGGAACAGCTCAGCACCAGGAGGAGGCTCCTGCCACACCCCTGCACCCCCACCTGCCCCGTGAACCTTGTGAGCAGCAGTTTCCTGGCAAGCACAGCTGAGGGTTCTCTGGGGACCTGGCCCTCTTAGGGGTCCTCTCATGGTCCCTGCAGGCTGGAGGCAGAGAGGGCGTTTGATTCCTGCATCCTGGTGCTCCTGGGCAGCTTCCCAAGGCTCCTGGAGCTCTCCCCTAGTGCCTTGGTGCCAGGAGCATCTCCCTGAATGAGGGGACAGCTCTAGAGGGACATTTTTACATACAGATGGAGTTCAGGGAACTCAATTAATGAGTTTTAGCTGCAGTGAGCTGGGAAAAGGGTTGATCTGGACAGTGTAGCCTCTGCTAGTGTCCTTCAGGGGGGCAGGTGAAAGCCTGCAAGGGAGGAGCCTGGAAGGGTTTGAACGTGCCCTTGTCAGCCCACGTGTTTCCTGTCAACAGCACAAAGCAGGTGCAGAGCTGTGCTGGGAAAGTCCCTCTCTGGAGCCTGAGTGGTTTCCTTGAAGCAGAATCAGGCTGGTGGTTCATCAGGTGCAGCCTTTAACCAAGCACTGTGTGCCCACTTAGCCATGTGCACAGGGAGATTCCTGCTCTGTCCTCAGGGGTGTAAGATTAGGCCACTCCAAATCATTTGTTAGAAATACTTGGGACTGGAGAAGAGCAAAAGCCTTTAAAAGGCTGTGCAGGACCAGACTTCCACCTGCAGAACTAAAGCCTGCTGCTGTTCAGGAAATGCAGGACAGCCCCTTTTTCTGAGCTTTTCACTCCCTGGGAGTTTGGATGCCCCCGGCCAAGAGAAAATTCCATTTCTCTGCTGATGTAGTTCAGTGTTATCAGGGAACAGTGACTGCTGGCAGTCCAAGCCCTCTGAAGTGCTGTGGTGACAGGTGGTGGAATAAATAACCTTTCCACCTGCCTTGTTTGTGGCCATGGTCACATCAGATGTGCTGTGGGGATGAAAAGGAGGGCAGGCCACGTGTGGGCTCAGCCTGGTCTCGTGACGGGCCCTGTCACTTTCTGTTGTCTCCAGAAAACAGAGGAGGAAGAGCTGCAGCAGCAGCACCTGGCACTGAGAGCACGCTTGCTAAAAAAATACAGTTCTGCTCTGCAGCTTTTCCTCTTAGCTTGTGAAGAGAAGCTGAAAACTTCCACTGGCTGTTGTGTTGGCTCTTTAAGCACTGCTGAAGGAGTTCCCTTGCTCTGATAAGGGGTTTAGCACAGGAAGGTGGCAGGTCAGGACACCTCAGGGCCTCTTTCTGTGTCACCAAAGCACCAGCTTTGTTCCAAGGTGCTGTTTTCCTCCTGTTCCCATCCTGCCCCGGCACCTCCAGTGCTGCTGTGTCCTCTGAGCGTGGAATGGAGCTGCAGAGGAGGTAAATAATTCCCAGAGGGTGAGCACTAGGGCAGTTGAGCAGTTGTGGCCAGGTGGGCTGGGGCTGGGGGTGGGAGAGGGGCTGTTCCTGCCCTGGGCAGTGGGAAGCTCTGTGCTGTCCCCTGGGCTGCCTCCAGCAGGGTGAGCCCTCCCAGGACGGTGTGCTGGCAGAGGGTGGCACGTGCCAGAGCATGGAATTGTCTTCCAGAGCAGCCACAGGGCTGAGCTCCACGGTGCTTGCAGGGTGTGAGCTGGCCAGTGCTCTGCTGGGAGCCATGTCCACAGTTCAGCAGGATGAACCAGCTCTTCCCAATGCAGGGAAACGTTTCCTGGTGCTGTTTTATTTACTGCTGCAGGCTTGGGTCAAGTGCTGGGCAAATCTCGAGCAGGAAGAAGGATTTAAAAATCTGCTGTGGGTAATGCTGATGTGCTGCAATGTGACCCTGCTCCCAGCTGAACCTGCCCAGTCTGTCCCAGCAAACACTGTCCACCCCCTGAGCATTAGAGTATGAAACCCAGAACTTAACAAATACCTACAAAAAAAAAGGAGAGTGACTTTGTACACAAGGAAACAGTGATAGGACAAGGAGGAATGGATTTAAACTAAAATAGATTTTTTTTTGCCCTTCTGAAGCTGAAGTTCACCTTAGCCTGGCAGCTGGAGCATTGACTGCATTTGAAAATTTATATATTTTTTGATTTAAGAATGCATTTTTGTATATCTGTTTTCAGAAGTTGAGGAATAACTTTCTGTCAGTTTTTTTCTCCAGGAGGAATCAAGCAATCACACAGTCCAGTCCTTTGGATGATTTGTAATTGTTTCCAAAAAAACTACTCCCAAAACGACGACCACTTGCCAGTGTCTCAATGAGATGGTGCTTGGTTTCACAACCAAAAAAGTTTGGCATCTCTTCACAACATAATGAACATGCAGAAGGGTGAGGCAAGTGGCTGTTTCCAAAGGGATTGTTCCTGAGAGATGCCCTTGATTTTCCATACCATTTTCTGCTGTCAGTTGAACATTGAAAAATATATTTTTTTTAAAAAACCCAGAAAAATACCACAAACCTTTTAATTTAGTTAACCCTGTGCTCTCTCTACCCCTGAGGGGGAACTTGTGGAGTCAGAGAAGACAGCCCCAGTGCCAAAAATCCCCTTTTTTCCTAACAATTCCTTTTCCCCCTCCAAACACATGTGGGGGCTGAACAACAAATCAACGATTTCCTTTCAGCAGGGCTGGAGACTTTGCTGTTTGTGCCCTGTGTGCAGTCATGTTTCTGTCACATTGTGGATGAAGGGTTCAAAAATAAATGTCCTTTATCTCTCTAGTTGGGGTGGAGGTTGCCCAGTTCTGAGTGAGAGCCAGCTGGCAGCCTGGTGGAGTTCAGTGCTTGTGCAGAATCCCTGCTGGGGCTCCCAGTGCCACTGCAAACTTTGTGTTAAACTGGGTTTGCAGCCAGAGGAGGCATCCAGGTGGTCAAAGGGGTGGAGCAGCTCTGCTGTGAGAACTGCTGGTGTTTGGTCTGGAGAAGAGAGGCTGTGGGGTGACCTTTCAGTACCTGAAAGATGGAGAGAGACTGGGGACAAGGGCCTGTAGTGGCAGACAGGGAGGAATGGATTCCCACTGGAAGAGGGCAGGGCTAGGTGGGATGCTGGGCAGGAATTGTTCTCTCTGAGGGTGCCCAGAGCAGCTGTGGCTGCCCCTGGGCCCTGGCAGTGTCCAAGGCAGGCTGGATGGGCTGGGAGCAGCCTGGGACAGGGGAAGGTTCCTTGCTCATGGCAGGAGGTGGAATTGAACATCCCTTCCATCCAAAACCAGTCTGAGATTCCATGATCCCAGGTATTTTTGATATTTTGATGCCTGGTGGGTACCAAGTGAGGCAACAGCCTGGCTGCAACATCCCAGGGAGGAGAATGAAGCTCTGCCTTCACCCCCAGCCTTTGCTGGGAGAAGAACCTAGCCTGGATTTCTGTGGTGGGACCAGTCAGACCTGCAGTCCCAGCCCAGCCTCACCAGCTGCAGTATTTATTTCCTGGGTGAGTGTATTCAGAAAGGAGGAGAGCCATCATTTAGCTTGAATCTGTTGCTGGCATCACATTTCAGAGAGGAATTGTGAGGTTTTAAGAGAAGTTGTCACCAAGACCAGACCCAAGGAGGATTGTGACACATTTTACTCTGGGATGGAACAAATCCCTTCTCCCTCCCCAGAGCTGTTGATCAGCTGTTTGCCCCTTGACACCCTACAGCCATGTGGCCTTCACAGTTTGTTCCAGCACTAATAAATAACCTGCTGGAAATGACTATTTTTTAATTTCCTTAGAAAGCCAAACGTGGCTCTTTGTGACACCAGTGATGTGACAGCTGAGAGAGAGGAAAGGGCTCCCGGCTCCTCCCCCCCACCTGCTCTTGCTGGTGTTTAGCAATGGCTCAATAAAACAATATAAAACAGTTGTTAATAACAGAACCTCAGAAACTGTGCAATGGGATGTTCCTTATTTGCAAACCCCTGCTTTTTTTTAATAAGAGGTAACACTACTTCCTACTCATCCCTTTTTCATCCCCCTTCCAATAATTGCTCTAAATCCCTGTTCTGGGGTCTGGCTGCCCTCCCTCTGTGTGAGGTGCTGGGGGAAAAGGACTGGGCAGGGCAAGCACTGGGAGTCACAGTCTGCTCCTGGAGCAGCCACAACTGGGAGAGAAACCCCAGCCTAGCTTTGTGCAAGGAGTTTGCAGTGCAGTGATCCCTGAGGAGGAGAGGGTGGGACTGGTGCTCAGTGCTGCCCAGGCAGCTCAGCAGTCCCAGCTGGCAGAGCAGGGGGCAGGGGGATGCTGCTGGCAGGGATGTGTCAGTGCTGCTCTTGTTCCCCTGCTCCCAGGCTGCTCCTCAGGAGTCCCTTCGGTGCTTCTTCTGCTCATGGTACTCCATTATCTTCTGCTGGAAATACGCTGTGGAGGAGAGCAGGTCATGGGCAAGGTGCTGGTGTTTGGAGTGGAGGAGACAGAGCTGCACTGCCCAAATCCTGGGAAGGGTTTGTGTCCCAAAGCTGCACCCAGAGAGGACTGGGGGATGTGGAAGTGGAGTGTCCAAGGCAGGTTGGATGGGCTTGGAGCCCCTGGGACAGTGCGAGGTGTCCCTGCCCATGGCAGGGGGTGGAACCAGGTGCCCTTTGAAGTCCCTCCTACCCAATCTGCTGGAATTCTGGGATTCTCTAAGTCTGAAATGGGGGTGGTTGCAATGCCACTCATCCCTCCACCCAAAATGGACTTTATTATGCTGAGTTAGCCTGAGGTTCTAACCCATGTGCTCACTCCTGTTCAGTTCTGTATTTCCCACCAGCAAGGAAGGGAGAAAGCAGCAGACCCAGCAAAAAGCCAGAATGGTGATGTAGACTGGGAATGCAGTAAGCAAACAGGGATTGTGCCATCCCTCTCTCCCTCCCCAGGTTTGCCCTCTCCTAAAAGGGCACAGAAGCAGCACCTGAGGCAGTGCTGGCAGGAGCTCCCAGGTGGGGTGGCAGACCCCAGCCCAGGATGCCTCCATCCAGTTTTTGGGTGGTTTCCTCCTCCTCCACTGCCCATCTGTCACCGACCCAGGCTGGGAGGGGCTCAGCCCTGCCCTGCCCCTTGTGAACCCCCGGGAAGGGGAAGGACCAGCCCTGCTGCCGCCGAGCTGGGGACTGAGCTGAGTCAGGCCCTTTGCAGCTGCTGCTGTGCCCAAGGCAAATGTTTGTGCTGCTGCTGCTTGTTTGCCTCAACACGACTCCCAGTGACCCAGCTCCAGGCGAGAGACAAGATCTAAAACGGATCACAGAATCCAGAATCTCATCTGGTTTGGGTTGGAAGGGACCTTAAAGCTCATCCACTTCCAAACTCTGCCCGGGGCAGGGACACCTTCCACTAGACCAGTTTGCTCCAAGCCCTGTCCAACGTGGCCTTAAGACACTTCCAGGGATGGGGAGCCACAAATGAGGATTTTTTTTTTTTTTTTTTTTTTTGCTTGGCAGGGATGGAGAAATGAGGCCATTGAGAGCACACAGATCTACTCAGTGCACCCCATCCCTCCCCAGGCACTAATGTCTAATCCCCCCAGCCCAGGGTCCATAGAGCTCAACAGGGGAGGGGATGAGGAATGGGGCAGTACCTTCCTGCAGGATGCTGCACCCACCCCTCCCCAGGCACTGATCTCTAATCCCCCAGCCCAGAGTCACAGAGCTCACCCAGCAGGGGATGGGGGAATGGGGGCAGTACCTTCCTGCAGGATCCTGCACCCACCTCTCAGCAGGCACTGATGTCTAATTCCCCAGCCCAGTCGGGCAGGGGATGGGGAACAGGCCCGTTACCTTCCTGCAGGATCCTGCACCATCCCTCCCCAGGCACTGATCTCTAATTCCCCAGCCCAGAGTCACAGAGCTCACCCAGCAGGGGATGAGGAATGGTGCAGTACTTTCCTGCAGGATGCTGCACCCACCCCTCCCCAGGCACTGATGTCTAATCCCCCAGCCCAGTCCCAGAGCTCACCCAGCAGGGGATGGGGAATGGGGCAGTGCCTTCCTGCAGGATGCTGCACCATCCCTCCCCAGGCACTGATCTCTAATCCCCCAGCCCAGTCCCAGAGCTCACCCAGCAGGGCAGGGGAAGGGGAACAGGCCCGTTACCTTCCTGCGGGATCCGGCTCCGCTCCGCCTCCTCGATGAACAGGCAGAACATGTTGGTCCTCACGAACTTCTTGAGCAGGCGGCGGCAGCTGCGGGAGCCGGCGGCGCGGAGGAAGGCTCGCTCCTGGAAGCGGCCGGCGCCGCCCCGGCCCCGCTGGATGTGCGCGCCGTAGTGCCCCAGCAGCCGCACGAAGAAGTGCACGAAGGCTTCCGACACCTGGGCGTTCAGCTGCTCCGAGGCTGCGGGGCACGCGGGGGAGGGCTGGCACCTCTGCGCGCAGGGGTCACAGCCCTCCTCCGCCCTCAGGGATCACTAACGGGGAGGGAACCCTGCCTTTCCAGGGTGCAGCATCTTAATGTCCTCAACACTATCAAAAATCGCTCTTCCAGCAGAATGATCTGCTCCTGCCCTTGTGCTTCAAAGGACAGAGGAAAAGCCAAGGGATTACCCCTGCAGATGGGGGAGGAACATCCTAGACCAGGTGACTGTAGGAAAATGCCTTGGCTGAAGTCTCTAGCCATGGAGAGGGCAAATCAGGGCTGTTTTACCGGGACAGACATCCTTACTGTGCACATTGTTGTTGCTGTTGTGCCTGTTCAGAGATGCCAGCATCTCGTTCTGCAGCTTCCCTGGCAGGATCTCCTCCTCATCGCCCACCTGGAAGGCAACGGGGCCGTGAAGCACCGAGGGAACCCGGCCCAGGAGGCCGGGGCTGGTGCAGCCCGGCAGTGGGGCTTTCAAAGCTCAGTCACCATCACCGTGTCCTGCAGGCTTGTGGGCGAGACATCACACTGTGCTCTGGCTCAAGAGCGAGGTGCAGTGCCTGCAGACATCCCACATGGGATGTTCCCCCTGGAAGGGTGCCACTGAGATGGCTCTGCCCCAAAATCATAGAACCACAAAATCCCAGGTGGGTTTGTGTTAGAAGGGACCGTGAGGCTCATCCCATTGCACTCTCTGCCGTGGGCAGGGATAGCTCTGTTCCCCTTGGCTTTGGACACTCCCCGGGATCCAGGGGCAGCTGCAGCCTCTGTGGGCACCCCGTGCCAGGGCTTTACCACCCTCACAGGCAAGAGCTCTTTCCCAAAATCCCATCCAACCCTGCCCTCTGGTAGTGTGAAGCCATTAAAAACAGGTGAAACCTTCCTGGGTTATCCAGCCCCCAGCACGCAGCACTCACCGCCCGGATGATCTTCCCTTCGCACAGATCGACGATCAGAGCCTGAAAGGAGAGCAGGGGTGACCAGTTTGGCCCTGCCAAGGCATCCGGGCTTCCTCCCACCCATTTTGGGCTGGGGCTGTCGTGTCACCAGCCTGTGAGGGTGGCCGGAGAGGGATCAGCCCCTCCGCAGGAGGGACCTGGGCAGGGAGACCGGGGCGTTCCCCACAAGGACAACTTTTTCTGCGGGTTTGGGAACTTGTCCCCGCCCAGCTTTCCTCTGCTCCAGGGCTGGGATGAGGAGCTGAGGGGCAGGGCAGCTCCCAGGGAAGGTGGAGGTGCCCACAGGAGGGGGCACGGAGGACCCCTTCATCCCCAGCCTCCCTGGGTGGGAAAGGGGCACAGTCAGGGCCCAGGGCTGGCTAAGCCTGGGGACAGGGTGAAGCCGTGGCCCCGAGCAGCTCCCTCCCCCACGCAGTACCTCCTCCAGCGGCTGCTCCAGCACCTGCGCCAGGTGCCGCAGCTGCACGCCCACCATGAAGGGCGTGGGGCAGCACACGGTGTCCAGCAGGCACGCAGGCAGCACGGGGATGTAGGTGTGGGCCCAGCTGAAGGGGTACAGCAGAGCAGCCACGGCGTGGATGCACTGGGACAGGACGCTGTGGGACAGGCACCTCGTGACACGGCAGCAGGCAGAGGGGCTGGGGCTCCTGGGGCTCCCCAGGGCGTCTCGGTGAAGAGATCAGGGCTCACCTGAGCTCCTCGGCCAGGAGGATGAGCCGCCTCTCCAGCATGGCCGAGGCGAAGATGTGCAGGATGAGGCGGGGGCGCAGCCGCTGCAGCAGTGCCTGGAACTCCACGTGCTCCAGGTGAGCATCCAGGGGCCGGGTGAGCTCGATGAGCTGCCAGGGAGAGGCGCCAGCCCCGCTCAGGAGGGGCAGCGCTGCCTGCCCCGGCTCCCGAGGTGATTTGGCAGCAATTAATGACCCAGTGTTTGCAGCATCTGCACTGCATGTGCAAGGGAAAACTCCATCTCTTCCTGCCAGGAGATCGGCCTGTGCAGGGCTGGGAGCTCAGGGAAGCCATCAGGGATGTGCAGTGGGCTCTTTATCTGGGCACTGGATTTTTAACCCAATGCCTCTTTTCTCCAGAGCCCCCAAGTCCCTGGCAGGGGCTGGCAAGGACATGTCCCATCTCAGGGTCTGGCAGGTCATAAAGGGAGAAGTGGGGAGGGCATGACTTCTACAAATGCCACAAAACCTTCCTCTGAAGCTCTCTGGCAGGGCCAGCCCGACAATCCCTGACAGATCTCCCAAAAGTGAGGGAGTGTTTGGGGCAGGCTGGCGACTCAGCTGCCTTTGCCCACAAGTCCCCCAGCCCCATCAATCCCCCTGGCAGCCAGACATGGTGAGTACTGAAGGGTTAACAGATCTTGACGCAGTCCTGGGCCCTCTCCCCATCCTTTAGGGGAAAATCCCTTCTCCATGTGCCTTCCCACCACAGCAGCATCTTCCCAGCCAGCAGCATCAGCCTTGGCTGGGCTCCACAGCCCCTTTCCAGCACAAATCCTGCCCCATCCCAGCTCTCAGCCCATGCAGTCCCCAGCATTTATTTCCCCTCCTTTCCTGGTGTACTGATCTTGCCCCAGCCCTGCCCACAGCCCCACAGTGCAGCCCTTTCGAGGAACACCCTCATTCCTCCTCCCCCTGGCAGCCCAGGCTGTGCCTCCAGCCACGGCCCTGGGACGGAGCATTGAGCAACCTGCAAGGTCTTGCACAAGCTGCCTGGATGAAGAAATCGCTCAGATCACCAGCTGCTAAATTGCTCTAGGGAGGAGGGATCGGGCCCTCAGGCCTCCCTGGCAGGGCACATCCAGGGGATGATCAGCACTGAGGATATTTTGCCCAGTGCCAGAGTGGATCCTCTGCATTTTACCAGCTTGGCTTTGCCATGAAAGGAAGAAAAAGCAAATTAATGTGGGCAGGTGAGAATCTGGGCTGTGTGTGGGCACGATGAGATCTCATCCATGCCTGGAGCAGATCTTCCCTCCACAGCAGAGACTGGGCTTGGCACACATGGACCTGCCTGGGGGCTAAAGCAGGCAGGAATCCAGGCTGGGAGCTGAGTACAGCGGTGTGGAGAAGAGTGTAATCATGGAATCAGCAGGGTTGGAAAAGCCCTGTAAGACCATCAGCTCCACACTCACCACTAACCCCATCCCCAAGGGCCACATTCACGATTTTGAACACTCCTAGGGATGGCAATGCCAGCACTGCAGGGGACAGGCTGTGCCAGGGCCTGACCTCTTCTCCTGGCAAGAAATCTGCAGCCCACAGCAGCCCTGGCACCCCTCACACAACACACCTGGCACCTGCCCCCACCTGCCAGGGGAGCTGACCCTGGCTCAGGAGCAGAAGCAGCTCGCAGCTCTGCACAGCACCCACGGCCAGCTCTGCACAGCACCCACTGCCTGCCCTGCACAGCACCCACTGCCTGCCCTGCACAGCACCCACTGCCAGCCCTGCACAGCACTCCACGGCCAGCTCTGCACAGCACCCACTGCCAGCCCTGCACAGCACCCACTGCCAGCTCTGCACAGCACCCACTGCCAGCCCTGCACAGCACCCACTGCCTGCCCTGCACAGCACCCACTGCCAGCCCCTGCACAGCACCCACTGCCAGCTCTGCACAGCACTCCACTGCCAGCACCCACTGCCAGCCCTGCACAGCACCCACTGTGTGCCCTGGCACAACAAACACCCACTGCCAGCTCCTGGCACAGCACCCACTGCCAGCCCTGCACAGCACCCACTGCCAGCACCCACTGCCAGCCCTGCACAGCACTCCACTGTGTGCCCTGCACAGCACCCACTGTATGCCCTGCACAGCACCAACTGCCAGCCCTGCACAGCACCCACTGCCAGCCCTGCACAGCACTCCACTGCCAGCCCTGCACAGCACCCACTGCCTGCCCCTGCACAGCACTCCACTGCCAGCCCTGCACAGCACCCACTGCCAGCTCTGCACAGCACCCACTGCCAGCCCCTGCACAGCACACACTGCCAGCTCTGCACAGCACCCACTGCCTGCCCCTGCACAGCACCCACTGCCAGCCCTGGCACAGCACCCACTGCCAGCCCTGCACAGCACCCACTGCCAGCTCTGCACAGCACCCACTGCCTGCCCTGCACAGCACTCCACTGCCAGCCCTGCACAGCACTCCACTGTGTGCCCTGCACAGCACCCACTGCCAGCTCTGCACAGCACCCACTGCCAGCCCTGGCACAGCACCCACTGCCTGCCCTGTACAACAAAACACCCACTGCCAGCCCTGCACAGCACCCACGGCCTGCCCTGCACAGCACCCACTGCCTGCCCTGCACAGCACCCACTGCCAGCTCTGCACAGCACCCACTGCCAGCCCTGCACAGCACCCACGGCCTGCTCCCTGCACAGCACCCACTGCCAGCCCTGCACAGCACCCACTGTATGCCCTGCACAGCACTCCACTGCCAGCCCTGCACAGCACCCACTGTATGCCCTGCACAGCACCCACTGCCTGCCCTGCACAGCACCCACTGCCAGCCCTGCACAGCACCCACGGCCTGCCCTGCACAGCACCCACTGCCAGCTCTGCACAGCACCCACTGCCAGCCCTGGCACAGCACCCACTGCCAGCCCTGGCACAGCACTCCACTGCCTGCCCTGCACAGCACCCACTGCCAGCTCTGCACAGCACCCACTGCCAGCCCTGCACAGCACCCACTGTATGCCCTGCACAGCACCCACTGCCAGCTCTGCACAGCACCCACTGCCAGCTCTGCACAGCACCCACTGCCAGCCCTGCACAGCACTCCACTGCCAGCTCTGCACAGCACCCACTGTGTGCCCTGCACAGCACTCCACTGCCAGCCCTGGCACAGCACTCCACTGCCTGCCCTGCACAGCACCCACTGCCTGCCCTGCACAGCACCCACTGCCAGCCCTGGCACAGCACTCCACTGCCAGCTCCTGCACAGCACCCACTGCCAGCTCTGTACAGCACCCACTGTGTGCCCTGCACAGCACCCACTGCCAGCTCCTGGCACAGCACCCACTGCCTGCCCTGCACAGCACCCACTGCCAGCCCTGCACAGCACTCCACTGCCAGCTCTGCACAGCACTCCACTGCCTGCCCTGCACAGCACTCCACTGCCAGCTCTGCACAGCACTCCACTGCTCTGCCCTGCACAGCACCCACTGCCAGCTCTGCACAGCACTCCACTGCCAGCTCTGCACAGCACCCACTGTATGCCCTGCACAGCACACACTGCCAGCTCTGCACAGCACCCACTGCCAGCTCCTGCACAGCACCCACTGCCAGCTCCTGCACAGCACTCCACTGCCAGCCCCCTGGCACAGCACTCCACTGCCAGCTCCTGCACAGCACTCCACTGCCAGCTCTGCACAGCACCCACTGCCAGCTCCTGCACAGCACCCACTGCCTGCTCCTGCACAGCACCCACTGCCAGCACCCACTGCCAGCTCCTGCACAGCACCCACTGCCAGCTCTGCACAGCACCCACTGCCAGCCCTGCACAGCACCCACTGCCAGCCCTGCACAGCACCCACTGCCAGCCCCTGGCACAGCACCCACTGCCTGCCCTGCACAGCACTCCACTGCCAGCTCTGCACAGCACCCACTGCCAGCCCTGCACAGCACCCACTGCCAGCCCTGCACAGCACCCACTGCCAGCCCCTGGCACAGCACTCCACTGCCTGCCCTGCACAGCACTCCACTGCCAGCCCTGCACAGCACCCACTGCCAGCTCTGCACAGCACTCCACTGCCAGCCCCTGCACAGCACTCCACTGCCAGCTCCTGCACAGCACCCACTGCCAGCCCCCGGCACAGCACTCCACTGCCTGCCCTGTACAGCACCCACCGCCAGCCCTGCACAGCACCCACTGCCAGCTCTGCACAGCACCCACTGCCAGCCCTGCACAGCACTCCACGGCCTGCCCTGCACAGCACCCACTGCCAGCCCTGCACAGCACCCACTGCCAGCTCCTGCACAGCACCCACTGCCAGCCCCCTGGCACAGCACCCACGGCCTGCCCTGCACAGCACTCCACTGCCAGCTCTGCACAGCACCCACTGCCAGCTCTGCACAGCACCAACTGCCTGCCCTGCACAGCACCCACTGCCAGCTCTGCACAGCACCCACTGCCAGCCCTGCACAGCACTCCACGGCCTGCCCTGCACAGCACTCCACTGCCAGCCCTGCACAGCACCCACTGCCGCCCTGCACAGCACCCACTGCCAGCCCCCTGGCACAGCACTCCACGGCCTGCTCCTGCACAGCACTCCACTGCCAGCTCTGCACAGCACCCACTGCCAGCTCTTGCACAGCACCCACTGCCAGCTCTGCACAGCACCCACTGCCAGCCCTGCACAGCACCCACTGCCAGCTCCTGCACAGCACCCACTGCCAGCCCTGCACAGCACCCACTGCCTGCCCTGCACAGCACTCCACTGCCAGCCCTGCACAGCACCCACGGCCTGCTCTGCACAGCACCCACTGCCAGCTCCTGCACAGCACTCCACTGCCAGCTCTGCACAGCACCCACTGTGTGCCCTGCACAGCACCCACTGCCAGCCCTGGCACAGCACCCACTGCCTGCCCTGCACAGCACCCACTGTATGCCCTGCACAGCACTCCACTGCCAGCTCTGCACAGCACTCCACTGCCAGCTCTGCACAGCACCCACTGCCTGCCCTGCACAGCACTCCACTGCCAGCTCCTGCACAGCACCCACTGCCAGCTCTGCACAGCACCCACTGCCAGCTCCCTGGCACAGCACCCACTGCCAGCCCTGCACAGCACCCACTGCCAGCTCTGCACAGCACTCCACTGTGTGCCCTGCACAGCACCCACTGCCAGCTCTGCACAGCACCCACTGCCTGCCCTGCACAGCACTCCACTGCCAGCTCTGCACAGCACTCCACTGCCAGCTCCTGCACAGCACCTCCACTGCCAGCTCTGCATAGCACCCACTGTGTGCCCCTGCACAGCACCCACTGCCAGCCCTGCATCAGCACCCACTGTGTGCTCCTGCACAGCACCCACTGCCAGCCCTGCACAGCACCCACTGCCAGCTCTGCACAGCACTCCACTGCCTGCCCCACAGCACCCACTGCCAGCTCTGCACAGCACCCACTGCCTGCCCCTGCACAGCACCCACTGCCAGCTCCTGCACAGCACTCCACTGCCAGCTCCTGGCACAGCACTCCACTGCCTGCCCCTGCACAGCACTCCACTGCCAGCTCTGCACAGCACCCACTGCCTGCCCTGCACAGCACCCACTGCCAGCCCCTGGCACAGCACTCCACTGCCAGCCCTGCACAGCACCCACTGCCAGCTCTGCACAGCACCCACTGCCAGCACCCACTGCCAGCCCTGCACAGCACCCACTGCCAGCTCTGCACACAGCACCCACTGCCAGCACTCCACTGCCAGCTCTGCACAGCACCCACTGCCTGCCCTGCACAGCACCCACTGCCAGCTCTGCACAGCACCCACTGCCAGCACTCCACTGCCAGCCCTGCACAGCACTCCACTGCCAGCCCTGCACAGTACTCCACTGCCAGCTCTGCACTAGCACCCACTGTGTGCTCCTGCACAGCACCCACTGCCAGCTCTGCACAGCACCCACTGCCAGCCCTGCACAGCACTCCCACTGCACAGCTCCCTACTAGCACCCAGCCAGCTTGCACAGCACCCACTGCCAGCCCTGCACAGCACTCCACTGCCAGCTCTGCACAGCACTCCACTGCTCTGCACAGCCCGCTCCCTGCACAGCACCCACTGCCAGCCCTGCACAGCACCCACTGCCAGCCCTGCACAGCACTCCACGGCCTGCCCTGCACAGCACCCACTGCCAGCTCTGCACAGCACTCCACTGCCAGCTCTGCACAGCACCCACTGCCAGCCCCTGCACAGCACTCCACTGCCAGCCCTGCACAGCACTCCACGGCCTGCCCTGCACAGCACCCACTGCCTGCCCTGCACAGCACCCACTGCCAGCTCCTGCACAGCACCCACTGTGTGCCCTGCACAGCACCCACTGCCAGCCCTGGCACAGCACTCCACTGCCTGCCCTGCACAGCACCCACTGCCAGCCCTGTACAGCACCCACTGCCAGCTCTGCACAGCACCCACTGCCAGCCCGGTACAGCACCCACTGCCAGCTCTGCACAGCACCCACTGCCAGCCCTGCACAGCACCCACTGCCAGCTCCCTGCACAGCACTCCACTGTGTGCTCCTGCACAGCACTCCACTGCCAGCTCTTGCACAGCACCCACTGCCAGCTCCTGCACAGCACCCACTGCCAGCTCCTGCACAGCACCCACTGCCAGCCCTGCACAGCACTCCACTGTGTGCTCCTGCACAGCACTCCACTGCCAGCCCTGGCACAGCACCCACTGCCAGCTCCTGCACAGCACCCACTGCCAGCTCTGCACAGCACCCACTGCCAGCTCTGCACAGCACTCCACTGTGTGCCCTGCACAGCACCCACTGCCAGCTCTGCACAACAAACACCCACTGCCAGCTCTGCATCAGCACCCACTGCCAGCCCTGCACAGCACCCACTGCCAGCTCCCTGGCACAGCACCCACTGCCAGCTCTGCACAGCACCCACTGCCAGCCCTGTACAGCACCCACTGCCAGCTCTGCACAGCACCCACTGCCAGCTCCTGCACAGCACTCCACTGCCAGCTCTGCACAGCACCCACTGTGTGCCCCTGCACAGCACTCCACTGCCAGCTCTGCACAGCACTCCACTGCCAGCCCCTGCACAGCACCCACTGCCAGCTCTTGCACAGCACTCCACTGCCTGCTCCTGCACAGCACTCCACTGCCAGCTCTGCACAGCACCCACTGCCAGCTCTGCACAGCACCCACTGCCTGCCTCCTGCACAGCACTCCACTGCCAGCTCCCTGCACAGCACTCCACTGCCAGCTCTGCACAGCACCCACTGCCAGCTCCTGCACAGCACCCACTGCCAGCCCTGCACAGCACTCCACTGCCAGCTCTGCACAGCACCCACTGTGTGCCCTGCACAGCACCCACTGCCAGCTCTGCACAGCACTCCACTGTGTGCCCTGCACAGCACCCACTGCCAGCCCCTGCACAGCACCCACTGCCAGCCCTGCACAGCACCCACTGCCAGCTCTGCACAGCACCCACTGCCAGCCCCTGCACAGCACTCCACTGCCAGCTCTGCACAGCACCCACTGCCAGCCCCTGCACAGCACCCACTGCCAGCTCTGCACAGCACCCACTGCCTGCCCTGCACAGCACCCACTGCCTGCCCTGCACAGCACCCACTGCCAGCCCGGTACAGCACCCACTGTGTGCTCCTGCACAGCACCCACTGCCAGCCCCTGGCACAGCACCCACTGCCTGCCCTGCACAGCACCCACTGCCAGCTCTGCACAGCACCCACTGCCAGCTCTGCACAGCACCCACTGCCTGCCCTGCACAGCACCCACTGCCTGCCCTGCACAGCACCCACTGCCAGCCCGGTACAGCACCCACTGCCAGCTCTGCACAGCACCCACTGCCAGCTCCCTGCACAGCACCCACTGCCAGCTCTGCACAGCACCCACTGCCTGCCCTGCACAGCACCCACTGCCTGCCCTGCACAGCACCCACTGCCAGCCCTGGCACAGCACCCACTGCCAGCCCTGCACAGCACCCACTGCCTGCCCTGCACAGCACCCACTGCCAGCCCGGTACAGCACCCACTGCCAGCCCTGCACAGCACCCACTGCCAGCTCTGCACAGCACCCACTGCCAGCTCTGCACAGCACCCACTGCTAGCCCTGGCACAACTCCCCGCTCTGGCATCAGGGCTGGGCAATCCCAACACGGTTTTCAGAGAGTTTTTTGTGTGGCAGTTCCAGCTCCAGGCTGGGGGAGCTGCAGGGGATGCAGAGATGGGGCAGCATCCCCGGGGGATGGCTCCATCCTCCCCCTGGCTGCTCTCCTAGGTCAGGAGAGGGCACAGCCATATCCCCAGGGATGAGCCCCTGCCCTCCTGGGTCAGGAGAGGTCACCCCCACACTGCAAGGGAAGAGCCCCCTGCTCCCCTCTGCATCAGGAGAGGTCACCCCCACATCCCCAGGGAGGAGCCCCCTGCCCCCCTGCCGTGGGGAGCGCCCCTGGGTGCTGCAGGGTGCTCCCAGACCTAACCCGGGCTGCCCAGCCGCCCCCGAGCCCCCACCCACCTCCGTCCCCGCCTCAGGGATGAAGCTTTTGATGGTGACAGTTCTCCCTGGCGCGGGGAAGGGCGATTCCCGCAGCCCCTGCATGAAGGGGTAGATCACTGCCATGGAGATCTGGCGCCTCTTCTCCACCTCGTCCAGGATCTGGGGACAAAGAGGTGAGCCAGGAGCCCGCAGAGGCGGAGGAGCCGCCCCCCGGGTGCGTGTCCTACCTTGGAGAAGAGCCCGAAGCAGCCCAGGCAGCTGATGATGCAGAACACCTCGGGGAGCCGCGCTCCGCGCCCGGCCGGCTGCGGGCAAGGAGGGAGGGAAGGAGGATCTGAGCCCCCGCCCCTGCAGCAGCCCCCCGCCCCTGCAGCAGCCCCCCGCCCTCCCAGGGACCCCCTGCCCCCCTCAGGTTCCTGTCACTCTCTGGGGATTTGCAAAGCCAGGGCCAAGCCAGGCATGCAGCTGCTGTCGGAAAGGCAGAGGGTCCCCAGAGAAGGTGGGTTGGGTGCCCAAGCTGTTAATTATTCTGGTGCAAAGTCCTTTGGCACATTTCCAAACTCTCCTCCCACCCAGACACACCCTCCAAGACATCCTGCCCACTATCCTATCCTGCTACACCAGGAGCCGCTGGCTCGAGTTCTCTGGACATTTTCTTCCCTTTCCAGCTGGACTGTCCTAGATCTGTTTGCTCTCTACACTTTCAGCCCCCCAGACATCCAGTTCCAAGAGCCTGAGCTCAGTCCTGGATGCTGAAAGGGGAAAGTTCACCAGGATGAAGGGGTGGATCCAGAAACTCCCCAGGCTGTGGCACAGGGATGTCTCCTGGATTTATGTCCCTGTTTAAAGCAGCAGCCAGGGCAGACCCCTGCACCTCAGAGCCCCAGGAACCGGGAAACATCCCCTGCTCAGATGCAGTTTTGGGGATGGGGCTGAGAGCATCCAGCGGATGGCTGCACTGAAATCCCGTCCTGACCAACAAGGGAAAGGAGCCAGGGGAGCCCGTGGGGAATCCCAGAATCACATTCCATTCGGAAAAGCCCCCCAAGATCTCCAAGCCCAGAAGTCAGCCCCCCCTGAACCACGTCCCCAGGTGCTTTGGGAGCACTCATTCCTCCAGCCAGCCTCTGAGCGACGCCTCGGCAGAGAGCTGCAGACCCCTCCGGGCACCCTGCTGCTGCTGCTCGCCCTCCCTCTGGGCAGGGCCGGCGCCTTTCCGAGCTCTGGCGCAGCAGGGGTGGCCCGGGCTGGGGAGGGGGTGACGCCCCGAGGGTGGGGGGCTCACCAGCAGCCGCCGGCAGTAGCCAATCTTCCTGCTGCCGTCCACGTTTGTCAGCACGAAGGAAAACGTTTCGCTGCAAGGAGAGAAAAGGGGAGGCCGGGCTGGGATGGGCTGGGATGGGCTGGGCTGGGCTGGGCTGGGATGGGATGGGATGGGATGGGATGGGATGGGATGGGATGGGATGGGATGGGATGGGATGGGATGGGATGGGATGGGATGGGATGGGATGGGATGGGATGGGATGGGATGGGATGGGATGGGATGGACTGGACTGGGATGGACTGGGCTGGACTGGTCCTTCCAGCCCCCAGGAGTCCGGGGGCCCAGCCCCACCCTGCCGGGGGCAGTACCTGGGGAACTCGGCGGTGGGAGCCCAGCTGTTGCCATCGGGGAAGCAGAAGAGGGGGATGGCTTGCAGGAGACGCTCCTCCTCCTCCTTCTGGCCCTTCAGCAAGTTCTCACGCTGGGAGGAGAGATGCCGGAGTCAGGGAGAGGGAGGGAACCCCCTGGCACTAGGAACGGGCTGGGATCCAGTGGAATGAGGTCTGCCCCAGAGAGAGCCCCGGCTCTGGATGGTGCAGAAGGGGCCTGCACCTCCCAAAAACCCAAATTTTGACTTTCACCCCATGGACAGTGAGGAAAAGCAGAGGGGCCCTCTGCAAACTGGGATCTCTCCCTGGGGTGTGACTTCCCCCTGTGCTCTCCCTTTGTGGGGCAGCCCCCGGGAGTTCCCTGGACTGGGACATGGGGGGAGGCAGATGGTCCCAGCACCCCCAGCCTGTGCTCTGGGGCTGTGACTCCAGGGCCACCCCTCTCCTCCCCTTCCCTGGCTTTACTGATGGGCAAGGAACAGCATCCCTCCCTCCCCTAACTGTGGAAAACCAATCAGGACTAAATACCTTTGGGAACTGGTAGGTTATCTTGGGTTCATAGCGTCCATCTGGCACCTTCCTCAGCGACACCACCACCAGGTACTCGAAGAAGAACTGCCCAGCAGGGGAGGGGGCCGAGCTCCGCTCCCCCAGCCGCCCCTGGGGGGGCCCTGGGGGGCTGCTCTCTGCACCAGAGGCCCCATCTTTTCCTTCTGAAGCCAAAAAGATCCCAAAAAAAACAGATCAGAGCGCAATGAAGGGTGTGAGGGTCCTGAGGGCAAGGGAGGAGCTGCAGAGTTACATCTGAGCTGTGTGTGAAGTGGCTGGAGGGAACCAGGTCCTGGTGCCCAGGACTTCTGGCCCCCAAAAATGAACAGCTGGGGACATGGAAAAGAAAGAGAAATTAGTGTTATGGGTCCTTTAGGGAAAATCCCGACACCCCCAGCCTTCCTTTGCCCCAGCCCAGAGCAGAGTGGGTACATGGAAGGAGGGAGACCAGATGGGCTCTGCATTAAACATCTGCAGGGAGGTGTGGGAATGTGTTTCCAGCAGTCAATTTTATTCCCTTAGGGGAAGTAAACAGCAAAACAACCAGCCCAGATCTTGTCTGAGCACCTCCTAAAGCTCCAGTCAGACAAATCCCAACCTCCCCTCCCAGGTGTCCTGGGAACTGCTGACTGTGGATGAGCTGCTCCAGGGTTTTCCCTAAACCACAGGGCAGTGCAGTTCCAGGAGATTGCAGTTAGCTCAGAGCAGCTCCAGGAGATCACACCCCAGTTCTTCTGGGCTGCCTGGGGAGGGCAGCTGGGCAGCATCAGCACCTGAACTAGCAGGAACAGGAGGGGAAAGAGCCCAGCCAGCATCTGCAAGGGCCCTGGCACGACCCCAGGGGGACAGTGAGACCCAAGGGCTAGGAAGGAGTTAAATGCCAGACACAGACTGAGCCAGGCTGTCCCACAGCTCTTCCCCCTCCCACTTGTGCCTTCCTTTACACCTTGTTCTCCACACAGAAACTGTTCCACAGCTGAATAGGGTGGGGAGCTGGAGCAGAAAAGTTGAGCTGCTCTTTTAGGAATAGCAAGGAAAATAAATATATGGCTGGATGAGATTATGGGCCCTTGCAGTTTGTCCCCAGATCCTAGAGCTTGTCCCTGGGCTTTTCTGGTTGTGCCACAGCTGGTTAGGGCCGTGGTCAGCTATTCCCATTATCCCTCTCCAGCTATGGCATCCTCCTCCAAAAGCAGTGCTGGTGAACCCTCCAGCTGCAGAGCTCCCTCCTTTAGTCTGGAAACACCTCTCCAGCCTTTGCTGCAGGTCACTGGGAGCTGATGGGAACAGCAGGATCACAGGAGGAGGTTCCATCACAGGATGTTCCTTCCCAGGGACCAGAAATGCCTTTCCCAGCTCAAAGCCACCTCCCCATGCACCCTGGGGCTGCCCCAGCTCCACAGGCAGTCCTGTCTCTTTGGCAAGGCACAGCTCATCCCAGAGAGGCCCTTTTGCAGCAGGTGAAGAACGAGACCTGGCTGGGGATATCTCTGGCTCATCCTCGTTGGGGACCATCCTGCACCTGCCCAGTGAGGGGCTCCAGGCCCAGGAAAAGGTTAACAAGATCTGCATTGCTTCTCCTGCTCTTCTTGGAGCTCCAGCCACGGCTTTGGTCCAGCCCCACCTCTGACCCAGGCAGGAGGCTGTTCCTGGGGGGACCCCAGGGAAAAACGCTGTGCCATGGGAGTGCTGCTGGACGCTGGCATTGGTTGTTTTCCCATCACCAGGGCAAGATGAAAGTGCAATTAAATCCTGCCTATCCAGTCCCATGCTGCATTTCAGAGAGCACCAGCTGTGCTCTCCAGCAAGGACTGGATTTGCATTTTGCCCACGGGGTTTCCAAGCAAACAAGCCAAACCTGCTCCTCTGGAGAGCCTGGGCACGCCAGGCCGGGCTCTGCCCCTCTCACATGCACTGGGATCACCCTGCAGGGCCGGCTCTGGCTGCACAGCCCTCACAGGCACAGCCTGAATCCTCCCCAGAGCTCAGCTCCCGCCCCTGGGCTGGCAGATGTGCTGCAGGGATGTGCGGGGGAACTGCCAGGGGGGCTGAAACCAGTGCTCAAACCAGCAGCACTCACAGCATTCCCAGTGCCCCAACCGGCACTCACAGCATTCCCAGTGCTCGAACCGCAGCACTCACAGCATTCCCAGTGCTCGAACCGCAGCACTCACAGCATTCCCAGTGCCCAAACCAGCAGCACTCACAGCATTCCCAGTGCTCGAACCAGCACTCACAGCATTCCCAGTGCTCAAACCAGCAGCACTCACAGCATTCCCAGTGCCCCAACCGGCACTCACAGCATTCCCAGTGCTCGAACCGCAGCACTCCACAGCATTCCCAGTGCCGAACCGCTAGCACTCACAGCATTCCCAGTGCCCAAACCAGCAGCACTCACAGCATTCCCAGTGCTCGAACCAGCACTCACAGCATTCCCAGTGCTCAAACCGGCACTCACAGCATTCCCAGTGCCCCAACCGGCACTCACAGCATTCCCAGTGCTCGAACCGCAGCACTCACAGCATTCCCAGTGCTCAAACCAGCACTCACAGCATTCCCAGTGCTCAAACCGGCACTCACAGCATTCCCAGTGCTCAAACCAGCACTCACAGCATTCCCAGTGCCCGAACCGCAGCACTCACAGCATTCCCAGTGCCCGAACCGCAGCACTCACAGCATTCCCAGTGCCCGAACCAGCAGCACTCACAGCATTCCCAGTGCCCGAACCAGCAGCACTCACAGCATTCCAGTGCCCGAACCAGCAGCACTCACAGCATTCCCAGTGCTCAAACCAGCAGCACTCACAGCATTCCCAGTGCTCAAACCAGCAGCACTCACAGCATTCCCAGTGCCCGAACCAGCAGCACTTCACAGCATTCCCAGTGCTCGAACCGGCACTCACAGCATTCCCAGTGCCGAACCAGCAGCACTCACAGCATTCCCAGTGCCCGAACCGCAGCACTCACAGCATTCCCAGTGCCCGAACCGCAGCTAGCACTCACAGCATTCCCAGTGCTCGAACCGGCAGCACTCACAGCATTCCCAGTGCTCAAACCGGCAGCACTCACAGCATTCCCAGTGCCCGAACCGCAGCACTCACAGCATTCCCAGTGCCCAACCGGCACTCACAGCATTCCCAGTGCTCAAACCAGCAGCACTCACAGCATTCCCAGTGCCCGAACCGCAGCACTTCACAGCATTCCCAGTGCCCGAACCAGCAGCACTCACAGCATTCCCAGTGCCCAACCGGCACTCACAGCATTCCCAGTGCCCCAACAGGCACTCACAGCATTCCCAGTGTCCCAACCAGCAGCACTCACAGCATTCCCAGTGCTCAAACCGGCACTCACAGCATTCCCAGTGCCCGAACCGCACTCACAGCATTCCCAGTGCTCAAACCAGCAGCACTCACAGCATTCCCAGTGCCCCGAACCGCAGCACTCTCACAGCATTCCCAGTGCCCGAACCAGCAGCACTCACAGCATTCCCAGTGCTCAAACCGGCACTCGCAGCATTCCCAGTGCTCAAACCAGCAGCACTCACAGCATTCCCAGTGCTCAAACCGGCACTCACAGCATTCCCAGTGCTCAAACCAGCAGCACTCACAGCATTCCCAGTGCTGCCCCTGCAGCACTCACAGCATTCCCAGTGCCCCAACAGGCACTCACAGCATTCCCAGTGCTCAAACCGGCACTCACAGCATTCCCAGTGCTCAAACCAGCAGCACTCACAGCATTCCCAGTGCCCGAACCGCAGCACTCACAGCATTCCCAGTGCCCGAACCAGCAGCACTCACAGCATTCCCAGTGCTCGAACCGGCACTCACAGCATTCCCAGTGCTCAAACCGGCAGCACTCACAGCATTCCCAGTGCTCAAACCGCGGCACTCACAGCATTCCCAGTGCTCGAACCGGCACTCTCACAGCATTCCCAGTGCTCAAACCAGCAGCACTCACAGCATTCCCAGTGCTCAAACCAGCACTCACAGCATTCCCAGTGCTGCAACCCTGCAGCACTCACAGCATTCCCAGTGCCCGAACCGGCACTCACAGCATTCCCAGTGCCCCGAACCGGCACTCACAGCATTCCCAGTGCCCCAAACCGGCACTCACAGCATTTCCAGTGCCCGAACCAGCAGCACTCACAGCATTCCCAGTGCCCGAACCGCAGCACTCACAGCATTCCCAGTGCCCGAACCGGCACTCACAGCATTCCCAGTGCTCAAACCAGCAGCACTCACAGCATTCCCAGTGCCCGAACCGCAGCACTCACAGCATTCCCAGTGCCCGAACCAGCAGCACTCACAGCATTCCCAGTGCTCAAACCAGCACTCACAGCATTCCCAGTGCCCGAACCGCAGCACTCACAGCATTCCCAGTGCCCGAACCGCAGCACTCACAGCATTCCCAGTGCCCCAACCGGCAGCACTCACAGCATTCCCAGTGCCCGAACCGCAGCACTCACAGCATTCCCAGTGCCCCAACCAGCAGCACTCACAGCATTCCCAGTGCCCCAACCGCAGCACTCACAGCATTTCCAGTGCCCGAACCGCAGCACTCACAGCATTCCCAGTGCCCCAACCAGCAGCATTCACAGCATTCCCAGTGCCTGTCCCCGGAATACGGGCCGGGGTCCCACAGCCCGTGCCAGGGGGGTTCGGGGTCACCCCCAGCCCCCAGCAGCGGGAGGATGCGGGGCGGGGGGCTCTGGCAGCGCCCGGAGCTGCTGCCGTGCCGTGGATCCTCACCCTGCCTGCCCCGGGCACGCGGAGGGCAAAGGCTGCCGCGGGCTGCGCTTATCGCTTATCGCCCGGCGCTCAGCCCCGCTCCGCCCGCGGCACAGCCGCTTTCCTTCCTCCCCTTCCTCCCAGAAAACTCCCGACCCCTGGTGTGCCAAAGTGTCCCGAGCGGGTTTGCGGGGGAGCTCCGCTGCCCACCTGCCCCAGCGGAGGGGAAACGGCTCTGCCTTTATCAAACCTCTTTGCTGAGCGGGAACATCGAGCCCACGCGGAGCCAGAGCAGCGCAAAACCGATGGGGAGGGGAGCGCAGAGCCCCCCAGACCCACAGATTGCTCCAGCGTGCTTGTTCTGCTCGAGATGCAAGCAGCCAGAAAACCCCGATGAGCCATTCGGTATCTCGGAAACGATCACAAATCCCAAAGGACCGATTTCTGCACCGCCTTCTGAGGGCTGTGCAACACCCAGCTGTCTGGAGGAGTAGAGTCCCCCCCGTGGAGACCCCACGGGTGTCCCCGATGCCTCGTTCAGTGGGGACACGGGGAGACGGGGGATCCGTGGGGCCGCCCCCGGGGCTGGGGGGGCTCAGCTGGCGGGGTGCAGCTCTGGGGACGGGCTGAGCCGAGAACGGCTCTGGGGCTGGAGCTGCGGCGATGCCGGGGCAGCCGGAGCTGCGCTCCGCGGGGCGGGATGCGAGCAGGGCTGGAGGCACCGAGCCGCTGCCGCCGGCTGCACCGGGAGCGTCCCGGCCGCACCGGCACCGCGGATGGACCTGTCCCGGCACCGGCATCAGCAAACCGGCACCGCGGATGGACCTGTCCCGGCACCGGCACCGCGGATGGACCTGTCCCGGCACCAGCACCGGCACCGCGGATGGACCTGTCCGGCACCGGTACCGGCACCGGCACCGCGGATCGACCTGTCCCGGCACCGGTACCGGCACCAGCACCGCGGATGGACCTGTCCCGACACCGGCACCGGCTCCGCGGATGGACCTGTCCCGGCACCGGTACCGGCACCGGCACCGCGGATGGACCCTGTCCCGGCACCTCCCGGCACCGGCACCGCGGATGGACCTGTCCCGACACCGACACCGGCACCGCGGATGGACCTGTCCCGGCACCGGCACCGCGGATGGACCTGTCCCGGCACCGGCTCCGCCCGGAGCCCCTCCCGCCCCTCACCTCTGCGGCCGGCGCGCCGCAGGCTCCGTCGCAGGAGGTTGCCGATGGAAGAAGCCATGGCGGTCCCGGTTCGGCCCGGTTCGGTCCCGGTGCGGCCCCGGCCCGGCCCGGCCCGGCGGGGAGCGCTCGGCTTCCGCCCGCCGCGCTTTCGCTTTCCCGGGGGAGGAGGGACGGCTCGGGGCGGAGAGGAGGAGGAGCGGGGAACGGGCAGCACCTGGCACCGCCTGGGCACCGGAGACTCTTCCGGGGACGGGGGCACGGGGAATGTGTAGCCCGGGAAACCGGGAAAAACGGGCGTGGGGAACCCGGGAGCATCGGAGATGAGGGGAGCGGGGAGCCGAGAGTGCCAGGTGGGACTGGGAATGAGGGATCCGGGAGTACAGGACACGGGGGTAAGGGAAGAACTGAGAATGGGAGTCCTTGGGAGCGCCGAGGAGTCGGGAGCACCGGGCACGGGGTGCGGGGAGCGCTGGGATTCGAGACCGAGCGGGCACGGTGCTCGCGGAGGCAGCGGGGACGGGGGAGCTGCTAACGCCCCGAGCTACGAGGATGCCAGAGAACCGGACACGGGATATCCCGGAGAACCGGGCACGGGATAACAGGAGAACCGGACACGGGATATCAGGAGAACCGGACACGGGATATCCCGGAGAATCGGACACGGGATATCAGGAGAACCGGACACGGGATATCACGGAGAACCGAGCACGGGATATCCCGGAGAATCGGACACGGGATATCAGGAGAACCGGACACGGGATATCCCGGAGAACCGGACACGGGATATCCCGGAGAACCGGGCACGGGATAACAGGAGAACCGGACACGGGATATCAGGAGAACCGAGCACGGGATATCCAGGAGAATCGGGCACGGGGTATCAGGAGAACCGGGCACGGGATAACAGGAGAACCGGACACGGGATATCAGGAGAACCGGGCACGGGATATCCAGGAGAACCGGACACGGGATATCAGGAGAACCGGACACGGGATATCAGGAGAACCGGGCACGGGATATCCCGGAGAACCGGGCACGGGATATCCCGGAGAGGCGGGCACGGGATATCAGGAGAACCGGGCACGGGATAACAGGAGAACCGGACACGGGATATCAGGAGAACCGAGCACGGGATATCCCGGAGAATCGGACACGGGATATCAGGAGAACCGGACACGGGATATCCCGGAGAACCGGGCGTGGGGCCGCCCGGAGCAGCGGCCACAGGGAACTGAAGCATCCCCTCAAACGCGGCTGGGCATCCCGGCGGGGAGCCGGCTGGGCTGGGGCGCAGGGCGGGGGTCGGGGCGAGGACGCTCGGCACAAGGTTTGCCCTGCATCTCAGGGGACTGAGCACCCTTCCCTCGCTGCTGCAGCATTGCCCAAACCCTTCTCCAGCCTCCTCTTCCAAGCCCTGTTCTGCCCAGGACGGGTGCCCAGCGCAGCCGCCGCGGGTCGGGGATGGCGCTGACGCGTCCCCTCCAGGGCACAGCTTTTGGCGACTCTCGCTCTGCACTGCGGTGAGGAGCCAGCCCGTCTCCTGCCCCGGCGGCTCCACCGTGCTTCATTCCCGTGCCCTGGGCTGCGAGCCCGTCCTGACCGCTCGCCGGCGCCGCCCGGGCTGTGCTGTGCCTCGGGCCGGCGTTTCTCCGTCGGTCAGAGGTTTAGCCTCCCTCCCAGAAATGCTGAGAGGTGCTCCGCTCGGCTCTCGGGCTGGAGCCGGTTGCCGCCCGCAGGAAGGAAGAGCAGAGCCCTGGCGCTGCGCCCCGGGGGTTTCCCTGTCCCGGGCGCTGCAGAGCTGCTCGGCTTGCAGGGCTGGTGTCACAGCTCCGCTCACAGCGACAGGGAAAGCCCCTTGGAAACACTGATGTCTTTAAAGGAAAAATCCCCCTTTCCCATTCTCAACCTGTCCACCAATATTTCCTCTGCTGTTTTTGGGTAGTGCTTATGCGCTACTAAGATCCGTTCCGAACCAAACAATTCTCTGATCCGAAAATTGAAGTAATGAACATCTTCTGTGCTTCTAATTAAATACACAGAGGGATCTCGGTCAGCTACTCGCTATTAGACTGCAGGTGTGATGAGCTGCGCACAGCTCTCAGCCCCAGCGTCAGCGTGGGGCCGTTTGCAGCTGTAGGGCAGATTCCCGACACAGAATGTCTTAATCTTTTTTTTTATTTTTTTTTTTTTTTTTTTATTTTGCAACATCTCACATCCATCTCCCTTCCCCGAGTGTGGGCTGGAGCTCGAGGATGGGTTTGCAGCTGCTAGGAATGGCCTTCGCCAGCTTGCAGAGTTGGTGGATGCTTCCAAAATGCACCCCCACCGGGACACGTGCCTCTGATTCAGCCTCCCCGTCGGGGTTATCAGGGAATCGCTAGCCCAGGAGTCATTTTTCTGGCTGATTTTGAGTGGGTGAGAAAGCATTTGTGCTTCTCAGAGCAGAGGACAGTGTGTTTGTTTGCGCACAGGGCTTGTTCCCAAGACAAATTTCCTCTTGGCACAAAGAAACTGTTAGGGGTTTTCCCCTCGATTTTGGAGGAATACGCTTGCTTCCTGAAAATTTGCGCCACCTTAGGAAAACAGCTGCTGCTTCCAGCCAGAAGAAAACCCCCGAAATCCTTTGATTTTATTCTCATAAACACAGTTCCCCCTCGCCGCTTTCTCCCTTTAAGGCCAGTCTCTGGCCGCTATCCCCCGATAACGCTCCGGCAGCTCCTGCGCGGGAGCGATCCGGCCGCAGAACCTCCCGCTGCGGGGAAACACTGTCCCTTTGTGCCGCCGCACAATCCAGCAAACCTTGCGCTGCTGAGAGAGGCTGAACTTTCGGGTATTCCCACTGACAGCTTCTTTCTGCGGGCACCCGGCCGCCCGTGGGGACAGCAATCGGGCGCACTGTGGGGCTCCGGGGCCGCTCGCCACCGCGCGTCCCCCGCTCGCCGCCGCTGCCAAAGTCATTTCTCTTCTCTGACCAGCCCCAGGCAGTTTTGTGTGTGGCTGTTTTTCCCCCTCTTGATGTCCCGGTGCTGCTTAATACGCGCTGGAATTCGGCTTTCTCCAGCCACGCCGTGCTCAGAGTGCGAATATTCCGCGGAGATTCGGAGCGGGAGCGTCTGGAGTGTCCCCGCATCGCCCTGGGGCGGGGGTGTCATCGCTGGGATCCTGCACCTCGGCCTCCTCCTCTCGCCCGCAGCCCCCGCCTGGCCCCGGCTCATCTCCCCTCCCTCCCGTCCCCTCGCTGGGGCCGGAGCAGCTCAAGGCGCCGGGAGAGCGATTTCCATCCTGCCCCGCTCAGGAGCGGAGGATGGAGGGCAGGGGCAGCACCGAGGGCAGCCCGAGGGAGCCCGACGCCCTCTTTTGCAGCCTTTGCCATGCCGGAGAGTTTCTCCCACTGGATGGCGGCATTCGAGCAAGGAAATCTCTCTGGGAGAGGGGACTCCGCTGGAGAGACTTCACCCTCCTGGTTTTCCGGCTCCGCAGAGGTTTGTGCTGCGGCTGAGGAGGTGTGGGCTCAGCACCCTCGTGTTTGCCCCGTTCCTGCCTCTGCTGCTCGGCTCTCTGCCCTGTGCTGAGCTCCAGGTTCCTCCCAGCACCCCAAAATTGCCATGAGCACCTTTCCCTGGGGGCAGAGGGACCTGCTGGGGGCTCAGCTGGGGCACCCTGAGCCACGGCCAGGAGCAAAGCAGACCCAGACTGGCAAGGGGAAGAGATGCCAACCCTCAGGGTACATCGGAACCACAGCTTCTTCCCTTACCTGCCCAAAGCCCTCTGTGTTCCACTTGCTGGGGTGCCGAGACCCCTTGTCAGAGTCACACCAAAACACGGCCCATTTTTGCATGGAACAAGATTTGAGCCCAAGGTTTCCACGGTGGTTGTAGAGGAGGGTCCAAAGCTCCGAGGCACTGGAAAACAATCTGGCCACCTTTCCTTGCACCTGATGGTTTTAACCCCAAATATTTCAATCCCCTTTGGCACTTCATGGATGTGGCGCTGGGCAGAGAGGTCTGTGCCGAGCTGGGTGGGCAGGGAGGGTTCATGCAGTGCAAATACAGCAGGGCATGTGCTCTGGGGCTGCTTTCTGGCCAGGGACATCTCAGCTGACAGGCTGCCAGCTGGGCTGGCACTGCTGCCGGCACACGGGCAAGCACAGACCACAGAATCACAGCAGCCCCCGGGCTGGAGGCGCCCTCAGGGTCCCCCTGGCCCTGCACAGACACCCCAACAATCCCACCCTGTGCCTGAGGGCGCTGTCCAGCCTCTCCTGCAGCTCTGGCAGCCTCGGGGCCGTGCTCATTCCTGGGGTGCTCTGGGGGAAAAACCTTTCCCTGGTTTCAAACCTCACCCTTCCCTGACACAGCTCCACGCTGCTTTTGCTGAGTTGTTTTCCCTGCACTCTGAGGACAGTTCCACACAGCATCTCAGGCTGGAGCTGTCCCACAATGCCAATAAGCAGGAACACTATTTTTAATATCAGCCTGTGTTGCTTTTACACTTGACCTTAGTAGCTTTTTATTTTGTAATATTTCCAGAGAGAACAGGAGCTCAGCTGCACTGACAATGTCCCTCTGACAAGCAATTTTTTCTGCTCTCCCTGATACAAACAGGAATGACCTTCTGTGGCCAACATAAATCTTTCTGAGAACTCCGTGGCAGAAGCTCTAAGCCTGAAATAAATCAGAGTGTTCACTCAAACAGCACGGATGGAAGAGCAGCAGCAATCGGGGTCAGTCCCACATTCCTCCAGAACTTTGGTGGAATATTGCTCTGGACTGAAGTGGTTTCCTCACTGGCACTCTCAACAGAGACAGCTGCAGCCAAACTACAAAATGACCTGGAAAGGGCCAAGCCACACAACTCTCAAGTGTAGGACCTCCCATGACCACCCAGTGATTTATGCTGGGTTAAAATGCCATCTCCAGGATACTTTGTCTTTGGGAAGGGGTTTCAGGGGTTGATCTCCTGCGGGATGCAGAGCCTGTGGTGGTTTTCCATTGGAATGCACCTAGCTGGGGCTTCCAGGTACTGATGAACCTTTTCTGGCTCAGTTCCAAGGGCTTCTCCCTTCTCTTTGTCTCGCAGGCTGAATGAACCCTCAGCTGAGCTGGGGAAACCTGAGGCATGTCTGCAAGCACCAGGGTCCCACCTCCCAGGCACCTTTTAAATCCTGGGCACTTCTGTGGAAACCCAGCTGGGATGCTGGGGACACTGGGGACACTGGGGGCTCTGGGGACACTGGGGACACTGGGGACACTGGGGACACTGGGCACACTGGGGACACTGGGGACACTGGGAACTCTGAGGACACTGGGACACTGGGGGCTCTGAGGACACTGGGGACACTGGGGACACTGGGGACTCTGGGCACACTGGGGGCACTGGGAACTCTGGGGACACTGGGGACACTGGGGACACTGGGGCACTATTGGGGAGCACTTGAGGGACACTGGGGACTCTGGGGCACACTGGGGACTCTGGGGACACTGGGGACACTGGGGACACTGGGGACACTGGGGACACTGGGCACACTGGGGACTCTGGGGACACTGGGGACACTGAGGGACACTGGGGCATTGGGGGCACTGGGGACACTGGGGACTCTGGGGCACACTGGGGACACTGGGGACACTGGGGACACTGGGGACACTGGGGCACTGGGGCACTGGGGACACTGGGACACTGGGGACTCTGGGGACTCTGGGGACACTGGGGACACTGGGGGCACTGGGGGACTCTGGGGACTCTGGGCACACTGGGGACACTGGGGACACTGGGGACACTGGGGCACTGGGGGCACTGGGGACTCTGGGCACACTGGGGACACTGAGGGACACTGGGGACACTGGGGCACTGGGGACACTGGGGACACTGGGGACACTGGGGGCACTGGGGACACTGGGGACACTGGGGACACTGGGGACACTGGGGACATTGGGAGACACTGGGGCCACTGGGGCCACTGGGAGACACTGGGGGACTCTGGGGACACTGGGGGCTCTGGAGGGAGGGCGAAGGCGGTGCTGGCGGCTCGGGTGGACGTGTCCCGGGGCACAGGTGATGCTGGAAGGGCTGGGGCAGCTGCTGGGAGCTGGGCTTGCTCGATAAAATGAAGAGGAGGAAATCGGGGATTTTCCCAGGCAGCCTGGAAAGAAAAAGGCAAAGGAGCCAGAGGGTCAGTCCGGCTCCCTGCGGGCACAGGGCAGAGCCCAGGAGGAGCTGCTGGCCCCGGACCTCTCCCCAAACTCTCCACACAGCAGGGATTTGCAGCTCGGAGCTGCAGGTGTGAGTGAGAGAGTCCCCCAGTTACACTGGCACGGCTCCAGCTCACGACCCCAAAGCAAGCTTTAAGATTTGCTAATCTCAAAATATTGTTGGCACTCGCAGCAGTGATTTACTGTGTGCTGTGCCACAGCAGGTTCTTTCCAAAAGGCCGTGCTAAGTTTACTCTGGAGCTGCTGGGATCGGATGACGGGTCCTGGCACTCCCTCCTGGCTGCGTGCTGGGGTGCAAAAGGACAGCGCAGCTCCTCCTGCACCCCACAAGAGGAGCCAGCCACAGGCACCAGCAGCGCTGAAAGAGGGGCCAGGAAAGGTGTTTTCCCGGTGCAGGTGGTGGGACGGGGCTGGGCCACGCCCTGATGTGAATTTTGGAGAATCCCAGTGCTTGACTTTGCATCAGTGTGCCAGAGGCACCAAAGAGCCTCTCTGGTGCCAGCCTGGCCACGTGCACGTCCCCAGGGCTTTGCAGGTCGTGAAAATAAATCAGCTTCTCACCCTCAGCACCAGCCCTTGGCACCCAGGGCTTCACAGGGGCACCCCTGCAGGGTCTGAGAGCCCCAGGAGACCCCCAGGGCTTTACAGGGGCACCCCTGCAGGGTCTGAGAGACCCAGGAGACCCCCAGGGCTTTACAGGGGGCACCCCTGCAGGGTCTGAGTGCCCCAGGAGACCCCCAGGGCTTTACAGGGGCACCCCTGCAGGGTCTGAGAGACCCAGGAGACCCCGAGGGCTTTACAGGGGCACCCCTGGAGGGTCTGAGCACCCCAGGAGACCCCCCAGGGCTTTACAGGGGCACCCCTGGAGGGTCTGAGCACCCCCAGGAGACCCCCAGGGCTTTACAGGGGCACCCCTGCAGGGTCTGGCTCCCAGGGAGACCCCCGGGGGCTTTACAGGGACCACCCCTGCAGGGTCTGAGAGACCCAGGAGATCCCCCAGGGCTTTACAGGGGCACCCCTGCAGGGTCTGAGCACCCCAGGAGACCCCCAGGGCTTTACAGAGCCCATCCTGCAGGGTCTGAGACACCCCAGGAGACCCCCAGGGCTTTACAGGGGCACCCCTGCAGGGTCTGAGCACCCCAGGAGAGCCCCAGGGCTTTACAGGCCCCCTGCCCAGGGGGATCCGGGGCACCCCCAGCCTGCAGGAGGGAAGGGGTCCCTGGGGTGTTGGCAGGGCAAGGGCTGGTCCCTGCCCTCGCTGTGCCATGGAACCCCAGACTGGTTTGGGTGGGCAGGGACCCAGCCCAGGCTGCTCCAGGCCCATCCAGCCTGGCCTGGGCACTGCCAGGGACCCAGGGGCAGCCACAGCTGCTCTGGGCACCTGAGCCAGGGCTGCCCACCTCACAGCCAGGAACCCCTTCCCCCTATCCCACCCAGCCCTGCCCCTGGCAGTGGCAGCCATTCCTGTGTGCTGCCCCCATCCCTTGTCCCCAGCCCCTCTCCTGCTCTCCTGGAGCCCCCTTTAGCCTCGGGCAGGGGGCTCTAGGGCTCTCCCCAGAGTGTCTCCTCTCCAGGGTGAGCACCCCCCAGCTCCCCCAGCCTGGCTCCAGAGCATCTCCATGGGCTGCCCATGACCTGCTCCAGCAGCTGCACATCCCTGCTGTTCCAACCCCAGGGCTGGAGGCAGCTCTGCACTCGGCAGTGGGGGGTGGTCTCACCTGAGCAGGGCTGGGGGCTCACCTGCCCTGCCCTGCCCCTGCTGCCCGTGCTGGGGAGCTGAGCCCCCTGGCTCGGGGCTTCCTGAGAGCCAGCACACACCAAACCCCAGCCCTGCTGCCAGGGCTGCTCCCAGAGCCTGTGTGGCTGGGAAATCCCTCGTCCCCTCTCAGGAGTCAGCACCTGGGGGGCAGAACCCCCATCCCGATCCTCTTGTCCCTGCATCCCCCGGGATCCTGGCCCCTCCTGACCCCAGGAGGTGGGTGAGAGGCACAGCCCCTCCAGCCCAGCCCTGCCTCTCACTGCCCGTGGCCATGTCCAGCTGCAGGTTTTGGCCTTTCCCTTTTCCGAGTGTCCTGCTGGCATTGGCTTGCTCGTGGGCAAGGAGGATGAGATTGGAGCACCTTCCACGGCTGTTTCTTTGCAGATTTTGGCTCAGCAGACCAGCCCCCGTTTGCTCTCCGAGCAGCAGGTCTTGGCCAGCTGCTCTGGAGGTGCCCTGGGGAAATGCCTCCCCCAGGGATGGCCACAGCTGGGGCTCCAGGGACTCCAGAGAGCAGGCATTTCCAGAGCTTGTCTGGGAGGATTTCACTATCTGGAGAATTTTGGCAGGAGCCAGCAGGAGGACCGCTGGGCCGTGTCCTCACGGTGCTCCCTGCTGGCAGCAGGGAAAGGATGCAGCTGGGCCCTGCTGGACCCCAAACTGGTGTGTATTGCCACTTTGCTGGGACCTGCTGGGAGTCACTGGGGTTTGGGGATGCTCCAAACCCTCTCACAGCCCCTCCGACCCAGCAGCAGGGGACACAGCAGGGAAGTTCCCAAATAAAGGTGTTTGGGTTATGGAGGGCTGTGGGCTCCCAGCAAGGGGGCAGATCCCATTTCCTTCCAAGAGCCTGGGAGGGGGCAGCCCTTCCCAAGCACCTGGGCATGGCCAGGTGCAGACAGCCTCAAGGGCTTCCCTGGGCTGCCACTGCCCCACCTGGGCAGGGCTGGTGCCAGCAGGGTCCCCAGGGCTGGTCCTGCTGGTCCTGCAGGGACTGGGAGCAGGGGAAAGGGATGGGGAGAGCACAGGGAGGTGAGAGCACCAGTGAGAGCATGGGGAGAGGAAAGGAGATGGTGGATGTGGGAAAACCTGGGAAGGGAAGTGGGAAAACCAGTCTGGGTGCTGCAGGAGGGCCTGGGTAGGAGCAATGGCCTTGGGGACACTCGAGGTGGCCTCAGGGCCTTGCTGGAGACACAAGCACCCGATGAGGGCACCTGGCCAAATGATGGGGGTCAAACGGGACCCTGGGCTGCCAGTGGCCGATGCCACGTGCACCTGGCAGGGGTCTCAGCCCCAGGGGCGTCAGGGCAGGGCTGCGGCTGAGGGTGAGCAGAGCCGGCTCTGAGGAACGGTGCAGCGCAAACACTGAGCTCCCTGCTGGCCCTGACCCACGCTGAAACGTGCCCCTGGTGCTGGGGGAGCCCGGGCCGAGCTGCTCCCTCCCCCTGCTCCTGCAGAGCCTCCCGCTCCCTGCTCAGCCGGGAGAGGCAGCTGCTGTGGCTCCGGCCCCTGTATGCAATGCTCAGAAAAAACCAGCAAAGGGGCTGTGAGAGGGTTCAGGCCTTCCCGAGCTCCTGGTTCAATGAAGAAGGAAAACCCGAGCTGCTAATTGCAGCTTCTCCGTGCCCCAGAGCAGAGCCAGGCAGGGCAGGTGGTGGCAGAGCCTTATTGGCACCTGCAGCTGCTGTGGAGGTGACCCCGGGCAGAGACAGGAGCCAGGGCTGGCACAGCCCGTCCTGCGGGTCCCTGGGCCGGGGGAGCTGCTGGCAGCCCCGGGGCAGGGCTGGGAAACCCACCCGGGGCTGGGAAAAACCCACCTGGGGCTGGAAAAAACCCACCCGGGGCTGGGAAAACCAACCCGGGGCTGGGAAACCCACCCGGGCTGGGAAACCCACCCGGGGCAGGGAAACCCACCCGGGCTGGAAAAACCAACCCGGGGCAGGGAAACCCACCCGGGCTGGGAAACCCACCCGGGCTGGGAAAATCCACCCGGGGCTGGGAAACCCACCCGGGCTGGGAAACCCACCCGGGCTGGGAAAAACCAATCCCGGGGCAGGGAAACCCACCCGGGGCAGGGAAACCCACCCTGGGCAGGGAAACCCACCCGGGGCTGGGAAAAACCCACCCGGGGCTGGAAAAACCCAACCCGGGGCTGGGAAACCCACCCGGGCTGGGAAAATCCACCCGGGGCTGGGAAACCCAACCCGGGCAGAGCAGTGCCCCAGGGCTGGCATTGCTGCTGGGACTCCCCAGGTGGCACCAGGTGACACCAGGGCCGTGGGGCTCCTGCTGGCCCGGCACGCTCAGTTCAGCTGCCCTGGTTGTGCCCTCCCGCTGGCGCTGTCACTGGCACTGTCATTGTCACTGTCACTGGCACTGGCACTGTCACTGGGGTGGAATATGGGATATGGGATGTGTGATGTGGGATATGGGAAATGGGATGTGGGATGTGGGATGTGGAATAATGGGATGTGGGATGTGGGGTGTGGGGTGTGGGGTGTGGGGTATGGGGTGTGGGGGTGTGGGATGTGGGGTATGGGGTGTGGGGTGTGGGATATGGGATATGGGATATGGGATGTGGGATATGGGGTATGGGGTGTGGGGTGTGGGGTGTGGGGTATGGGATATGGGATGTGGGATATGGGGTATAGGGGGTGTGGGATATGGGGTGTGGGATATGGGGTATGGGATGGGGGATATGGGATATGGGATGTGGGATATGGGATATGGGATGTGGGGTATGGGGTGTGGGGGTATGGGATATGGGATATGGGATATGGGATATGGGATATGGGATGTGGGGTATGGGATGTGGGATGTGGGGTGTGGGATATGGGATGTGGGATATGGGATATGGGATATGGGGGTATGGGATGTGGGGTATGGGGTGTGGGATATGGGATATGGAATATGGGATATGGGATGTGGGATATGGGATATGGAATATGGGGTATGGGATATGGGATATAGGGATATGGGATGTGGGGTATAGGGGGTGTGGGATATGGGATATGGAATATGGGATGTGGGGTGTGGGGTATGGGGTGTAGGGGTATGGGGTGTGGGGTATGGGGTGTAGGGGTATGGGATATGGGATATGGGATATGGGATGTAGGGGTATGGGGGTGTGGGGATATAGGGATATGGAATATGGGATGTGGGGGTGTGGGGTGTGGGGTATGGGGTGTGGAGGTGGTAGGGAGGGCATGGCCCTTGCTCACCTAAGATGCCCTGCTGGTGTTTGACCTGTGTGTGCTTTCCAGACGAGCTCCCTGGTTTTCTGAGATCTGAGGTGACCCTGGCAGAGGGCAGGCAGGGGGCAGGGGGCAGCAGGTGGGAGGAGGGCACAGACTCACACAGGGGTCAGCTCCAGTAACCCTCGCGGGGCCTGGGCACCTCCTTTCTGCTGGGATTCAGGGGAACCGGGCGCTTTTTCTGGCCCTGTGGTGCCTGCATGGACCCACAGCCCCTGTGTGCAGGGCTGGCTGTGGCCCAAGGGAGGTGGGGATGGTGATTCTCTGTCCTGTGGGTGACGGGGTTGATCTCACTGTGCCCCTCCCTGCCGACTGCTCTCTCCTCTGCCCTGACAAACCCCGACTCTGTGCCACCCCCCTGCTGCTTGCACAGTCCTGCTGGGCTGCCAGGAGCCACCAGGGTCTCCAGAGACGCTCATGGGGACACAGACAGGAGAGAGGAGCAGAGGGGATGTGGCAGCTCAGGGAGCCTGGAGACACGAGCTCCCTGTTTATCCCCTTTGGCATCTCCCCTTGCTCTGTGGGAAGATCTCACCCCCTGCCCAGCCCTGTTTGGGGGCTGGCCCTAACCTCTGGAAGCTCCAGGGTTTGCCCCAGCCACCCAGCTCCTTCCATGTCCCTGCAGTGACACAGCAGCTGCCGTGGTGGGAAGTTCGTGCTGTGAGTCTGGGTGGGGGGGCCAATCTGACGCTTTGGGGAATCAATTCACCCTTTTGCAGTGGGATCCTGTCGAACAAGCCCAGCTGGGAAGGGATTGATCACTGTGCTGCATCACCAGGGGGAGGTGGAATAGCAGAGCCATGAGCAGGATCTGATCCCTTCGGGCATGAGTGATACTCCCCGTATTTAGACCTGCACTCACTTGCAGAACAAGTAAGGAAACGTGACTCAGTGGGCTGAAAATGTGGGTCAAAACCAGTTTATAAAGGTACCAGCTTTTTGTAAGGAGAGATTTTTTTTCCTCACTGGAAAACAGGGATAACCTGCATTTCAGCTAAATACTGAAATACTTATAGTTTCAGGCAAAAAGTGCTGATATGTAAATTATCACTAAACGTTTAATACTCAGCCCTCCCAGCTGCCTCCGTGAGATTTTCATTTCTGATCTCCCTCACCCAAAACTTGGGCTGGGACAGCCCATTCGTGCCCTGGCTGGTGAGATCACCCCTGGCAGCAGTTTTTCTGCCTCTGCTGTGAACCCACAGGTGAAGCCACTGTGGGGAGGGAGATGTTGGCTCCTCCTCTGGAGCCTGTGGGAGCTCTGATCTGAGCTGGGACAGCTTCCCTGGAGCCTTTGCCATGGGCAGCAGCAGCTCCTCAGTTTCCCTGCTGGGGTTTGCTGGAGGTGTGAGTAAACAAGATGCCAATAAACTCCAGTAATGCGGCCCAGATAGCAGTGGGTGATAAAAACCACATTGATTCATCACCCATTAGTCACCCCCTGAGTCAACAGAGCAAAAGTGTCCCAACACCATGGAGCAGGCTGACAGATCCAAGTTCCTTTCAGACTGAGACCCACAAGTGAAATTATTGCATTGATGTTCTTCATTTTTTATGGGGAAAGTATTTAATTTTCAGCTGAAATCAGAGAGAAATCTGCGTGCTGGTTTCCCTGTGAACTGGAGTTTTGGTGTTGACTTATTTTTCTATCTGAGCTCTTTAAATTGCTTCTCTTGACATGCAATCAAAACAAACCCATTCTTTTTTGCAATGAAGTTTTTTTTTTTTGTTCAGATTAGACAGCATGATTGAGAAAGACATAAGGAAGAGCAGATGTTGGTGGGAATCTGGAGCTGGCCACCTGTGAGCTCAAGGACCTCCCATCTCACATTCCAAGGGGATTTTGGGTGAGGTGGAACTTTTGTCAGTCATGTTCCTCTTCACTGGGGAAGTACAAGGAGCACCTGGGTTTTCACATTGTTTGGAGCTTTCCTGAGACATCAGCATCGTGCCATGGCATCCTGGCTTTGTCCTGCTGCCAAATAACCAGGAGAGGAAAAATATCCCTCCCGGAGCAGGAGGGCAATGGGTGATCCCCCAGGCTCTTTTTTGGGATGTCACCACCCATTCAAAGCCCAGCCTGGCCAATGGGGCTTTGCCCTTTCTTCTCCCCCTCCAACCCTGGGTGACCACAGCCCCCCCGGCTGGAAAGGCAGCGCCTGCTGGCAGAGCCGGGCTCACCTGCTCGGCAGAGCTGAGCCTCCCGGCTCCGGCTGCCCCTGGCCCTGCTGCCGCGTGCCGGGCTGTGTTCTGGGACACAGGGCTGTGAGCCAGGGCAGCAGCAGCCAGGCTTGCTGGGCAACGGGAGAACACCCTCTGAGCCCGAGCTGCAGGAGGATTAGGGACACAGAGACACTTCTGCAGCGCCTCATGCCCAGCACGGGGCAGGCGAGGGAACAGGAGCAAGCAGGGGGTTGGTGGCCCACGATGCACAGAATTAATGGGGGTTCCTGGGTCACTGGGGGCATTTGGGGTGAACCTGAGTTTGGGGGTAACAGTAGGGTGGCTGGCCGTGAGTTCTGGGCTCTCCGTGGGCAGGGATGGCTGATTGGGCAGAGCAGAGGCTGGAGAACACGGCATGGGGCTGGGGAGTGGTTTATCTTCCCCAGAAATGTGGGTTGGGTCCAGATGAACCCGAAAATTGTCTCCCAACCTCTTCCACCGCAGTGGGATCGAGGGTGAGGCTGAGGAAGGAGTCTGGGGTCACAGGGGCTGTGGGGGCATGGGGGAGCGGGTGGGTGGGGGTCAGTGCAGGGTTAACGGGGGGGCGTGGGGGTGTTAATGCCGGGGCTATGGAGGGCCAGGGGCGAGGGGGTCCAGTCCGTGGGGGGCTGGGGGCAGTGGGGGGCTGAGGAGGTGAATTTGGGGGTGAGGGGGTTCAGTCCGTGGGGGGCTGAGGGAGGTGAATTTGGGGGTGAGGGGTTCAGTCCGTGGGGGCTGAGGAGGTGAATTTGGGGGTGAGGGGGTTCAGAGAGGGGTCCGTGGGGGCTGGGGGGCAGTGGGGGGAGGCCTTTGGCCAGAGGGGGCTGGCGCTGGCCGGAGGAGCCAAGTCCCCCCAAAGGTGACCTGGCCCTGGCCCGGGGAGCCCGGGGGGCTGCGGGGGCTGCGGGGGCTGCGGGGGGCTGCGGGGGGCTGCGGGGGCCGGGCTGCTGCCGCCCCGTAGGATGTGCTGAATGCGCAGCTCCCGGGGCTATTCCGGGCGGCCCCGCCCGCGCCGGCAGATTGGTTTGCAGGCAGGCGACAAGTGCCAGCCGGAGGCCATAAAAGTCACCGAGCCCCCGCTTCGGCTCCGCGACCCCGCTCCCCCCTCCCCGCAGAGAGCGTCCGTCCGTCCTGAGCCGGGACCCCGACCCGAGCAGAGCCGGGACCCCGACCCGGAGCAGAGCAGAGCCCCCGACCCGGAGCAGAGATCTTCTGTCTGGGAGCAGGGACCCCGGAGCAGGGACCCCGGAGCAGGGACCCCGGAGCAGAGACCCCTTGTCCAGCCCCCTGGGCTCTGCAGCCATGACTGGCAAAACCGCAGCTCCAGCCAAAAACCGGCCCCGGCAGCGGCCAAGACAAGGGCAGCGGCGGCGGCCCCGAAGGGAGAAACGGCCCCGAAGGCAGAAACAACCCCGAAGGAAGCAGCAGCCCCAGCCCCAGCTCCTGAAGAGCCCCCAGCCCCCGAGCAGCCCCCCGAGCATCCCCCCGAGCAGCCCCCCGAGCATTCCCCGAGCAGCCCCCCGAGCAGCCCCCCGGCCCCTCAGTGGACGGGTCCGCTCCCGCTGCCTGCTGGGGGCTGGAGCAGAAGTGACCCCAGAGGCTGCAGAGGGTTCCTCGGCTGAGCCCCCAGCCCCAGCCCCCGAACCCCAGCCGGAGAAGCCGAAGGAAGGTGAGTGGGAGCTCCTGGGAGGGGGCGTGAGCCAGGCTGGGAGAAGGGACAGGGGGGTGAAGTCACCGAGGGTGTTTTGCAGAGGGACAGGGCTGCTGAGTTAGGTGGGCTGCAGACAGACCTGGGGGCTGAGTGACCCGCCGGTCCCTGTCGCTGTGGGTTTGTTGCAGAGCCCCCCCAGCTGCCCCCTGGCCCTGGCCGTGGAGGAAGTGGAGTGACAACTCCTTCACCCCTGACCTGGAAAGCCCCGGAGCACACGGGCCGGGCGGGCCTGGACGGATACGTGGTGGAGATCTGCAAGGATGGAAGTAGGGTTCGGTCCCTGCCTGCCCGGTGTGGGAGGGATGGTGCAGGGCTGTGGGATGAGGTGCAGCTGCTGGGACCCAGCAGAGCATTTTCCCCAGCAGCAATTCCCTTTCTTTGCCCAAAGAGACGGATTTTGAATGGTTGTTTATTTTTTCACGAAGGGGACAGGACATCCCATTGTCTTCAGCAGGTTTAGAGTCACTGCTGTGTCCAGAGCAGAGACCAACACACCCCCTTTGGGATGATCTCTGATGAGCTGGAGATCTGCAGAGACTTGGGGCTGGGATGGTAAAAACCAAGAAAACAAGGGGAAAAGTATTTGCCCAAAATGGAAGCACCCCGGAAGGAACGGGGATAACAGGGAGGATGGGGAAGGGAGGGTCCGAGCAGGCTCGGTTATGTCTGGCAGGAGAGTGGTGGAGGTGGCAGCAGTTCTCCAGCACTGCCCGTGGGTCTCTCCAGCTGTGTTGCTGGGGCAGCAGAATGGGTGGGTGGATAAGATTTTGTGGTTTGGGCACTCTCGTGAAGCCCTGCTGGTTCTGGGGTGGGAAGTGAAGGCTCTGAGTGGCTGGGGGGATTGCAAGGGGAAGCTGGAGTGGCTGGGGGAGACTGCAGGAGGCCCCTGGAGCTCAGGGAATTATCCTCAGCTGTTCAGCTTGTGGCACACACAGGGACACATCCCTGGCTGTGCAGGGCTGGGGGAGAAGGCTGCCTGCGCTGGGTGGGATGTGTGAGGAGCCCTGCATGGCACAAGGGAAAGGTGCAGCCATCCCTGGACAGGGTCTGACAGCCACCCACAGGGCGGTCCGGGTGCCCTCCTGCCTTTGGGTCTGCTGGAGGACAGGAGAGCTCCAGCCCCTCTGTCACTGCTCGGGGCCATGGGACTGCTGCATTTGGGCTGGTGCAAGACTCTCTTTGGCTGCAATATGGTGAGAATTCGGGTGAGGGCCCATCCCAGTAATGCCAGTGGTGAAGGGAAAGAGGATCTGGTGGGGATTTGGCTGCTCCAATGCCATCAGCAAGAAAAACCTTCTTGCTCCCAGCACACCCTGGCACGTTTGGGTCACCCTCAGAGCCTGCCTGGGACACCCAGGCCTTGGGGGGCTGGGGCAGTTTATTTTCTAAGGTCTGAGAGGTTTGGCACAGGGCAAGGCTGTGTCAGCTGGGCTGGGGAGAGCTGAGCTCTGGGAGCTGAGTTATGGGCTCTGGGTAGAGTCTTGAGTGCCTGACAAGCAGAGAAGAACA
>JAPFBE010000437.1:0-51114 GCA_034336665.1 Luscinia megarhynchos | reverse complement strand
ACACAGGATATTTTAGGATATATTTTGGGATATGGATATATTTTGGGATATTTGGGATATTTTGGGATATTTTAGGACATTTTGGGACACATTTTGGGCACTCACGCTGCTGTAGATGTGCTGCAGGACCCTGGATTGGGACATTTCAGCACATTTCCAGCACATTTCCCTGTATATCCTCCTCTTACATTTATGCACATTTCTCTATATTTTGTATATTTCCAGCATATTTTGGGATATTTTGGGATATTTGGGACACATTTTGGGTTTTGGGCACCCCGCTAAGCTGTAGATGTGCTGCAGGACCCGATTGTGACATATTTCTGCACATTCTGTACATCTCTCATCCCCTGCATATTTCATATTCTGTATATCTTTGGGATATTTTGGGGATATCTTTGGGGATACTCGGGGACACATTTTGGGCACCTCACGCTGCTGTAGATGTGCTGCAGGGCCCCGATTGGGGATATTCTCAGCACATTTCAGCAATACTCTGTACATCCTGCATATTTCCGTATACTTCAGCATACTTGCATATTTAGGATATTTTGGGATACATTTTGGGATATTTCAGCATCATCTTTGGGACATTCTTTGGGACATATTTTGGGATATTTCCTAGACATATTTTGGGATATCTTTTAGGATACTTTGGGACATATCTTTGGGACATTTTGGGACATATTTCTGTATATTTAGGATATTTTGGAATATTTTGGGACATACTTTGGGATACTTGGGGATATTTTGGGATACATTTTGGGATATTTTGAGTTATATTTTGGGATATTTTGTGGGGATATTTTGGGGATATTTTTTGGGCACCTCACGCTTGCTGTAGATGTGCTGCAGTCCGGATTTGGGATATTTGGGGACATTCTGCACATTTCTGTACATTTCCTCTATACTCTCATATTTCAGCATATTTCTGCATATTTAGGGATGTTTTGGGATATATTTTGGGATATTTTTGGGCCATTTTGGGATATATATTTTTGGAATATTATGGAACATAATTTTGGGGATATTTACGAGAGATATTTTGGGATATGTTTGGGATGTACTTTTGGGATATTTCACAGGATATTTCAGGATGTTTTGAAAGGATATATTTTGCGGATATTATGATATATTTTGGGATATTTTGTGCGGTCTTTTGGGATATTTTCCAGGACATTTTTGGGACAGCATGTTTGGGGACTCACGTTGCTTGCTGTCGATGTGCTGCAGGGTCTCGAGTGGAGGATATTTCCAGTACATTTCTCTACATCTCTCTAAGAGTATTTAGGGATATTTCCTGTATACTTTACTGAGGATATTTTTGGGATGCTTTGGGATGTTACTGGGCACATTTTGGCACTCACGTAGCTGTAGATGTGCCGCAGGGGCCCGGATTGGGGATATTTCTGGTACATTTCTGCACATTTCTGTACATCTCTCTTATATCTCGGTATATTTCTCTATACTTTCGCTGCATACTCTTTGGGATGTTTGATATTTTGCACACATTTTGGGGACGCGTTGTTGCGCACTCCACGTTGCTGCAGATGCTGACCGCGCCTGCGCGCTGGCCACGCCCAGGTCGGTCGTTGAGCCGGAAACGCAGCCCCGAGAGCGTCCTCCCAGAGTAGTGCAGCCGGTACTTGCTGGTGTGGAACGCCACGAACCCGATCCTGCCCCGCGCCGGATAAGGGCAAAACCCCCAAAAATCCTAAAATCCTTAAATCCCTGAATCCCCATCCCCAGCCACAGAGCCTAAAAACCCGCGCCAATCGGGCTAAAATTTGGTCAAAATCGCCCAAAAATCGCTCAGATTGATTAAATCAGCCTCAGAACTTCAGATCCCAAAATTTCCAAAAATCAAATCCAAAACCCTGAAATTCCCAAAAAGTTCCCCAAAAATTCCCCAAAAATTCCCCAAAATTCCCGAAAAATTCCAGCCCCCAAATCCCAAACCCCTAAAATTTAGCCAAAAGTTCCCAAAATTCCCCAAAAATTCCCCAAATTCCCCAAAAATCCCATAAAAATCCCAGGTTCCCACCCCCAAATCTCAAAACCCTAAAATTCCAAAAAAGTTCCCAAAATTCCCTGAAAATTCTAATTCCTGTCTAAAATCCCAAACTCACTAGTAAAATTCCCAAAAATACAAAACTAAAGGATTCACAAAAATCGACAAAACTCACAAATTTCAAATTCAAAATCCCCAGATCTAGTCTCAAATTTTCTCCCTAAAATCTCCATCAAAGATTCCCCCAAAAATTTCCCAAAATTCTAAAAATTCCCCAAAAATCCCAAATTCCGCAAATCCAAAACCCCTAAAATCTCCCAAAAATTCGAAAAAATTTCCCCAAAAATCCCTAATTTCCACCCCTCAAATCCCAAACCCCTAAAATTCCCAAAAGAAGTTCCAAAAATTTCGACAAACAAAATCCCCAAAAGGATTCCCACACGAAAATTTCCCCAAAAAATTCCCCCAAAATGCTCCAAAAATCCCAAATCTCCCATCCCCAGCAAACTCCTAAAATTCCCAAACAGATCCCTAAAAATCCCCAAAAAATTCCTCAAAAATCCCCAAGTTACAGCCCCAAATCGAGCTCCTAAAATTCCAAAAATCGAAAATTTCCCAATAAATCCCCCAAAATATTCCTCCCAAAAATTCCCAAAATCCCAAATTCCCAACCCCCAAATCCCAAACTCCCTAAAACACCCAAAAGTAGCAAGAAAAACCCCCAAATTCCCAAAGTGCCCCTGGAGATTTTCTCTTAAAATTCCCAAATCTAAATCCCCAAAACCTCAAATTCCCCAAAGGTTTCCCCCAAAAATTTCCAAAAAATTCCCCCAAAAATCGTGAAAAATCCCAAATTCCACCCACAAGTCCAAAACCCCCAAAATTCCCAAAAATCTCTAAAATTCCCCAAAGGTTTCCCCAAAAATCCCAAATTCCCACCCCAAATCCTAAACTCCCTAAAATACCCATAAAAGTACTAAAAAACCCCCAAAATTCCCCAAAAATGCCCCAAATTTTCCCAAATTCCCCAAATCCCAAATCCCCCAAAAACCTCAAAGCTTCCCCAAAATTCCCATCAAATTCCCCAAAAATTTCCCTAAAAGTGGCATTTCCTAGTCCCCCAAAAATCCCAAAGTCCTCACTTCCAAGTCAAAAACCCCCAAAGATTTCCCAAAGGAAATCCCCAAAAATTCTCCAAAGAGTTTCCCAAAACTCCCAAATTCCCACCCCCAAATCCAAACCCCTAAAATTCCCCAAAAAATACCAAAAGTCCCAAAATTCACCAAAAATGCCCCAAATTTTTCCCAAATTCCCCAAAGTCTAATGTTCAAGTATCCCCAAAATTCCCAAAAGTTTCCCCAAATTCCCCAAATCTCCCCCATATTCCCCAAATTTCCCTGAAATTTTTCAAAACCTGCACATTTCAGCTTCAAATTCCCCACATTTCTCTCAAAATTCCCCAAATTTCTCCCACATTTCTCTCAAAGTTTCTCCCAAAATTCCCCAATTTTCTCAAAGATTTTCTCTCCCAAATTCCCTCAGGAATCCCCAAAATTCCCCAAAATTTCCGAGAAATTTCCCCCAGTTTTAAATTCCTCCCCAAAGTTTCCCCAAATTTTATCTAAAATCCCCAAAACCACTAAAATTTCCCAAATTTCCCAAATTTTCCCCAAAGCTCCCAAATTTCTCCCAAATTTCTTCCACATTTTCTCCAAAATTCTCTTTAAGATCCCCAAATTTCCCCAAATTTTTCTGAATTCCCCCAAAATTTCCGATTTCTCCCCAAAGCTCCAAGATTTCTCCCAAAGATTTCTTCCACATTTTCTCCAAGCTTCTCCCTCAAAGATCTCCAAAGATTCCATCAGGAATTTTCCCAAGGGATTCCCCAAATTTCCATGAAATTTCCCCAGAGATTCTATGAGTTTCCCCAAAAGTCCTCAAAGATCCCCAAAGGAATCTAGATTCCCCAAAAGTCTAATTTGGATGCATGCGTCCGTCGGGCTCATCTTGCACCATGCAGGATCGGAGCTTGAGAAAACAGCATCTGAACATCAGCTTGGGGAACTCCTGGGGAAATTTGGAGAATTTGAAACTTGGGGTGAGGAATTTGAGGAGAATTTGGGAAATCGAAAGTTTGGGAGGAATCTGGGGACGAAATTCAGAGGCGAGGAGCTTTGGGGGAAAATCAGGAGGAGTCTGGGGGAAAATCGAGATTTGAGGGGAAATTTGAGAGATCGAGGTGGAAACTGGGGGAGACTGGGGAGGAACTTGGGGAATTTTGAAATTTGGGGAAAAATTTGGGAGGAATCTGGAAAAATAGGGAGTTTAGGAAAAATGTGGGAAATTTGGGGAAAAATTGAAATTTGGGGACTGTGAGAACTCTCAGGAAATCCAGGAGAGAAATCTGGAGAGGAATTTGGGAGAAACTGGGGACGAAGACCTTGAGGCAAACTAGTAGGGAAAATTTGGGAGAAACTGGGAGGAACCCAGGAAAATTCAGGGAGTTTGGGAAAATTGAACTTTGGAGGAAAGTCGTGATCTTTTGGGGAAAACTCGAGGAAAATTTGAGGGAACTTGAGGAGAAAACTTGAAGGAGAACTGTGGGGAACTGCAGAGGGAAAGCTAGAGGAAAATTTGAGGAGGAATTTGGAAAAATTTAGGGAGTTTGGGGAAGAATCTGAAAGCCTGGGGAAATTAAAGAGACCTTTGAGGGAAATTTGGGAGATTTGAAGAGGAAGTTTAGAAATTTGAAGTAAGGAAAATTCAGGAGTTTGGGGAGGAGAAATTTGGGAAAATCAGAAATTTGGATTTGGGGAGATATTTTGGGGAGAAACTTTTGAGGGAAATCCTGAGGAAAATTTGGGAGAGAATTTCAGGAGAAATTTGGGAAAATTTGGAAAAATTTGGGGAGAAAATTTGGGAATTTTGGGGGAAATTTGAGAGGGAAACTGGGAGGAATTTAGGAAAATTCAGGAGTTTGAGGAAAATTGGGAATTTGGGGAATTTGGGGGATTTAGGGAATTTTGGGGGAAACTTTGGGGGATTTTTGGGAGAAAGTTTGGGAGAAATTTGGGAAATTTGGGAGAATTTAGGGGGATTTTTGGGGGAAATTGGGAGAAAATTTGAGGAAATTTTAGGGGAAATTTTGGAGGAATTTGATAGAAATATGGGGAGAAATTTAGGGAGAAATTTGGTCGAAATTTGGGGGAAAATTTGGAGAAGTTTGGGAAATTGGGGAGAAATTTGAGGGAGAAATTTAGGGAGAAATTTGGGAGAAATTCTGAAATTTTTGGGAAATTTTGGAGAATTTGAGAGAATTTAGGAAATTTGGGGAAATTTGGGGGAAATTTGGGAGAAATTTGGGAGGAATTTGGGAAAATTCAGGGAGTTTGGGGGAAATTTGGGGAATTTTGGGGAAATTTGGGGAGAAATTTGAGGAGAAATTTGGGAAATTTAGGAGAAATTTGGGAGAAATTTGAGGAAATTGGGAGAATCTGGGAAATTTGGGAGAAATTTGGGAAGTTTCATGAAATTTAGGGAGGAGAAATTTAGGAGAAATTTGGGAGAAATTTAGGGGAGAAATTTAGGGGAAATTTGGGGCATTTTAGAAATTTAGAAATTGGGAGAAATTTGAGGGAAATTTGGAAATCTAGGGGAGGAATTTAGGGAGAAATTTGGGAGAAAATTTCTGAAATTTTAAGGGGAAATACGGGAAATTTAGGGACATTTTAGGGGAAATTTGGGGAGAAATTTGGGAGGAATTTAGGGGGAATTTTGGGAAATTTGGGGAGAAATTTGGGAGGAATTTAGGGAATTTTAGGGGAAATTTAGAAATTTGGGGAGGAATTTGGGAAAATTCTAGGGAGTTGAGGGAAAAATGGGGAAAAAGTGGGAATTTGAGGGAATTTAGGGAGGAATTTGGGAAATTTGGGGAAGTTGAGGAGGAATTTGGGAGAAATTTAAGGGAGATTTGGAAATTTGGGAGAAATTTGGGAAATTTAGGAAATTTGAAATTTGAGGAGAAATTTGGGGAAAAATGTGAGAGTGGGGACTTTGGGAGAAATTTGGGGGAAATTTGGAAAGAAATTTGGGGGAAATTTGGGGAAATTTGGGGAGAAATTTGGGGAAATTTGGGAGAAAATTCAGGAGTTTAGGGGAAATTTGGAGAATTTGGGGAAATTTGGGAAATTTAGGGAATTTTAGGGGAAATTTGGGAGAAATTTCAGAAATTTTGAAATTTTGGGAATTTGGGGAAATATGGGGAGAATTTGGGGAATTTTGAGGAGAAATTTGGGGAGAAATTTGGGGGAAACAAAGAATTTAGGGAGAAAATTGGGAAGATTTGGGAATTTTGGGGGAAATTTGGGAGAAATTCGGGGAAATTTGGGGGATTTGGGGAAATTTGGGGAAATTTGGGGAAATTTGGGGAATTTGGGGAAATTTGGGAGAAAATTTGGAAATTTTGGGGGAATTTTGAGGGGAATTTTTGGGAATTTTGGGGGAAATTTGGGGGAATTTGAAGGGGAATTTTGGGCAAATTTGGGAGGAATTTGGGAGAAATTTGAGGGAAATATGGGAAAATTTGGGAGAAATTTGGGAAATTTTGGGGAAATTTGGGAGAAATTTGGGAGAAAATTCGGGGGGTTGGGAAAAATTTGGGAGAAATTTGGGGAAATTTTGGTGATTTTGGGGGATTTTTGGGAGAAAATTTGGGGAATTGGGAAAAAGAATGTGGGGTAATTTTGGGGGATTTTGGGGGAAATTTGGGAGAATTTGGGAGAAATTTTGAGCAAATTTTGGGAATTTGGAGGGAATTTTGGAGGAAACTTTGGAAATTTGGGAAAATTTGGGGGAATTCCCCAAAAATCCCCTCCAAACAAATTTTTCAAAAAAATTCCTCCCCACAAAAAAAAAACCAAAACCATAAGTTCCCAAAAAATTCCCAAAATCTTTCCCAAAAAACCAAAAAAAATTCCAAATACTCCCAAAAAATTCCCCAAAAAAATCCAAAAATTACCCCAAAAAAATTCCAAAAAATTCCAAAAATTCCAAAAAATCCCCCAAAATTCCCAAAAAATTCCCCAAAAAATTCCCCAAAAATCCCCAAAAAATTCTCAAAAAAATTCCAAAAATTCCCAAAAAATTCCCCCGAAAAAATCCAAAAAAATTCCAAAAATTCCCAAAAAATACCCAAAAAATTCCAAAAATTCCCAAAAAATTCCAAAAATTCCCCAAAAAATTCCCAAAAAAATCCAAAAAATTTCCAAGAATTCCAAAAAAATCCCCAAAAAATTCCAAAAATTCCCCAAAAATTCCAAAAAAATTCCCCCCAAAAAATAAAAAAAAATTTCCAAAAAATTCACCGAAAAAAAACCAAAAAAATTCCAAAAATTGCCTACAAAACCCCCAAAAAATAAAAAAAATTCCAAAAATTCCCCCAAAAAATTCCAAAAAATTCCAAAAATTCCCCAAAAAAATTTCAAAAAATTCCAAAAATTCCCAAAAAATTCCCAAAAAATTCCCCCCAAAAAATAAAAAAAAATTCCAAAAATTCTCCAAGAAATTCCCAAAAAATCCTCAAAAAATTCCCCCAAAAAAATCCCCCCAAAAATTCAAAAAATTCCCCGAAAACTTCCCAAAAATTTCAAAATTCCTCCAAAAATCTGAAAAATTCCCAAAAATTCCCTAAAAACCACAAAAAAAATCAAAAAAATTCTAAAAATTCCCCGAAAAATTCCCAAAAAAATCCAAAAAAATCCCAAAAATTCAAAAAAAAAATTCCAAAAAATTCCAAAAATTCACTAATAATTCCCCCAAAAATTCCCCAAAAAAATAAAGAAAAATTCCAAAAATTCCCAAAAAATCCCAAAAAATCCCAAAAAAATTCCAAAAATTCCCCGAAAAATTCCCAAAAAAATCCAAAAAAATTCTCAAAAAAATTCCAAAAATTCCCTAAAAAACCCCCCAAAAGTCCAAAAAAAATTCCAAAAATTCCCCGAAAAATTCCCAAAAATTCCCTAAAAAACCCCCAAAAAATAAAAAAATAAATTCAAAAAATTCCCCGAAAAATTCCCCAAAAAATCCAAAAAAATCCCAAAAATTCCCCAAAAAATTCCCAAAAATTCCCCAAAAAATCCCCCCAAAAATCCAAAAAAATTCCAAAAAAAATCCAAAGAAATTCCAAAAATTCCAAAAAATTCCCAAAAAATTCCCCAAAAATTCCCCCAAAAAATTTCCCAAAAAATAAAAAAAAATTCCCAAAATTCCCAAAAAACTCCCAAAAAAATCCCAAAAAATTCCAGAAATTCCCCAAAATTTCCAAAAAATCCCCCAAAAATCAAAAAAACTTCCCAAAAACATCTCCAAAAAATCCAAAGAAATTCCAAAAAAAATCCAAAGAAATTCCAAAAATTCCCAAAAAACTCCCGAAAAAATTCCCAAAAAAATCTAAAAAAATTCCAAAAAATTCCCAAACTCCCCAAAATTCCCCAAAATTCCCGAAATTCCTCACCTCCTCCTGGGGGATGCCCGGGGGCCTCCTGCGGTGCCACTCGCTGTAGAACAGGCAGGACCCGCCCCGGTCGAAAATGTACAAATTGTGGATGGTCATGGCGCCCAAAAATCCCCAAAATTCCCCCCAAAAATTCCCAAAAATATCCAGGAGTCCCAAATCCAAACAGGGAACCCAAAAAAATCCGGGAGTGGGGAGAAAGTTCCTGTGGGAAAGAGAGAAAATTCAAATTTTAGCCCAAATTTTGGAGGAAAAATGGAGATTTTTGGAGGAATTTTAAATCCAGAGAAATTCAAAAATTCAGCAGAATAATCACAAAGATTATCCCAGAAAATAAAAAAAATTTCCCAAAGAATTCCTAAAAATTCACCCCAAAATTCCTAAAAATTTCCCTAAAAATTTCCTAAATATTCCCCAAAATTCACCCCAAAATTCACCCCAAAATTCCTAAAACTTCCCCAAAATTCCTAAAAAATTCCCAAAAACTTCCTAAAATTTCCCCAAAATTCCCTCCAAAATGCCTAAAAATTTCCTAAAAAAGATTCCTAAAAAATTCCCAAAAAATTCCCCAAAAATTCCTAAATTTCCCCAAAATTCTCAAAAAATTCCTAAAATTAACCCCAAAATTCCCTCCAAAATTCCTATAAAATTCCCAAAAAATTCCTAAAATCTCTCCAAAATTCTCAAAAAATTCCCAAAAAATTCCCCAAAAAATCCCAAAATTTTCAAAAAAATGTTCCAAAAAAAATCCACAAATCTCCACAAAAAATTCCCAAAAATTCCACCAAAAATTATTTAAAAAATTATTAAAAATTCCCCAAAAAAATCCACAAAAATTTCCCAAAATTTCCCCCCAAAAATTCCCAAAAAATTCCCAAAAAATTCACAAAAGCTTCCCCCAAAAATTTCCAAAAAATTCCCGCCAAAATTCCCAAAATTTGCCCCAAACATTCCCAAAAAATTCCAAAATATTCCCCCAAAATTGCCCAAATTCCCCAGAAAATTATCAAAAATTCCCAAAAAAATTTCCCAAAATTTCCCCAAAAATTCACAAAATTTCCCCAAAAATTCCCAAAATTCCCCAAAAATTCCAGAATCCCAAAATCAAATGGGAAACTCCAAAAAAATTTTGGGACTGGGGAAAAAAATTCCAATTTTACCCCAAATTTTAAATCAGAGAAACTCAAAAATTCCCCAAAATTCCCAAAAACATTCCCCACATTCCAAAAAAAATCCCAAAAAATTTCACCAAAAAATTCCCAAAAAATAAAAAAAAAAAAAAATTCCCAAAAAACTCGCAAAAAAAATTCCCCAAAATTTCCCCAAAATCCCCAAAAAATTCCCCAAAAATCCCCAAAAAATTCCCAAGAATTTCCCAAAAATCTCCCAAAAAATTGTAAAAATTCCCCAAAAACATTCCCCACATTCAAAAAAAATTCCCAAAAAATTTTCAACAAAAATTCCCAAAAATTAAAAAAACCCCCAAAAATTCCCCAAATATTCCCAAAAATAAAAAAAATCCCCCCAAAATTTCCCAAAAATCCCCAAAAAATTCCCAAAAATTTCCCAAAAATCTCCCAAAAAATTGTAAAAATTCCCACAAAAAACATTCCCCACATTCAAAAAAAATTCCCAAAAATTTTCACCAAAAATTCCTAAAAATTTAAAAAACCCCCCAAAATTCCCAGAAAATTCAAGCAAAAAAATCCCCCAAAATTTCCCCAAAATCCCCAAAAAATTCCCAAAAATCCCCAAAAAAATTCCCAACAATTTCCCAAAAAATCTCCCCAAAAAATTGTAAAAATTCCCCCAAAAATTCCCCCAAAACATTCCCTCACATACCAAAAATTCCCAAAAATTTTCACCAAAAATTCCCAAAAAATTTTCACCAAAAATTCCCAAAAATTAAAAAACCCCCAAAATTCCCCCAAAAAATTCCCCAAAAAAAATCCCCCCCAAAATTTCCCAAAAATCCCAAAAAATTCCAAAAAATTTCCCAAAAATTTCCCAAAAAATTGTAAAAATTCCCAAAAATTCCCCAAGAACATTCCCCACATTCCAAAAAAATTCCCAAAAATTTTCACCAAAAATTCCCAAAAATTTTTAAAAAACCCCCAAAAAATTCCCAAAAATCCCCCAAAAATTCCCAAAAATTAAAAAAAATTTCAAAAAATTCCCAAAAAAATTCCCAGTGGAGCCCAAACCCACCCAGTGCTCCCAGTATAAACCAGTATGGACCAGTATGGACCAGTATGGACCAGTATAGATCAGTATAACCAGTAAATCCCAGTATAACCAGTTCCAGTTCTCCCAGTATAACCAGTCCCTGCAATCCCAGTATAACCAGTCCCAGCAATCCCAGTATAACCAGTCCCAGTAAATCCCAGTATAACCAGTCCCTGCAATCCCAGTATAACCAGTCCCAGCAATCCCAGTATAACCAGTAAATCCCAGTATAACCAGTCCCAGCAATCCCAGTATAACCAGTCCCAGTTATCCCAGTATAACCAGTCCCAGCAATCCCAGTATAACCAGTAAATCCCAGTATAACCAGTCCCAGTAAATCCCAGTATAACCAGTCCCTGCAATCCCAGTATAACCAGTCCCAGTATAACCAGTCCCAGTATAACCAGTAAATCCCAGTATAACCAGTCCCAGTAAATCCCAGTATAACCAGTCCCTGCAATCCCCAGTATAACCAGTCCCAGTATAACCAGTCCCAGTATAACCAGTAAATCCCAGTATAACCAGTCCCAGTAAATCCCAGTATAACCAGTCCCAGCAACCCCAGTATAACCAGTCCCAGTAAATCCCAGTATAACCAGTCCCAGTACATCCCAGTATAACCAGTCCCAGTAAATCCCAGTATAACCAGTCCCAGTGCTCCCAGTATAACCAGTCCCAGCAATCCCAGTATAACCAGTAAATCCCAGTATAACCAGTCCCAGTGAATCCCAGTATAACCAGTAAATCCCAGTATAACCAGTCCCAGTATAACCAGTCCCAGTAAATCCCAGTATAACCAGTAAATCCCAGTATAACCAGTCCAAGTAAATCCCAGTATAACCAGTCCCAGTGCTCCCAGTATAACCAGTCCCAGTATAACCAGTCCCAGTAAATCCCAGTATAACCAGTAAATCCCAGTATAACCAGTTCCAGTAAATCCCAGTATAACCAGTAAATCCCAGTATAACCAGTCCCAGCAATCCCAGTATAACCAGTAAATCCCAGTATAACCAGTCCCAGTAAATCCCAGTATAACCAGTAAATCCCAGTATAACCAGTAAATCCCAGTATAACCACTCCCAGTAAATCCCAGTATAACCAGTCCCAGCAATCCCAGTATAACCAGTAAATCCCAGTATAACCAGTAAATCCCAGTATAACCAGTACATCCCAGTATAACCAGTCCCAGCTCCCAGTATAACCAGTCCCAGTACATCCCAGTATAACCAGTAAATCCCAGTATAACCAGTACATCCCAGTATAACCAGTCCCAGTACATCTCAGTATTACCAGTCCCAGTAAATCCCAGTATAACCAGTAAATCCCAGTATAACCAGTCCCTGCAATCCCAGTATAACCAGTCCCAGTGCTCCCAGTATAACCAGTCCCAGTTTCCCCAGTTCCCCCAGTCCATCCCAGTTCCCCCCAGTCCATCCCAGTCCCTCCCAGTCCCCCCAGTCCATCCCAGTCCCTCCCAGTCCCTCCAGTCTATCCCAGTCCATCCCAGTTCCCCCCAGTTCCCCCCAGTCCATCCCAGTCCCCCCCAGTCTATCCCAGTCCCCCCAGTTCCCCCCAGTCCATCCCAGTTCCCCCAGTTCCCCCCAGTCCATCCCAGTTCCCCCCAGTCCATCCCAGTCCATCCCAGTTCCCCAGTTCCCGCTCACCGCTCCCTCCGCTTCACTTCCGCCCGGCCATCGCCTTTGCGACGTCACTTCCGCCTTCCGCCCAAATCAAAGATGGCGGAAGGGGGCGTGGCCGCGCCGTGCCCGACACGCCCAGATAATGAAAGGGGGCGTGGCCAAGAGCAGGGGGCGTGGTTTGGCTTTGATTGACAGCCGCGGTGGGCGTGGCCTCTCTTTCCCCCCATATTGGGGGTTTTAGGGGGTCCCAAAATCCCCCAAAAAATTCCCCAAAATCCCCTCGGGCTGTGCCCCCCAAAAAAACCCCCAAAAATCCCCTCGAGCTGTGCCCCCCAAAAACCCCCAAAATCCCCCAAAATTCCCTCGGGCTGTGCCCCTCCCCCAAAAATCCCCCAAAATCCCCCAAAATCCCCAAAATCCCCCCAAAAATCCCCCAAAAATCCCCCAAAATTCCCTCGGGCTGTGCCCCCCAAAATCCCCCAAAATCCCCCAAAAATCCCCCAAAAATTCTCTCGGGCTGTGCCCCCTCCCCAAAATCCCCAAAAATCCCCCAAAATCCCCCAAAAATCCCCCATAATTCCCTCGGGCTGTGCCCCTCCCCCAAAAATCCCCCAAAAATCCCCCAAAAATCCCCTCGGGCTGTGCCCATCCCCCAAAATCCCCAAAAATCCCCTGGGCTGTGCCCCTCCCCAAAAATGCCCCCAAAAATCCCCCCAAAATCCCCTGGGGCTGTGCCCCCAAAATCCCCCAAAAATTCCTTCGGGATGTGCCCCCCTCCCCAAAATAAATCCCCCCAAAGAGATTCCCCTCAGGGCGTCCCCCAAGACGGGACCCCCCCAAAGTCCCCCTCCTGTGCCCCCCCCAAATCCCCCAGGGACCCCCAGGGACCCCCCCAATGTCCCCTCCTGTGTCGTCCCCCCAGGGACCCCCCAAATTTCTCCCCGTGTCGCCCCCCCCAGGAATCCCCTCAGGGACCCCCCAGACCCCCCAGGAGTCCCCCTCGTGTGCCCCCCCACCCAAAATCCCCCCCAAGGACCCCCTAAAATTCCCCCAGGACCCCCAGGACCCCCCCAATGTCCCTCCGTGTCCCCCCCAAAATCCCTTCCGGGACCCCCAAAATCCCCCCAGGGACCCCCCCAATGTCCCCCCAAAATTTCCCCCAGGGACCCCCCAATGTCCCCCGTGTCCCCCCACCAAATCCCCCAGGGACCCCTCTGAGCCCCGGACCCCCCCAATGTCTCCCGTGTCGCCCCCCCCAGAATCCCCTCAGGGACCCCCCCCAGACCCCCCCCAGAGTCCCCTCCTGTGCCCCCCACCCAAAATCCCCCAGAGGCCCCCCAGTGTCCCCCCAAAATTCCCCCAGGGACCCCTCTGAGCCCCCGGGACCCCCCGAAAAATGTCCCCGTGTCGTTTCCCCCCCGGGACCCCCCAAAATTCCCCCCAGGACCCCCCCCAATGTTCCCCCCCCCAAAATCCCCCTCTAGGACCCCCCAATGTCCCCCGTGTCCCCCCAAAATCCCCCCCAGGGACCCCCCAATGTCCCCCCAAAATTTCCCCCAGGACCCCCAATGTCCCCCTGTGTCCCCCCCACCAAATCCCCCAGGGACCCCTCTGAGCCCCCGGGACCCCCCAATGTCTCCCCGTGTCGCCCCCCCAGAATCCCCTCAGGGACCCCCCAGACCCCCCAGAGTCCCTCCTGTGCCCCCCCCACCCAAAATCCCCCCAGAGACCCCCTCTGAGCCCCCAGGACCCCCAAAAATGTCCCCGTAGTTTCCCCCGGGACCCCCAAAATTCCCCCGGGACCCCCCATGTTCCCTCCCCCCACCAAAATCCCCTCTAGGACCCCCGCAATGTCCCCCGTGTCCCCTCCCCCAAAATCCCTTCGGGACCCCAAAATCCCCCAGCGACCCCCCCAATGTGCCCCCGTGCCCCCCCACCCGAGCCCCCCGCCCCCCGTGTCCCCGGTGTCACCTCCCCCCCCCCAATTAATCCGATTTTCCCCCGAGGGGGAGGGATTAGAGCCCCACCCTCCCCCCGCCCCTCCCCCGCCGAGGGCCGCGCGGCGCAGACGGAGCAGCGGGACCCCAGGGAGCGCCCAAAACCCCCAAAAACCCCCAAAACCCCCCAAAAGCCCCCGGGACCCCCCAAAACCCCGGAAATCCCCCCAAAAACCCCCCGGGGAGCGCCGCGACCCCCAAAAACCCCAAAACCCCCAGGGACCCCCCAAAATCCCCCAAAATACCCCTGACCCCCCCAAACCCAAAATCCCCCAAAAACCCCCGGGAGCCACGTGACCCCCAAAACTCCCCAAAACCCCGGGACCCCCAAAATCCCCAAAATACCCCCGGGACCCCCCAAACCCAAAATCCCCCCGGGACCCCCCAAAAACCCCCCAAAATCTCCTGACCCCCCAAAATCCCCGGGACCCCCAAAATCCCCCAGGACCCCCGGAATTTTCAGGGACACCCCCCGGCACCTGCGTGGTCGGGTAAGAGAAACGACCCCTCCCCAATTAATGACCCCCCAATTAATTAATCCCCCGATTAATTAATCCCCCCGATAATTAACTCCCCAATTAATGACCCCTCCCAATTAATGACCCTCCCCAATAAATGACCCCCAATTAATGAACCCCCGATTAGTAGCTCCCCAATTAATGACCCTCCCCAGTAGTGACCCCCAATTAATGACCCCCAATTAATGAACCCCCCGAATTGCGACCCTCCCCAATTAATGAACCCCCGATTAATGAATCCCCCAATTAATTAACCCCCAATTGTGACCCCCCCAATTAATGACTCCCCCAATTAATGAACCCCCCGAATTGCGACTCCCCCAGTGTGACCCCCCAATTAATGAACCCCTTCAATTAATGAACCCCCCGATTAATGAACTCCCCAAATTAATGGCCCCCAGAACCCCGATTAATGACCTCCCCCCCCAAATTAGGGAAATTCCCCCCTCAATTAATGGATCCGTCCCTAATTAATGGATGCCCCAATTAATGACCCCCCAATTAATGAACCCCTTCAATTAATGAACCCCCCGATTAATGAACTCCCCCAAATTAATGACCCCCAGTCCCCCGATTAATGACATCCCCCCAAATTAAGGGAAATTCCCCCCCTCAATTAATGGATCCGTCCCTAATTAATGGATGCCCCAAATTAATGACCCCCCCAACAATGGACCCCCCAATTAAATGACCCCCCTAATTAATGAACGCCCCCAAAATTAATGAACCCCCAATTAATGAACTCCCCATTAATGAACTCCCCAATTAAGTGACCCCTCCCCAGTTAATGGAGCCTCCAATTAATGAACCCCCCCAATTAATGAATTCCCACAATTAAATGACCCTCCCCTAATTAATGCGCCCCCCTCAATTAATGGACCCCCCCATTAATGGAATCCTCCCAATTAATCCCTCCAATTAAGGGACGCCCCCCAATTAAGTGACTCCTGCCTAATTAATGGACCCTCCCCAATTAATGAACCCCCAATTAATGAACCCTCCCCAATTAATAAATCCCCCAATTAATGATCCCCCAATTAATGGGCCCTCCTAATTGATGTACCCCCCAATTAATGAACCTTCCTCAATTAATGATCCCCCCAATTAATGATCCCCCAATTAAGGGCCCCCCAATTAATGGTCCCTCCCCAATTAATGAACCCTCCCAATTAATGATCCCCCAATTAATGATCCCCCAATTAATGATCCCTCCAATTAATGATTCCCCCAATTAATGATTCCCCCAGTGTGATTCCCCAATTAATGAATCCTCCCAGTGTGATCCCCCCAATTAATGAATCCTCCCAATTAATGAACCCTCCCAATTAATGTAGTCCCCCCAATTAATGAATCCTCCCAATTAATGAACCCTCCCCAATTAATGATTCCCCCAATTAATGATCCTCCCCAATTAATGATCCCCCAATTAATGATCCCCCCAGTGTGATTCCTCCCAATTAATGAGTCCCCCCAATTAATGAATCCCCCAATTAATGATTCCCCCAATTAATGATTCCTCCCCAATTAATGATCCCCCAATTAATGATCCCCCCAATTAGGGACCCCCCAAACAACTGAGTTACCTGGGGGCTGGTTTTAGGTGACACAGGTGTGACAGTGACAGGTGTGACAGGTGTGACAGGTGTGACAGGTGTGACAGGTGTGACAGGTGTGACAGGTGTGACAGTGACACAGGTGTGACAGGTGTGACAGGTGTGACAGGTGTGACAGGTGTGACAGGTGTGACAGGTGTGACAGTGACACAGGTGTGACAGGTGTGACAGGTGTGACAGGTGTGACAGGTGTGACAGTGACACAGGTGTGACAGGTGTGACAGGTGTGACAGGTGTGACAGGGACAGGTGTGACAGGTGTGACAGGTGTGACAGTGACACAGGTGTGACAGTGACAGATGTGACAGGTGTGACAGTGACACAGGTGTGACAGGTGTGACAGGACAGGTGTGACAGGTGTGACAGGTGTGAGAGTGACACAGGTGAGACAGGTGTGACAGGTGTGACAGGGACAGGTGTGACAGGTGTGACAGGTGTGACAGGTGTGACAGGTGTGACAGGTGTGACAGGTGTGACAGGTGTGACAGGACAGGTGTGACAGGTGTGAGAGTGACACAGGTGAGACAGGTGTGACAGGTGTGACAGGGACAGGTGTGACAGGTGTGACAGGTGTGACAGGTGTGACAGGGACAGGTGTGACAGGACAGGTGTGACAGGTGTGAGAGTGACACAGGTGTGACACAGGTGTGACAGGTGTGAGAGTGACACAGGTGTGACACAGGTGTGACAGGTGTGACAGGGACACAGGTGTGACAGTGACACAGGTGTGACAGGGACAGGTGTGACAGGGACACAGGTGTGACAGTGACACAGGTGTGACAGGACAGGTGTGACAGTGATGATAGTGACACAGGTGTGACAGGTGTGACAGGTGTGACAGTGACACAGGTGTGACAGTGACACAGGTGTGACACAAGTGTGACAGTGACAGGTGTGACAGTGACAGGTGTGACCCAGGTGTGACACAAGCAGGTGACAGGTGACATTTGCCGGGGGACATTTGCTGGGTGACAGGTGTCATTCCCCAGGTGACAGGTGACATTCCCCAGGTGTCATTCCCCAGGTGACATTTCCCAGGTGACAGGTGACATTCCCCAGGTGACATCCCCCAGGTGTCATTCTCCGGGGTGACATCCCCCAGGTGACAGGTGACATTCCCCCAGGTGTCATTCCCCGGGTGACAGGTGACATTCCCCAGGTGTCATTCCCCAGGTGACATTCTCCAGGTGTCATTCTCGGGTGACAGGTGACATTCCCCAGGTGACAGGTGACATTCCCCAGGTGACATTCCCCAGGTGTCATTCCCCAGGTGTCATTCTCCGGGTGACAGGTGACATTCCCCAGGTGACAGGTGACATTCCCCAGGTGTCATTCTCCGGGTGACAGGTGTCATTCCCCAGGTGTCATTCCCCAGGTGACAGGTGACATTCCCCAGGTGTCATTCCCCAGGTGACATTCCCCGGGTGACAGGTGACATTCCCCAGGTGACATTCCCCAGGTGACATTCCCCAGGTGTCATTCTCCGGGTGACATTTCCCAGGTGACATTCCCCAGGTGACATTTCCCAGGTGACATCCCCCAGGTGACATTCCCCAGGTGACAGGTGCCACTCCCCGGGTGACGTGTCCCAGGTGACACGTGGCAGGTGACACGTGGCGCTGGCGCGGGTGACGCACAGGTGACGTCACGGCTCCGGGAATAGCCGGGCGGGATTAGGGCGGGGCCAGAGGGGACAGAGGTGACAGCGGGGCGGGGGTGGCACTGGGGGGGAGGGACACACGGCAGGTGACAGCGGCGACAGGTGACACCGGGGACAGGTGACAACAGGGACAGGTGACACTGGGGACAGGTGACACCGGGCGTGTCCCACAGGTGACACTGGGGACAGGTGACACTGGGTGTGTCCCACAGGTGACACTGGGGACAGGTGACACCGGGCGTGTCCCACAGGTGACACTGGGGACAGGTGACACCAGGGCGTGTCCCACAGGTGACACTGGGGACAGGTGACACTGGGGACAGGTGACACCGGGGGACAGGTGACAACAGGGACAGGTGACACCCGGGGCGTGTCCCACAGGTGACACTGGGGACAGGTGACATCGGGGACAGGTGACACCCGGGCGTGTCCCACAGGTGACACTGGGGACAGGTGACACGAGCACAGGTGACACAAGCACAGGTGACAGTGGGGACAGGTGACACCGGGGACAGGTGACATTGGGGACAGGTGACCACGAGCACAGGTGACACGGGGTGTGTCTCACAGGTGACACGGGTGTGTCACAGGTGTGTCAAGGTGTGTCCCCCTCCCAGGTGTGTCCCCCCAGGTGTGTCCCAGGTGTGTCCCCTCACAGGTGTGTCCCCCCAGGTGACACGGGGCACAGGTGACAGTGGGGACAGGTGACACCCGGGCGTGTCCCACAGGTGACACGGGTCTGTCCCAGGTGTGTCCCCTCCCAGGTGTGTCCCACAGGTGACCCCCAGGTGTGTCCCCCCAGGTGTGTCCCCCTCCCAGGTGTGTCCCGCCGTCCCCCTCTGTCCCCTCGTGTCCCCCCGCACGTGGCCCCGCCGGGTGGGGGAGGGGCGGGATCATCCCGGTTTTACCCCTCCCCCCCCCGGGATTACCGCGGGGGATGATGGGGAGGCGGGGGAGGGGCAGGGCTGGCTGATCCCCGCCCCTCCCCCTGGCCGGAGAGGTAAGGGGATTGGGCTGGGAAATGACCACTGACCACTGACCACTGACCACTGACCACTGACCACTGACCACTGACCACTGACCCCACTGACCGTGACCACTGACCAACCCCCACTGACCACTGACACCACTGACCACTGACCCCCACTGACCAACCCCCACTGACCACTGACCCCCACTGACCAACCCCCACTGACCACTGACCCCCACTGACCACTGACCCCTCCCTGTCCCCCAGGTGTCCCCCCCACGGTGACCATGGTGACATCGCTGGACGCCTCCGGCCACCCTCGGGCCTGAGTGACCGCGGGCACGGCCTGGACATGCGGCACCGAGGGGACAGGGCTGGGGACAGCGGGGACACGGCCCGGGGTGGCACCGGCGGTGGCACCGGGACACCCCATGGTGGCATTTCCCACGGTGGCACCTGGAATTGTGACATCTCCAAGAGCGGTGACATCTCCAAGAGCGGTGACATCTCCCACGGTGACATTTCCCACGGTGGCATCTCCAGGAATGGTGGCATTTCCCACGGTGACATTTCCCACGGTGGCATCTCCCACAGGGACATTTCCCACGGTGGCACCTGCAATTGTGACATCTCCAAGAGTGGTGGCATCTCCCACGGTGACATTCCTCACGGTGACAATTCCCACGGTGACACTCGTCACGGTGACACTCGTCACGGTGACACTCCTCAGGGCAGTGACACTCGCCGTGTTGGTGGCTCCTCCCGTGGTGGCACCTCCGAAGGTGACACGTCCCGTGGTGGTGGCATCTCCGGTGGTGGCATCTCCCAGGGTGACATCAGCCACAATGACGTTTTCCACGGTGGTGGCACCGCTCGGGTCGTGAGCGCTCGTGGTGGCACCTGCCAGGCTGGTGGCATCTCCCATGGTGGCATCTCCAATGGTGGCATCTCCCATGGTGGCATCTCCAACAGTGACATCTCTGATGATGGCATTGTCAATGGTGGCATTGTCAATGGTGACATCTCCAATGGTGGCATCTCCCATGGTGGCATCTCTGATGGTGACATTGTCAATGGTGACATCTCCAATGGTGGCGTCTCCAACGGTGACATCGTCAATGGTGACATCCTTAATGGTGACATCTCCAACAGTGACATCTCCAATGGTGGTGGCACCTCCCATGGTGGCACCTCCAACAAGGACACTTCCCATGGTGACATCTCCAAGGGTGGTGTCACCTCCCACAGTGTCACCTCCCATGGTGGCACCTCCAACAAGGACATATCCCCTGGCAGTGCCACCTCCCACGGTGTCACCTCCCACGGTGGCATCTCCAACCAGGACATAGCCCATGGTGACAGTTCCCATGGTGGCACTTCCAATGGTGGTGGCATCTCTAACAGGGACATCTCCCACGGTGGCATCTCCAACAGTGACATCTCCAATGGTGACATCCTCAATGGTGGCATCTCCCATGATGACGACATCTCCAACAAGGACATCTCCCATGGTGACACCTTCCATGGTGACATCTCCTGTGGCAGTGTCGCCTCCCATGGTGGCACCTCCAATGGTGGCATCTCCAACAGGGACAACTCCCGTGGTGGCACCTCCCATGGTGGTGGCATCTCTAACGGGGACATCTCCCATGGTGGTGGCACCTCCCGTGGTGGCATCTCCAACAAGGACATCTCCCATGGTGTCACCTCCAATGGTGGCACCTCCCATGGTGGTGGCATCTCTAACGGGGACATCTCCCATGATGGTGGCATCTCCTATGGTGGCATCTCCAACAAGGACACCTCCCACAACAGTGTCACCTCCCATGGTGGTGACATCTCCTATGGTGTCACCTCCAATGGTGGCACCTCCAATGGTGGCACCTCCAATGGTGGCACCTCCAATGGTGGCATCTCCAACAAGGACATCTCCCATGGTGGCACTTCCCATGGTGGTGGCATCTCCTATGGTGGCACCTCCAATGGTGGCACCTCCCATGACGGTGACATCTCCAATGGTGGCACCTCCAATGGTGGCACCTCCCATGACGGTGACATCTCCAACAAGGACATCTCCAACAAGGACACCTCCCATGATGGTGGCATCTCCCATGGTGTCACCTCCAATGGTGGCACCTCCAATGGTGACATCTCCAATGGTGGCACCTCCCATGACGGTGACATCTCCAACAAGGACACCTCCCATGACGGTGACATCTCCAATGGTGTCACCTCCAATGGTGTCACCTCCAATGGTGGCACCTCCAATGGTGGCACCTCCAATGGTGGCACCTCCCATGACGGTGACATCTCCCATGGTGTCACCTCTAATGGTGGCATCTCCCATGACGGTGACATCTCCAACAAGGACGCCTCCCATGACGGTGACATCTCCCATGGTGTCACCTCCAATGGTGGCACCTCCAATGGTGGCATCTCCAATGGCGTCACCTCCAATGGTGTCACCTCCAATGGTGGCACCTCCAATGGTGGCACCTCCCATAGTGGTGACATCTCCAACAAGGACACCTCCCATGACGGTGACATCTCCAGTGGTGTCACCTCCAATGGTGGCACCTCCCATGACGGTGACATCTCCAACAAGGACACCTCCCATGGTGGTGACATCTCCAATGGTGGCACCTCCAATGGTGGCACCTCCAATGGTGTCACCTCCAATGGTGGCATCTCCCATGACGGTGACCTCTCCAACAAGGACGCCTCCCATGACGGCGCCGCCCCCGGTGCCACCCCCCGCGCCGCCCCGCGTCCCCCGGCGGTGGCCCCGCTGTCCCCCCAGCCGCGGTGGCCGTCCCCGTGCCCCGTGCCGCTCCTGCTGCTGCTGCTCCTCGTGCCCGGCCCCGCCGCCGCCGCCACCTTCAAGGTGGGCGTGCTGGGCCCCTGGGGCTGCGACCCGCTGCTGGCGCGGGCGCTGCCGGACGTGGCCTCGCGCCTGGCGGTGACGCGGCTCAACCGCGACCCCGAGCTGACCGCCGGCTACTGGTGGGACGCGGTGGTGCTGTCCGAGGCGTGCGCCACGCCGCAGGCCGTGGCCGGGCTGGTCAGCGCCGAGCGCTACGCCAGCGCCATCGTGGGCCCGCTGAACCCCGCGGCCTGCGGCGCCGCCGGGCTGCTGGCCGCCGCCTGGAACAAGCCCCTGGTGTCGTGGGCGTGCGGCGGGGACGGCGCGGCGGCCGGAGCGGTCACTCTGGTCAACCCGCTGCCCGCGCCGGCCGCGGTGCTGCACGCCGTGCTGCGCTACTTCCGCTGGGCGCACGTGGCCGTGGTGGCCGCGCCGCAGGAGCTGTGGGTGGACACCGGGCAGGAGCTGGCCAGAGAGCTGAGGGCCAGGGGGCTGCCGGTCACCGTGGTGGCCACGGCGGAGGAGCCAGGAGGAGGCCGGAGAAGGCTGAGGAAGGTCCAGAGGGCGGATGGGGAGAGGTGAGGCGGGCTGTGGCTGACGGACGATGTTCTAACTTCTAATTTTAATTCTAATTTAATCTTAATTCTAATTCTAATCTTTTACCTACTTAATCTTTAATTTTAATCTTTAATCTTAATTCTACCTTTAATCTTACCTTTAATCTTAATTCAATTTATCTAATTTCTAATCTTAATTCTAATCTTAATTCAACTTAATCTTAATTTAATTCTAATCTTAATTTTAATTCTAATCTTAATCTTTAATCTTAATTTCTAATCTTAATCTATTTAATTCACTAATTTAATTCTACTCTAATTTTAATCTTTAATCTTATCTTAATCCTTTGCCCTAATTTTAATCTTTAATTTAATCTCTAATCTTTAATCTTAATTCACTTAATCTAATTTTAATTCAATTTCTAATTCACTTTTAATCTTAATTTTCTAATCTTTAATCTTAATCTTAATTCTAATTTTAATCTTAATCTTAATTTAATTTCCTAATCTTAATTCTAATCTTTAATCTTAATTCATCTTTAATTTCTAATCTTTAATCTTAATCTTTAATTTAATCTTAATCTCTAATCTTAATCTTAATTCTAATTTCTAATCTTTAATTTTAACCCTTAATCTCTAATTCAATTTTAATTTAATCTTAATCTTAATTCTAATCTTTAATCTTAATCTTAATCTTTAATTTATTAATTTTTAATCTTTCTAATTTAATCTTAATTCAATTTCTAATCTTAATCTCTAATTTCTAATTTCTAATTTCTAATTTTAATCTTAATTCTAATTCTAATCTTAATCTTAATCTTAATTCTAATCTTAATCTTAATTCTAATCTTTAATTTCTAATCTTAATCTTAATCTTTAATTTCAATTTTAATCTCTAATCTAATTCTAATTTCTAATCTCTAATCTTAATTTAATCTCTAATTCTAATCTTAATCTTAATTTAATTTTAATTCAATTTCTAATTCTAATCTTAATCTTAATCTTAATTTCTAATTCTAATTCTAATCTTAATTTTAATCCTAATTCTAATTTTAATCTTAATCTTTAATCTTAATTTAATTTCTAATTTCTAATCTTAATTTTAATTCTAATTTCTAATCTTTAATTTCTAATCTTAATTCTAATTTCTAATCTTAATCTTAATTCTAATCTTTAATTTCTAATCTTAATCTTAATTTCTAATCTTAACTCTTTAATCTTAATTCTAATTTCTAATCTTAATCTTTAATCTTAATTTTAATCTTAATCTTTAATTCAATTCTAATCTTTAACTTTTCTAATTCTAATCTTTAATCTTAATTTTAATCTTAATCTTAATTTCTAATTTTTAATCTTAATTTCAATCTTTAATCTTAATTTAATCTTTAATCTTAATCTTTAATTTCTAATTTCTAATCTTAATTTCTAATTTTAATCTTAATCTTAACTCAATTTTAATCTAATTTCTAATTTCTAATCTTAATCTTAATTTTAATTCTAATCTTAATCTTAATCTTAATTTTAATCTTAATCTTAATTTTAATTTCTAATCTTAATTCTAATCTTAATTCAATTTTAATCTTAATCTCAATTTCTAATTTAATCTTTAATCTTAATTTTAATCTTAATCTTAATCTTAATTTCTAATTTTAATTCTAATCTTAATCTAATCTTAATCTTTAATTCAATTTTTAATTTTAATCTTAATCTTAATTCTAATTCTAATTTCTAATTCCTAATCTTAATTTAATTCTAATCTTTAATCTTAATCTCTAATCTTAATTTTAATTTCTAATCTTAATTTTAATCTTAATTCTTAATCTTAATCTTTAATTTCTAATCTTAATCTTTAATCTTAATTTCTAATTTTAATCTTAATTTTAATCTTAATCTTAATCTTAATCTTTAATCTTAATTCTAATCTTAATTCTAATTCAATTTCTAATTCTAATCTTTAATTTTAATCTTAATTTTAATCTTAATCTTTAATTTTAATTCTAATTTTAATCTTAATCTTTAATCTTAATTTAATTTCTAATTTTAATCTTAATCTTAATTCTAATCTTTAATCTTAATTTAATCTTTAACTTAATTTTCTAATTTTCTAATCTTAATTTTAATCTTAATCTTAATCTTTAATCTTAATCTTAATCTTAATTCTAATTTCTAATCTTAATTTCTAATTCTAATCTTAATCTTAATTTCTAATCTTAATCTCTAATTCTAATCTTAATCTAATTTCAATTTCTAATCTTAATTCTAATCTTTAATCTTTAATTCAATTTTAATCTTAATCTTAATTTAATCTTAATTCTAATTTCTAATCTTTAATCTTAATCTTAATCTTAATCTTAATTTAATTTCTAATCTTTAATCTAATCTTAATTTCTAATTCTAATCTTAATCTTAATCTTAATTCAATTTCTAATTTTCTAATTTCTAATCTTAATCTTAATTCAATTTTAATCTTAATTTAATCTTAATTTAATTCTAATTTAATTTCTAATCTTAATTCTAATCTTTAATTTACCTTTAATCTTTAATTTCTAATCTTAATTTAATCTAATTTCTAATCTTAATCTTAATTTCTAATCTAATTTCTAATTCTAATTTCTAATCTTTAATCTTAATCTTAATCTTAATTTCTAATCTTTAATTTAATCTTTAATTTCTAATCTTAATCTTAATTTCTAATTTAATTTCTAATTTTAATCTTTAATCTTTAATCTTAATTCAATTTCTAATTTAATCTTTAATTTCTAATCTTAATCTTAATTTCTAATTTAATTCTAACTTTTAATCTTAATCTTAATTTAATTCTAATCTTAATTTTTAATCTCAATTTCTAATTTCTAATTCTAATTTCTAATTCAATTTTAATTTTAATCTTAATCTTTAATCTTAATCTTAATTTTAATTCAATTTCTAATTTCTAATCTTAATTCTAATTTTAATCTTAATTCTAATTTTAATTCTAATCTTTAATTTCTAATTTCTAATCTTAATTTTAATCTAATTTTAATTTCTAATTTTAATCTTAATTCTAATCTTTAATTTTAATCTTAATCTTAATTCTAATTTCTAATTTCTAATTTTAATTTTAATTTCTAATCTTAATCTTAATTTCTAATTTTAATTTCTAATTTCTAATCTTAATTCTAATTCTAATCTTAATTTCTAATCTTAATCTTAATCTTAATCTTAATTTCTAATTCTTAATTCTAATCTTAATCTTAATCTTAATCTTAATTTTAATCTTAATCTTAATTCTAACTTAATTCTTAATTTCTAATTTAATCTTTAATCTTAATCTTAATCTTTAATCTTAATCTTAATTCAATTTTTAATTCTAATCTTAATCTTTAATCTTTAATTTCTAATCTTAATTTCTAATCTTTAATTTCTAATTCTAATTTCTAATTCTTAATTTCTAATCTTAATTTAATCTTAATCTTAATCTAATCTTAATTCTAATCTTAATTTCTAATTTCTAATCTTAATCTTAATCTTAATCTTAATCTTAATCTTAATCTTAATCTTAATTTCTAATTTCTAATTCAATTTCTAATTTCTAATCTTTAATTCAATTTTAATTTCTAATCTTAATCTCTAATCTTAATCTTAATCTTAATTTTAATCTTAATTCAATTTCTAATTCCCTAATCTTAATCTTAATCTTTAATTCTAATCTAATTTCTAATTCTAATCTTTAATTCTAATTTTAATCTTTAATCTTAATTCTAATTCTAATCTTAATCTTAATTCAATTTCTAATTTTAATCTTAATCTTAATTTCTAATTTAATTCTAATCTTAATCTTAATCTTAATCTTAATCTTAATCTTAATTCAATTTCTAATTCTAATCTTAATCTTAAACTTTCTTAATTTCTAATCTTAATTTTTAATTCTAATTTCTAATTCTAATTCTAATTTTAATCTCTAATTCAATTTCTAATTTTAATCTTAATCTTAATCTTTAATCTTAATCTTTAATCTTAACTCTAATTCTAATCTTTAATCTTAATCTTTAATCTTAATCTTTAATCTTAATCTTAATTTCTAATCTTAATTCTAATTCCTAATCTTAATCTTTAATCTTAATCTTAATTTAATCTTAATTCAATTTCTAATTTTAATCTTAATCTCTAATCTTAATCTTAATCTTAATCTCTAATTCTAATTTCTAATTCTAATCTTAATTTCTAATCTTAATCTTTAATCTTTAATCTTAATTCTAATCTTAATCTCTAATTCTAATCTTAATCTCTAATTCTAATCTTAATCTTAATTTCTAATCTTAATCTCTAATCTTTAATCTTAATCTTAATCTTAATTTCTAATTTCTAATTTAATTTCTAATTTCAATCTTAATCTCTAATCTTAATCTTAATTCTAATTTTAATCTTAATCTTAATCTTTAATTCTAATTTTAATTTCTAATTTAATCTTAATCTAACTTAATCTTAATTCTAATTTCTAATCTTAATCTTAATCTCTAATCTCTAATCTTAATCTTTTAATCTTAATCTTAATCTTTAATCTTAATCTTAATTTACTCTAATTTAATCTTAATCTTTAATCTTAATCTTAATCTTAATCTTAATCTTAATCTTAATCTCTAATTCTAATTTCTAATCTTAATCTTAATTCCTAATTTTAATCTTAATCTTAATCTTAATCTTTAATCTCTAATTCTAATCTTAATTTCTAATCTTAATCTTTAATCTTTAATCTTAACTTTAATTTAACTTAATCTTAATTCTAATCTTAATCTTTAATCTTAATCTTTAATTTCTAATTTCTAATCTTTAATCTTAATTCAACTTAATCTTTAATCTTTAATCTTAATCTCTAATCTTAATTCAATTTCTAATTCTAACTTTTAATCTTAATTTCTAATTCTAATCTTAATCTTAATCTCTAATCTTAATCTTAATTCTTAATCTTTAATCTTTAATCTTAATTTCTAATTCAATTTTTAATTCTAATTCAATTTCTAATTTCTAATCTTAATCTTAATCTTAATTTTAATCTTTAATCTTAATTTTAATTTAATCTTAATTTCTAATTCTAATCTAATTTCTAATCTTAATCTTAATCTTAATCTTAATCTTAATCTTAATTCTAATCTTAATTTAATTCCTAATCTTAATCTTAATTTTAATTCTAATTTTAATCTTTAATCTTTAATTTCTAATTCTAATCTTTAATCTTAATCTTTAATCTTAATCTTTAATCTTTAATTCTAATTTAATTTCTAATTCTAATCTTAATCTTAATTCTAACTCTTAATTCTAACTTTCTAATCTTTAATTTAATTCTAATTTAATCTCTAATTCTAATTCTAATCTTAATTCTAATTTCTAATTCTAATTCTAATCTTAATCTTAATTTCTAATCTTAATCTTAATTCTAATCTTAATTCAATTTCTAATTCTAATCTCTAATCTTAATCTTAATCTCTAATCTTTAATCTTAATCTCTAATCTTAATCTTTAATCTTAATTCAATTTTAATCTCTAATCTTTAACTAATTTAATCTTAATTCAATCTTTTAATTCTAATCTTAATCTTAATCTTAATCTTAATCTTAATCTTAATCTCTAATCTCAAAATTTTAATCTTAATCTCTAATCTTAATCTTAATCTTAATTCTAATCCCCTAATTCTAATCTTAATTCACTTAATTCTAATCTTAATCTTAATCTTTAATCTTAATTCTAATCTTAATCTCTAATCTTAATTCTCTAATCTTAATCTTTCTAATTTAACTCAATTCTAATCTCTAATCTTAATTTCTAATTCTAATCTCTAATTCTAACTTTAATCTTAATTCTAATTTAATTCTAATTTTAATCTTAATTCTAAACTTTAATCTTAATCTTAATCTTAATCTCTAATTCTAATTCTAATCTTAATCTTAATTCTAATCTTTACCCTTAATCTTAATCTTAATCTTAATTCTAATCTTTAATCTTAATCTCAATCTTAATTTCTAATTCTCTAATTCCTAACTTTCAATTTCTAATCTTAATCTTTTAATCTCTAATTTAATCTTAATCTTAATTCTAATCTTAACTTTAATCTAATCTTTAATCTCTAATTCTAATCTCTAATTCTAATCTCTAATCTTAATCTCTAATCTTAATTCTAATCTTAATCTTAATCTTAATCTTAATCTTAATCTCTAATCTCTAATTCAATTTAACTTCTAATCTCTAATCTTAATCTTAATCTTCTAATCTCTAATCTCTAATCTCTAATCTCTAATCTTAATCTTAATTCTAATCTTAATCTTAACTTTCATCCCTAATCTTAATTCTAATCTTAATCTTAATCTCTAATTCTAATTTAACTCTAATTCTAATTTTCTAATTCTAATCTCTAATTCTAATCTTTAACTTAACTTTAATTCAATTCTAATCTTAATCTTAATCTTTAATCTTAATCTTAATCTTTAATCTTAATTCAATTCTAATCTCTAATCTTAATCTCAATCTTAATCTTAATTCAATTTCTAATTCTAATCTCTAATCTCTAATCTTAATCTTAATCTTAATTTAATCTTAATTTAATCTTAATTCTAATTCTAATTCAATTCTAATCTTTAATCTTAATCTCTAATCTAATCTTAATTCTAATTCAATCTTAATTCTAATCTTAATCTTAATCTCTAACTTTCTAATTCTAATCTTTAATCTCTAATCTTAATCTCTAATCTTTAATCTCTAACTTCTAATCTTAATCTTTTAATCTTAATTCTAATCTTTAATTCTAATCTCTAATTCAATTCTAATCTCTAATTCTAACTTAACTTTCTAACTTTCTAATCCTAATCTAATTCTAATCTTAATTCCTAATCTCTAATCTTAATTTAATCTTTAATTCACTCTAATTTAATCTTAATTCTTAATTCTAATTCAATTTCAAACTCTAATCTTTAATCTTAACTCAATTCTAATCTCTAATCTTAATTCTAACTTAATTCTAATCTTAATCTTAATTCTAATCTAATTAATCTCTAATCTCAATCTTAATCTTAATCTCTAATCTCTAATTCTAATCTTAACTTAACTTAATCTTTTAATCTTAATTCTAATCTCTAATCTTCAATCTTAATCTCTAATTCTAATTCTAATCTCTAATCTCTAACTTTAATCTATCTTAATCTTACCTTAATCTTAATTCCCTTCCTAATTCTAATCTTAATCTCTAATCTCTAATCTTAATTCAATCTTTCTTAATCTTAATCTAACTCAATTCTAACTTTACCTAATCTCTAACTCTAATCTCTAATCTTAACTTCAATCTTAACTTAATTCTAATCTTAATCTTTAATCTCTAATTCTAATTTCTAATCTCTAATCTTTAATTCACCCTAACTTCAATCTCTAATCCACTCCTAATCTCTAATCTCAATTCCTAATCTTCTAATCTCTAATCTTAATCTCTAACTTTAATCTCTAATCTAATCTCAATCCCCTAATCTTTAATCCAATTCTAATTCAATTTCTAATTTCTTTAATCTTAAATTCCTACCTCTAATCTCACTTAATCTCTAATTCTAACCCTAACTTTCTACTCTAACTCCTAACTTAATCTAATCTTAACTCTAATCTTTCTAATCTTAATTTAATTCAATCCTAATTCTAATTCACCCCTTTAATCTTACTCTTCTAATCTCACTCTAATTCTTAATCTTTAATCTACCTTGCACTTAATCTTTAATCTCTAATCTTAATTCTAATCTTTAATTCTAATCTTAATCTTTAATCTTTAACTTTCTAATTCACCTTTAATCTTTAACTCTTAATTTTAATCTAATTTCTAATTCTAATTCTAATTTCTAATTTAATCTTTACCTTTAATCTTAATTCAATTTTCTAATCTTTCAATTTCTAATCTTTAATCTTAACTCTTAATTCTAATCTTAATTCAATCTCTAATCTTTAATCTAATTTTTAATCTTTCATCTTTAATCTAATTAATTTTAATCTTAATCATCTTACCCTTTAATCTTTAATTTTACCTTTAATTTAATCTTTAATCTTAATCTAATCTTAATCTTAATCTATTTAATCTTAACTTTTAATCTTATCTTAATTCTAATTTTAATTCAATTTAATCTTAATCTCTTAATTTAATCTTAATCTCTAATCTTTAATCTTAATCTTAATTTAATTCTAATCTTAATCTTTAATCTATCATCTTAATCTTAATCTTTAATCTACTTAATTCAATTTCTAATCTGTCTTAATCTTAATTAAATCTCAATCTTTAATCCCTTAATCTAATTTATGTCTTAATTCAATTCTTTAATCTTTACTTTAATCTTAATCTCTAATTCTAACTTTAACTTTAATCTTAATCTTAATTTAATTCTAATTTCACTCTGTATTCATCTTTGATCATTTAATTCACCCTAATTACAATTCCTATCTTAATCTCTAATTCATCTTAATCTTAATTCATCCTAATTTAATCTCTAATCTTTAATCTTAATTCAATTCTAATTCTAATTCACTTTAATTAATTTCTAATCTGCACCCAATTCCTAATTACTTACCTCTTAATTTCTAATCTTAATCTTAATCTTAATCTCACTCTAATTCTAATTCAATTTCTAATCAATTCTAATCAATCTTTTAATTCTCTAATTCCTAATCTTAATCTTGCCTTAACTTACTCTAATTCCTAATCTTTAATCTTAATCTCAATTTCTAATCTTTAACTCACCCTTAATCTCTAATTCAATTTCTAATCAATTCTAATTCTACCTTAATTTACCTAGTCTTTAATCTTAATCTTGTCCTAATCTTTAATTCTATTTAATCTTAATCTTACACCTTAATCTCTAATTCAATTCAATTTCTAATTTCACTAATCTCAATTTCTCATTTAATCTCTAATTCACTCACTTAATTAATTAATCTTTAATTCAATTTCTAATCTTGTCATTCAATTTCTAATTCTAATTCAATTTCTAATTTAATCTTAATTTCAATCTCTAATTCAATTTCTAATCTAATTTCTAATTTAATCTTTAATTTAATTCTACCCAATTTAATCTTAATCTTAATTCACCTTAATTCATCTTTAATTCAATTACCTTACTTAATTTAATTTCTAATCTTAATTCTAATTCACTTTAATTCACTTCTTAAACTTCTAATCTTTACCAATTTCTCAACTAAATCTAATCTCTAATTCACTTTAATCTTAATTCTACCTTTAATCTAATTTAATTTTAATCTACTCACATTCTAACTTAATCTCAATTTCTAATCTTTACCCACCACTTTCTCAATCTCTAATTCACCTTTTAATCAATTCTAACTTTCACTTAATTTCAATTTTAATTCACCTCTAATTCACTCTAATTTAATCTCTAATTAATCTAATTCACTTTAATTCTAACCACCCTAATCTTAATCTTTAATTCACTTTCCTAATCTTAATCTCAATCTTTAACTCACTACTCCTAATTCTAATCTTTAATCTTAATCTAAATTTCCCAATCTTTAATTTTCAATTTGTCTTTAATCTCAACTCCTAATTCACCTTAATTCTAATTTAATTCTAATTCAATTTCACCCTAATTTCTATCACTTACCCACTCTAATTACTAATTTCTAATTTCCTAATCTTAATCTCACTCTAATCCTAAACTTCTTGAAATCTTACCCTTAATTAACTTTACCTTAATCTTTAATCTTAACTTAATCTTAATCTTAATCCTTTAATCTTCTAATTCAATCTAATTCTTAACTAATCTTTAATTCTAATCTCTAATTTCTGTCTTTAATCTTTAATTTAATTCACCTTAATCCTAATCTTTAATTCACCTTTCTAATGCTTAATCTTATATCTACTAATTCACTCAATTTCAATCTTACCTTTAATTCTAATCTTAATCTTAATTCACTTTAATTTAATTCACTTAATCTTAATCTTGATCTTAATTTAATCTTAATCTACTATTCTAATGTCCACTTTAATCTTTACTCAATCTCTAATCTAATTACTCACTTAACTTTCAATCTTTAATTCCACCCACATTTCTAATTCATAATTTCTAATCTTAACCTCTTAATCTTAATCTTCTAATCTTAATCTTAATCTTATCTTTAATCTTAATCTTTACTCTAATTCTAATTCAATTTCTAATCTTTAATTCAATCTTTGCCCTAATCTTTAATCCACTCACTTTAATCTTAATCTCAATCTACCCTAATTCAATTTACTTTAACTTTCACCTTCTAATTCAATTTTAATTCTAATCTTTAATCTTAATTCTACCTTTAATTTAATTCACTTTAATTCCACCTTTCTACCTTTAATTTCTAATTCACCCATTTACCTTAATTCACTTAATTCAATTCTAATTTCTAATTACTAATTCCTACTCAATCTTAATCTTTAATTCAATTTCACTCTTAATTCAGTAATTCTAATTTCATCTTAATCTTTAATCTTAATCCTAATCTTAATCTTAATTCACCTTAATTCTAATCTTAAACTTCACTAATTCTAATTCACCTTTAATCTTAAACCCTTACACTCCTAATTCTAATCTTATCCTAATTCAATCTAATTCACTCCTAATTCTAACTTTAATTCACTCTTTAATCAATGTCCTAATCTTAATCTTCACCTTTACTTTCTAATCTTTCTACATTCTAATCTTAATTTCAATTCTACCCTAACTTTAACTCACCTTCACCCTAATTCATCTCAAATTCCCTACTTTAATCACTAATTCACCTTTAATTAATCTTAATCTTAATCTTTAATCTTAACTTACTTAATCTTACTTAATTTCTAATCTTAATCTTTAATCTTTACCCACTTTAATCTTAATTTTACCTTTAACCAATTCTAATTTAATACCCAAATCTCTAACTCTAATCTTAATCTTTAATCGTTTTTAACCCTAATTATCTTCTAATCTTAATCTTGACCCACTTTAATTCAATTTCTAATCTCTAATCATTTTAATCACCCTTAATCTCACTCTTAATTCACTCTCACTCTCAATCTTCTAATTCAACTCTAATTCTAATCTTAATTCAATTTCCTTAATTTCAATTCACTTTAATCTTTAATCTCTTTATCTTAATTCACCTCTAATTCATTCCTAATTCAACTTTCTAATTAACTTCTAATTCAATTTAATCAATTCTAATTCACCCTAATCTTAATTTATCACTATTTACTTAATTCTAATCTTTAATCTTAATCTTGCACTCTAATCTTACCTTAATCTTAATCTTTAATCTTTAATCTTTACTCATTTAATTTAATTCTAATTACCTAATCTAATTTTCAAACTCTCAATTTTACCTTAACCTTTAATCTCTAATTCACCTTAACTTAATCTTAATCTTTAATCTTTAATCTTAATCTTTAATCTTTTAATTTTAATCTTATCTTTAATTTTAATCTTTATCTTAATCTTTAACTTTTAATTTTAATTTTAATCTAATTTTATCTAATCTTTAATCTAATTTTTACTCACTTTAATCTTTAATTTCATTTTTATCTATAATTTAATTTTAATTTAATTTTACATTTTAATTTTATCTAACTTTTAATTTTAATCTTTATCATTTTACTTTATTTTATTTTATCGAATTTACTTTGATTTACTTTATTTTTATCGATTTATTTTACATTTTAATTTAATTTTTGATTTTATCGCATTTTATTTATTTCATTTGTTTGACCTGATGGGTACGATGACCTTATTTTGATTATGATCTTATCGCGTATCGCATTTTAATTACTGGATGATCGTGATGTGAAACTGATTGTAATGGCGAATCTATTGCGATTTGAATCGACGAATGACCATCATCACAGATGTACGGGATCTTATGGATGGACGGATGCGATGGACGAATAATCTGATGGATCGGGAATCGATGAACATGGTGACGACATGGATGGATGGATGATGGATGGATGATGGATGGACGGACAGACAGACAGCTGCCACTCCCCCACACACCTGTCCATGTGTCCGTGTGTCCGCAGGTCCATCTGTCCCCCCCAGCCGTGGTGATGTGCATGCACTCGGTGCTGCTGGGCGGCCGCGAGCAGCGCGTGCTGCTGGAGAAGGCCGAGGACCTCGGCATGACCGACGGCTCGCTGGTCTTCATCCCCTACGACGCGCTGACCTTCGCGCTGCCCTACCGCCGCGTGCCCTACCCCGTGCTGGCCAACAACACCAAGCTGCGCCTGGCCTACGACGCCGTGCTCACCGTCACCATCGACTCGCCCGGCGACTCCTTCCGCGACGCCCTCGAGGAGGCCAAGAAATCCTACGAGGTCCCGGCCGGCCTCGACCCCGCCGAGGTGGGGGTTGGGGGGCTGAGGGGGTTTGGGGAGTCCACTGGGAGATGACCACGGCCACTGGGAGTTGATCACGGCCAATGGGAGTTGATCATGGCCAATGGGAGATGACCACGGCCAATGGGGATCACCATGGCCAATAGAAGATGACCACAGTCAATGGGAGATGACCATGGCCAATGGGACTTGATCATGGCCAACGGGAGCTCACTGCGGCCATCTTGTGTTAGCCATGGCCAATGGGAGATGACTGTGGCCATCGTCATTGGCAGTGACCATCTTTGTTGACCATGGCCAATGGGAGTTGATCATGGCCAATGGGAGATGAGCACGGCCAATGGGAGCTCACTGCGGCCATCTTGTGTTAGCCATGGTCAATGGGAGTTGATCATGGCCAATGGGAGTTGACCATGGCCCATGGGGGATCACCATGGCCAATGCAAGATGACCACAGTCAATGGGACTTGACCATGGCCAATGGGAGACGACTGTGGCTATCTTGTGTTGACCATGGCCAACACAAGGTGATCCATGGCCAATGGGAGATGACCATGGCCAATGGGAGATGACCATGGCCATCTCTGTTGACCGTGCCCCAACAGGAATCAACCCACCCAACTCAACCCAACCAACCCAACTCAACCCAATGACACCCAACCACACCCAACTCAACCCCAACTCCACCCAACCCCACCCAACTCAACCCAACCACACCCAACTCAACCCCAACCACACCCAACTCAACCCAACCCCACCCCCTTCTCTGACTCACCATCCCCCCACCGTGCTGCCCCCCACCGACACCCCCTGACCTCACCACGCCTCCCCGTCCCCTCCCCAGGTGCACCCGCTCTTCTCCACCATCTACAACTCCATCTACTTCCTGGCCACGGCGGTGGAGGCCGCGCGCCGCAGCGGCCGCTGGGTGATGGGCACCAGCGTGGCCGACCACGCCCGCGACTTCCGGCTCGAGGGCTTCTGCCAAACCTTCACCGTGGACGAGGATGGCGAGGTGTCGGTGCCCTACGTGGTGCTGGACACGGACGGCAAGGGGCAGCACCTGTGGGCGGTGTACGGGCTGGAGCCCGGCACGCGCGGCCTCAGCTACCGCAGCCACAGCCCGCACTGGCCGCACAGCGCCAGCCCGGCCGCCGACGCCGGCTGCTGGTTCGACTCCGGCGCCATCTGCAGCGGCGGTGAGCGGGGCGGAGGGGAGGGTGGCGCTGGTGGTGGCGCTGGTGGCGCCGTGGTGATGGAGCTGCTGTGGTTCCGTCACGGTGCCGCCTTGGTGTTGGAATGGCGGTGGTCCCGTCATGGTCATGGTGCCACCGTGGTGCTGGAATGGCCGTGGTGGTGGTGACACCCATGGTCCTGGGTCACCTGTGGTGCCACCATGGTTCTGGAATGGTCATGGTGGTGGTGACACCCACGGGTCTGGGCCACCTGTGGTGCCACCATGGTTCATGGTGCCATCATGGTCATGGTGCCACCACGGTTCTGGGTCCCCTCGTGGTCACTCCCACGGTTCTGGGTCCCCTCGTGGTCACTCCCACGGTTCTGGGTCACCTGCGGTGCCACCACGGTTCATGGTTCCACCATAGTTCTGTCATGGTCATGGTGCCACCACGGTTCTGGGTCCCCTCGTGGTCACTCCCACGGTTCTGGGTCACCTGCGGTGCCATCACGGTCCTGGACCAGCCGTGGTTCCGTCATGGTCATGGTGCCACCGTGGCTCTGGATCAATCATGGTCATGGTGGTGGTGACACCCACGGGTCTGGGTCACCTGTGGTGCCACCATGGTTCATGGTGCCATCATGGTCATGGTGCCACCGTGGGCTCTGGGTCCCTCATGTCACGGTGCCACCGTGGCTCTGGACTGGCCGTGGTGGTGGTGACCTACACCCTGTCCATCTGTCCACCATGTCCATCCGTGTCCACCCCCCCATCCACCCATCTGTCCATCCACCCGTGTCCGTCTGTCCATCCACCCGTGTTCTGGTCACTCCCGGTCACTCCTGGTCACCCCCGTGGTCACTCCTGGTCACCCCCGTGGTCACTCTGGTCACTCTCGGCAGGGATGGATGCCGGGTTCGTGTTCCTCATGTTCCTCCTCATCGCCGCCCTCATCGCGGCCGGAGCCGCCCTGGCCTGTCACATCCGGTGGGTGGCGCTGGTGGCACCTCGGTGTCCCCAGTGTCCCCAGTGTCCCCAGTGTCCCCAATTCCAATTCCCCAAAGTCCCCAGTGTCCCCAGTGTCCCCAATTCCCCCAATGTCCCCTAGTGTCCCCAGTGTCCCCAATCCCCCAGTGTCCCCCAATGTCCCCAGTGTCCCCAATGTCCCCAATGTCCCCAATGTCCCCAGTGTCCCCCAGTGTCCCTAATCCCCCCAGTGTCCCCAATGTCCCCAGTGTCCCCAATTCCCCCAATGTCCCCAGTGTCCCCCAATGTCCCCAATGTCCCCAATGTCCCCCAATGTCCCCAGTGTCCCCAATCCCCCCCAGTGTCCCCGTTGTCACCTCTCTGTCCCCGCAGGCGCCGCATCCAGCAGGCTCAGCTCATGAAGGGCCCCAACAAAATCATCCTGACCATGGAGGACCTGACCTTCATCAACACCCAGAGCAGCAGACAGGTGACACGGGGACGCTGGGGACCTCGGGGGGACCCCGGGGACTGTCCTGCCCCCGGGCCCCGTGACCCCATGGCCGGCCCCTCCCCCCAGGTGGACAGCAGCCACGCCAGCCTGACCGGCCAGAGCGGCGGCGACACCCGGAGCGTCCGCAGCGCCGCCCCCGGGCCGGACACCACCAACGTGGGCGTGGCCGAGGTGAGGCCCCCGCCCCCGCCCCGCCCCCAGACCCCCGCCTGCCAGCCGCCCCTCCCCCACGCTCGCCGGCCGCCCCTCCCCCCACCCCTCTCCCTCCCCTCCCCCACCTGCGGGGGCGACAAGGCGAGGCCACCTCCGGAGGGACCCCGCGGTCCCCAAATTGGGGAGTCCGGCCACGCCCCCTGGCGATGATTGACAGATAGGCCCCGCCCCTGAGCGATGAGTGACAGCTGGGCACTGATTGACAGCTGATCCCATCCTTGGGCGATGATTGACAGCTGGACAGTGACTGACAGCTGGGCAATGATTGACAGTTGATCCCGTCCTTGGGCGATGATTGACAGCTGGGCAGTGATTGACAGCTGATCCTGACTCTGAGTGATGATTGACAGCTGATCCTGCTCCCCGGGCAATGATTGACAGATGGACAGTGATTGACAGCTGGGCAATGATTGGCAGCTGGGCAGTGATTGACAGCTAGGCAGTGATTGACAGCTGGGCAGTGATTGACAGCTGATCCCATCCCTGGGCAATGATTGACAGCTGATCCTGCCTCTGGGCAATGATTGGCAGTTGGGCAGTGATTGACAGCCAGGCCCCGCCCCCGGGCGATGATTGACAGCTGGGCAATGATTGACAGCTGATCCCGCCTCGGCGATGCTTGCCAGTTAAGCCCCGCCCCCTGGGCGCTGATTGACAGCTGGGCAATGATTGACAGCTGATCCCTCGCTCGGCGCTGATTGACAGCTGGGCAATGATTGACAGCGATCCCGCCCCCCGGCTGATTGACAGCTGGGCAATGATTGACAGCTGATCCCCGCCCCTCGGCGCTGATTGACAGCCAGGCCCCGCCCCCGGGCGCTGATTGACAGCCAAGCCCCGCCCCCGGGCGATGTTTGCCGGCCAAGCCCGCCCCCCGGGCGCTGATTGACAGCTGATCCCGCCCCCGGGCGCTGATTGACAGCCAGGCCCCGCCCCCGGGCGATGATTGACAGCTGGGCAATGATTGACAGCTGATCCCGCCCCCGGGCGATGCTTGCCAGCCAAGCCCCGCCCCCGGGCGCTGATTGACAGCTGGGCAATGATTGACAGCTGATCCCGCCCCCGGGCGCTGATTGACAGCTGGGCAATGATTGACAGCTGATCCCGCCCCCGGGCGCTGATTGACAGCTGGGCAATGATTGACAGCTGATCCCGCCCCCGGGCGCTGATTGACAGCCAGGCCCCGCCCCCGGGCGCTGATTGACAGCCAAGCCCCGCCCCCGGGCGATGTTTGCCGGCCAAGCCCCGCCCCCGGGCGCTGATTGACAGCTGATCCCGCCTCGGGCGCTGATTGACAGCCAAACCCCCGCCTCTGGGCTGACTGACAACCAAGCCCCCCGCCCCCATGCGCTGATTGACAGCTGGTCAATGATTGACAGCCAAGCCTCGCCCCGGGCGCTGATTGACAGCTGATCCTCACCCCGGGCGCTGATTGACAGCCAGGCCCCGCCCCCGGGCGCTGATTGGCAGGCAGGCCCCGCCCCCGGGCGCTGATTGACAGCTCCTCTCCCGTAGGATAACGCGAAGGGCAGCAGCAACCTGCCGCTGCTGCTGCTCTTGTTTAACCAGCAGGGCCTTGTCGCCTCCGTGCAGGTAAGTCCTGGCGCCAAAACCCCAAAATCCGCCCGACGCACCCCAAAACCCGCCCTCTGCTCGCCCCTCCCCCACCGCCCCCGCCTGCAGCCCCGCTGGGTTCGATTCGGGGGAAATTCGGAATTCGGGGGAAATTTGGAGTTTGGAGGAAATTGGGAATTCGGGGAAATTCGAATTTGGGGAAATCTGAATTTGGGGGGAAATCTGAATTTGGGGAAATTCGAATTTGGGGAAATTTGGAATTTGGGGAAATTGGGAATTTGGGGAAATTTGAATTTGGGGAAATTGGGAATTGGGAAATTTGGAATTTGGGGGAAATTCGGAATTTGGGGGAAATTCGGAATCGGGTGGGGCTGAGGCGGTTCCGGGTCGCGCTGGCGTCACTGGGGGTGGGGGGTCCTCAAGTGTCCCCAAGGTGTCCCCAAGGTGTCCCCAAGGTGTCCCCTAAGGTGTCCCCAAGTGTCCCCTAGAGCCCCTAGGGTGTCCCCTACAGAGTCCCCCAGGGTGTCCCCTGGGTATCCCCGGCTCAGGGTGTCCCCAGGGTGTCCCCAGGATGTCCCCCCAAGGGTGTCTCCCAAGGTCCCCAAAGTGTCCCTCAAGGTGTCCCCAAAGTGTCCCCAAGGTGTCCCCAAGGGTGTCCCCAAGGTGTCCCCTACAGTGCCCCCTAGGGTGTCCCTCAGGGGTGTCCCCAGGCTGTCCCCAGGCTGTCCCCAGGTGCCCCCTGGGCAGTCTCCCCAGGGTGTCCCCAGAGTGTCCCCTAAGGTGTCCCCAGGGTGTCCCCAAGGTGTCCCCAAGGTGTCCCCAGGGTGTCCCCCAGGGTGTCCCAGGGTGTCCCAGGGTGTCCCCAAGGTGTCCCCAAGGTGTCCCCAGGGTGTCCCTCCCTAAGGTAGTCCCCAAGGTGTCCCCAGGGTGTCTCCTAGGGTGTCCCCAAGGTGTCCCTCAAGGTGTCCCAGGGTGTTCCTAAGTGTCCCCTAAGGTGTCCCAGGGTGTCCCCAGGGTGTCCCCAGGGTGTCCCTCAGGGTGTCCCTTGGGGTGCCCCATGTGTCCCCTAGGTGTCCCCAAGGTGTCCCAGGGTGTCCCCAAGGGGTGACGGCGCGGCCCCGCCCCTCCCCCGCAGGGTGACTGGGTGTGGCTGAAGAAGATCCCGGGTGACCAACACACCGAGGTGAAACCGCCACCAAGCTGGCGTTCTGCAAGGTGAGCGGGGGGGACACGGGGGGACACGGGGACAGCGAGGGGACACGGGGACAGCTGAGGGACACGGGGACACTGAGGGACATGGGGACACTGAGGGGCATGGGGACACTGAGGGACACGGGGGACACTGAGGGGACATGGGGACACTGAGGGACACGGGGACACTGAGGGGCACAGGGACACTGAGGGGTCATGGGACACTGAGGGGACACGGGGACACTGAGGGGACACGGGGGACACTGAGGGGTCATGGGGACAGCGAGGGACACGGGGACAGCGAGGGACACGGGGACAGCGAGGGCAGGGGGACACTGAGGGACACGGGGACACGAGGGGGGACACTGGGGGACAGCGAGGGGCACGGGGACACTGAGGGACACGGGGACATTTTTGGGTCATGGGGACACTGAGGGACACGGGGACACTGAGGGACACGGGGACACTGAGGGGTCATGGGGGACACTGAGGGGACACGGGGGACACTGAGGGACACGGGGACACTGAGGGGCACGGGGACAGCGAGGGACACGGGGACACTGAGGGGGCACGGGGACACTGAGGGACACGGGGACACTGAGGGGAACACGGGGACACTGAGGGACATGGGGACACTGAGGGGACATGGGGACACTGAGGGACACGGGGGACAGCGAGGGACACGGGACAGCGAGGGACACGGGACACTGAGGGGTCATGGGGACACTGAGGGACACGGGGACACTGAGGGGACACGGGGGACACTGAGGGGTCATGGGGACACTGAGGGACACGGGGACACTGAGGGACACGGGACAGCGAGGGACACGGGGACACTGAGGGGACATGGGGACACTGAGGGACACGGGGGACACTGAGGGGACACGGGGACACTGAGGGGTCATGGGGACACTGAGGGGACACGGGACACTGAGGGACACGGGGGACAGCGAGGGACACGGGGACACTGAGGGGACATGGGGACACTGAGGGACACGGGGACACTGAGGGACACGGGGACACCTGAGGGACACGGGGACACTGAGGGGCACGGGGACACTGAGGGGTCATGGGGACACTGAGGGGTCACGGGGACATCGCTGGGGGCACGGGGACACTGAGGGGACACGGGGACACTGAGGGGTCACGGGGACATCGCTGGGAGCACGGGGACACTGAGGGGTCATGGGGACACTGAGGGACAGCGGGGACAGCGAGGGGACACGGGACACTGAGGGACACGGGGGACACTGAGGGGACACAGGGACACTGAGGGGTCACGGGGACATCGCTGGGGCACGGGGACATCATTGGGGCAGGGGGACATCGCTGAGGGCACGGGGACACTGAGGGACACGGGGACACTGAGGGGACACGGGGACAGCGAGGGGACAACGGGGACACTGAGGGGACACGGGGACACTGAGGGCACGGGACACTGAGGGGACTACGGGGACACTGAGGGACATGGGGACAGCGAGGGACACGGGGACACTGAGGGGACACGGGACAGGGACACGGGACACTGAGGGACACAGGGACACTGAGGGGACACGGGGACAGCGAGGGACACGGGGGACACTGAGGGACACAGGGACACTGAGGGGTCATGGGGACACTGAGGGACAAGTGGGACACTGAGGGGCACGGGGACAGCGAGGGGACACGGGGACACGGGAGGGGACACAGGGACACTGAGGGACACGGGGACAGCGAGGGGACACGGGGACACTGAGGGACACAGGGACACTGAGGGGACACAGGGGACACTGAGGGGTCATGGGGACACTGAGGGACACAGGGACACTGAGGGGGCACGGGGACACTGAGGGGCACGGGGACACTGAGGGGTCATGGGGACATCGTTGGGTCGTGGGGACACTGAGGGACATCTCAGAGTTGGGGTCATGGGGACGTCGTTGGGTCATGGGGACATTTTTGGGTTGTGGGGACACTGAGGGGTCATGGGGACGTTTTTGGGTCATGATGGACAACACTGAACCATGGGGACATCGTTGGGTCGTGGGGACATTTTTGGGTCACGGTGACGTTTTCGGGTCACGGGGACATTTTTGGGTCGTGGGGACATTTTTGGGTCTTGGGGACGTTTTCGGGTCCCGCTGGGACAATCCTGGACCGTGGGAGGCCGTGGGGGTCAAGGCCAGGTCATGGCAGTCAGTGCCGGGCCCCCACCACACCTGGTCACACCTGTGCTCACCTGTCCTGACCTGGTCACACCTGTGCTCACCTGTGCTCACCTGGTCACACCTGTCCTGACCTGGTCACACCTGTGCTCACCTGTGCCACCTGTGCCACCTGTCCCGACCTGGTCACACCTGTGCTCACCTGTGCTCACCTGTGCTCACCTGTGCTCACCTGTGCTCACCTGGTCACACCTGTCCTGACCTGGTCACACCTGTGCCACCTGTGCCACCTGTGCCACCTGTCCTGACCTGGTCACACCTGTGCTCACCTGTGCTCACCTGTGCTCACCTGTCCCACCTGTGCCACCTGTGCCACCTGTGCCACCTGTGCTCACCTGGTCACACCTGGTCACACCTGTGCTCACCTGTGCCACCTGTCCCACCTGTGCCACCTGTGCTCACCTGGTCACACCTGTGCTCACCTGTGCCACCTGTGCTCACCTGGTCACACCTGTCCTGACCTGGTCACACCTGTGCTCACCTGGTCACACCTGTGCCACCTGTCCCACCTGTCCCCCGTGTCCCCTGCCTCTGTCCCTGTGTCCCTCTGTGTCCCCTTCCTGTCCCTGTGTCCCCATCCCTGTCCCCCCGTGTCCCCTGCTCTGTCCCTGTCTGCTGCTGTCCCCATCCCTTGTCCCCATGTCCCTTCCCCTGTCCCTCTGTCCCCGTGTCCTCTCTCTCCTGTGTCCCCATTCCTGTCCCCCTCCCTTTTTAACCCCATGTCCCCCCCCGTGTCCCCTCCCCGTGTCCCTCCCCCGTCCCCATGTCCCCATCCCTGTCTCCCTCTCCTCTTTTTTAACCCCATGTCCCTTCCCCGTCCCCTTGTCCCCCTGTTCCCTCCCCTGTCCCCCTGTTCCCTCCCCTGTCCCCGTGTCCCCGTTTTTGTCCCCATCCCTGTCCCCATGTCCCCTCGTCCCTGTCTCCCCCGTGTCCCTCTCCCCGTCCCCTGTGTCCCCATCCCTGTCCCCCCTTCCCTTTTTAACCCCATGTCCCTTCCCCGTCCCTTTGTCCACGTGTCCCTCCCCATCCCCGTGTCCCTCCCTGTCCCCTGTGTCCCTCCCCTTTTTAACCCCGTGTCCCCCTCCCCTGTCCCCATGTCCCCTCTCTCCCCCTCGTGTCCCCATCCCTGTCTCCCTCTCCCCTTTTTAACCCGTGTCCCCTCCCCGTCCCTCGTGTCCCCATCCCTTGTCCTCGTGTCCCTCCCCGTCCCCGTGTCCCTCCCTTTTTAACCCCCGTGTCCCCTCCCGTCCCTGTGTCCCTCTCCCTTTTTAACCCTGTGTCCCCTCCCTGTCCCTCGTGTCCCCATGTCCCCATCCCTGTGTCCCCATCCCTTGTCCCCTGTGTCCCCCATCCCTTGTCCCCTGTGTCCCTCCCCGTGTCCCCCGTGTCCCCCTCCCGTGTCCCCATCCCTGTGTCCCCTCTCCCTGTCCCCATGTCCCCCTCCCCCTGTTCCCGTGTCCCCGCCGTGTCCCCTGTGTCCCCTCGCAGCTGCAAGGACCCTGCGCCACGAGAACGTGAACCTGCTGCTGGGTTTCTTCCACGACTGCGGCATCTTCGCGGTGGTGTCGGAGCACTGCTCGCGCGGCAGCCTCGAGGACCTGCTGGGCGCAACGAGGACATGAAGCTCGACTGGATGTTCAAATCCTCGCTCTCATCGACCTCATCAAGGTGCGCTGGAGCGCCGGGCGTGGGGGCGTGGGGGCGGGGGGCGTGGGGGCGTGGGGTGGTGGCCATGGAATGGCTATTGGTGGCCATGGGGTGGTGACTTTGAGGTCTGTTGACCATGGGGTGGCCATTGGAGTGGTCATTGGGGTGGTGGCCGGGGTGGCCATTGGGGTGGTGGTCGTGGAGTGGCTCAAGGGTGGCCATGGGGTGGTGGCCCGGGGTGTCCTTGGATGTCTGATGGCCGTGAGGTGGCCACGGTTCATCCGTTGACCGACGGTGTTGCTGACCATAACACCAACTGCTGACCGTGGCGTTGACTGGACCACGACGCTGATTGCTGACCGTGGCGCTGGTCGCTGACCACGGTAATGTTTGTCCACGGCACTGCTGACCACGGCAGTGGTGACCATGGCATTGATTGCTGACCACGGCAGTGGTGACCATGGCATTGATTGCTGACCACAGCAGTGGTGACCATGGCATTGATTGTTGACCGTGACATTGTTGACTATGGTTGACCACACCAATGACCACACCAATGGTTGACCATGCCCATGACTGACCACACCCATGACTGACCACACTGATGATCAGCCACGCTGACGGTTGACCACATCGATGCTTTGACCTCGCCAATGGCCACATCGATGGTTGACCAAGCCAATGACCACTCCAATGGCTGACCACATCGATGGTTGACCACGTGGAGGTTTCACCACGCTGATGGTTGACCAATGACCACTCCAATGGCTGACCACCCTCATGGCTGACCACACCACGGCTGACCACTCCCATGGTTGCCCACCCCATGGCTGACCACTCCTATGGCTGACCACACCAATGTCTGACCACCCCAGCTGACCCCCCCTCCCCCCGCTGTCCCCCCCCGCGGCGCAGGGCGTGCGGTACCTGCACCACCGGGACGTGGTGCACGGGCGGCTCAAGTCGCGGAACTGCGTGGTGGACGGGCGCTTCGTGCTCAAGGTCACCGACCACGGCTTCAACCAGCTGCTGGACGCGCAGCGCGTGCCCGCCCCGCCCCCGCAGCCGCACGGTGAGGGCGGGGCCGGGGCGGGGCCGGGGGCGGGGCCTCAGGGAGGAATGGCGGCTCCACCGGGGGTGTGGCTTGGGGGTGGGTGTGGCCTTGAGGGTGGGTGGGGCCTGTGAAAGGGGCGTGGGTTATATTTAGGGGCGTGGGTTTTGATTTAGGGGCGTGGCCTTGGTGTGGGGCGTGGCTTTTATTTAGGGTGTGGTCTTGGTGCTGGGCGTGCTTTAGGTTTGGGGCGTGGCTTTTTGTATAAGGGCGTGGGTTTCTGTTTAGGGGTGTGGTCTTGGTGTGGGGCGTGGCTTTATGTTTTGGGCGTGGGGTTTTTAATAAGGGCGTGGCTTTTGATTCAGGGGTGTGGTCTTTGTGCTGGGCGTGGCTTTTTGTTTAGGGGTGTGGTCTTTGTTGCTGGGCGTGGCTTTATGTTTTGGGCGTGGCTTTTGATTTAGGGGTGTAGCCTTGGTGTGGGGCGTGGCTTTTTATTTAGGGGTGTGGTCTTGTTGCTGGGCGTGGCTTTTTGTTTAGGGGCGTGGCCTTGGTGCTGGGCGTGGCTTTATGTTTTGGGCGTGGCTTTTTAATATGGGCGTGGCTTTTTATTTAGGGGCGTGGCCTTTTGGGGTTCGAGGTGGCTCCTGATTTAGAGACATGGGGTTTTATTTAGGGGGCGTGGCCTGCGGAAAGGGGCGTGGCTTTAAGTTTAGGGCTGTGGTCATGACACTGAGGGGCGTGGCCTGAATGATGGAGGTGGGGCTTGGGAAAGGGGGCGTGACCTGACCAATCAGCATATGTGGGCGTGGTTTGCCCAAAGAGGGCGTGGCCTGTCAGTGACACACCCCCAGTGCCCCGCTGTGGGCGTGGCCAGCCCCTCAATCGGACTCCCACTCGCGGTTAGGGGGTGGGCGGGCGTGGCCGGGGTGGTGGGCGTGTCCGGGGTGGGCGTGTCCGAGGCTGGCCCCGCCCCCAGAGCGGCTGTGGACGGCGCCCGAGCTGCTGCGGGACGCGGCGCTGGAGCGGCGCGGCTCCTTCCGGGGGGACGTCTACAGCATCGGCATCATCATGCAGGAGGTGATCTGCAGGAGCCCCCCGTACTGCATGCTGGGGCTGCCCCCCGAAGGTCAGCGCCCCGAAACTGAGCCCAAAACTGACCCTAAAACTGAGCCTAAAACTGACCCCCAAACCCCCCGTACTGCGTGCTGGGGCTGCCCCCCGAAGGTCAGCGCCCCAAAACTGACCCCAAAACCGCCCTAATCCCGTACTGCATGCTGGGGCTGCCCCCCGAAGGTCAGCGCCCCAAAATTACCCAAAAATGAGCCTAAAACCCACCCCAAAACTGAGCCTAAACTGAGCCTAAACTGACCCAAACCTGACCCCAAAACTGACCCTAAATATAACCCAAAATTGACCCAAAACTGACCCAAACCTGACCCCAAAACTGACCCTAAAACCTACCCCCAAACTGACCCAAAACTCACCCCAAATCGACCCCAAAACTGACCCAAAACTGACCCAAAACTGACCCAAACCTGACCCAAACCTGACCCAAAACTGAGCCAAAACTGACCCTAAAACCCACCCCAAAACTGACCCAAAACTGAGCCTAACTCACTCTAAAACTGACCCCAAAACTGACCCCAAAACCCAACTCCAAAACTGACCCAGAACTGACCCAATGACCCCAAACCTGACCCCAAAACTGACCCAAAAGCTCGACCCAAAACTGACCCCCAAAACTGAGCCTAAACTCACCCTAAAATTGAGCCTAAACTCACCCCTAAATCCTGATCCAAACTGACCCCAAAACTGACCCTAACCTGACCCGAGCTTACAGCTAGACCCCAAACTGACCCCAAAGGCATGTAAACAAACTGACCCCAGCTGACCCTAAAACTGACCCCAAAACTGACCCCAAAGTGACCCCAAAACTGACCCCAAAACTGACCCCGAAACTCACCCCAAATCGACCCCCAAAACTGACCTAACTGACTCCAAACCTGACTCCAAATCGACTCCCAAACTGACCCCAAACTGACCCCAAACTGACTAGAAACTGACCCAAAACTGACCTTACTGACCCCAAAACTGACCCAGAACTGACCCCAAAACTGAACCCCAAAATTGACCCAAACTGACCCCAGCTGACCCCCAAAACTGACCCTAAAACTGGCCCCAAACTGACCCAAAACTGAACCTAAAACTGACCCCAAAACTGACCCCAAAACTGACCCCAAACTGACCCCAAAACTGACCCAAAACTGACCCAAACTGACCCCACACCGCCCCACACCTGCCCCTCACCTGCCTCACCTGGCCTGCCCTCACCTGCCGCGAGATCATCGAGAAGGTGCAGCGCCCGCCCCTGTGCCGTCCCAGGACCCCAAACTGACCCAAACTGACCCGAACGACCCAAACCGACCCAAACTGGCCAGACAGCCCAAGCGGCCCAAACTGACCCAAACTGACCCCAAACTGACCCGGAACTGGCCCCAAACTGACCCGGAACTGACCCAAACTGACCTAGGCAGCCCCAACTGACCCCAAAGCAGCCCAAACTGGCGAAACCGACCCCAAACCGACCCAAGACCCGAACTGAACCCCAAACTGACCCCAAAACTGACCCAAACTGACCCCAAGACTGTCCCAAAACTGACCCAAAACCGACCCAAACTGACCCCCACACCGCCCCACACCTGCCCCTCACCTGGCCTCACCTGGCCTGCCCTCACCTGCCGCGAGAGATCATCGAGAAGGTGCAGCGCCCACCCCTGTGCGCGTCCCAGGACCCCCAAAACTGACCCAAACTGACCCAAAACTGACCCAAAACTGAACCCGCTGACCCCAAACTGACCCAAAACTGACTCCAAACTGACCCAAAACTGACCCAAAGCCGGCCTAAAACTGACCCAAAACTGACCCCAAAATTGACCCCAAAACTGACCCCAAGCGGCCCCAAACTGACCCCAAACTGACCCAAACTGACCCGGGCCACAAGACTGACCCCAAAGCAGCCAAACTGACCCAAACTGACCCCTCACCTGGCCTGCCCTCACCTGCCGCGAGAGATCATCGAGAAGGTGCAGCGCCCACCCCCTGTGCCGTCCCAGGACCCCCAAACTGACCCAAACTGACCCAAAACTGACCCAAGCTGACCCAAACTGACCCAAACTGACCCAAAACTGGCCAAACTGACCCAAAACTGACCCAAGCCCAAACTGACCCAAACTGACCCAAACTGACTGACCCAAACTGACCCAAAACTGACCCCTCACCTGCCTCACCTGCCGCAGAGATCATCGAGAAGGTGCAGCGCCCGCCCCCTGTGCCGTCCCAGGACCCCCCAAACTGACCCAAAGCTTGGCCCAAACTGACCCAAACTGACCCAAACTGACCCAAACTGACCCAAACTGACCCTCACCTGACCCCACACCTGCCTCACCTGCCCCTCACCTGCCGCAGAGATCATCGAGAAGGTGCAGCGCCCGCCCCCCCTGTGCCGTCCCGCCGTCTCGGCCGACCAGGCGCCGCTCGAGTGCATCCACCTGATGAAGGAGTGCTGGAGCGAGCAGCCCGAGAAGAGACCCACCATCGACCAGGTGTTCGACCAGGTGAGGCGCACCTGGGCAGGTGAGACCAGTGTGGGACCAGTGTGGGACCAGTATGGGATGGTGAGACCAGTATGGGACCAGTATGGAGTAATGGGACCAGTATGGGGCAGTGGGACAGGTGTGGGGCGGTGGGAGCAGCTGGAGAAGAGACCCACCATCGACCAGGTGTTCCACCAGGTGAGGCACACCTGGGCAGGTGAGGCACACCTGGGGCAGGTGAGACCAGTATGGGACCAGTATGGGACCAGTATGGGGCAGTGGGACAGGTGGGGCGGTGGGAGCAGCTGGAGAACAGACCCACCATCGGCCAGGTGTTCCACCAGGTGAGGCGACCTGGGCAGGTGAGGCACACCTGGGCAGGTGAGACCAGTGTGGGACCAGTATGGGGACCAGTATGGGGTAATGGGACCAGTATGGGGCAGTGGGACAGGTGTGGGGCGGTGGGAGCAGCCCAAGAAGAGACCCACCATCGACCAGGTGTTCGACCAGGTGAGACACACCTGGGCACAGGTACGGGGTGCTGGGACCAGTATGGGGCCAGTATGGGATGGTGAGACCAGTATGGGACCAGTATGGAGTAATGGGACCAGTATGGGGTAATGGGACCAGTATGGGGCAGTGGGAGCAGCCCAAGAAGAGACCCACCATCGACCAGGTGTTCGACCAGGTGAGACACACCTGGGCACAGGTACGAGGTGCTGGGACCAGTATGGGGCCAGTATGGGATAATTGAGACCAGTATGGGACCAGTATGGAGTAATGGGACCAGTATGGGATGATGGGACAGGTGTGGGGCGGTGGGAGCAGCCCGAGAAGAGACCCACCATCGACCAGGTGTTCGACCAGGTGAGGCGCACCTGGGCAGGTGAGACCAGTATGGGACCAGTATGGGACCAGTATGGAACCAGTATGGGACCAGTATGGGGCAGTGGGACAGGTGTGGGGCAGTGGGAGCAGCCCAAGAAGAGACCCACCATCGACCAGGTGTTCGACCAGGTGAGGCACACCTGGGCAGGTGAGACCAGTGTGGGACTCTGGGTTTTTTTGGGGTCCTGTGAGATCCTCTGGGGTTTTTTGGGGTTCCGTGGGATCCTCTGGGGTTTTTGGGGTTCTATGGGATCCTCTGGGGGTTTTTGGGTTCTATGGGATTTTGGGGGTTCCATGGGATCCTGTGGGATCCTCTGGGGTTTTTTGGGGTTCTGTGGGGTTTTTTGGGTTTTTTGGGTTCCCTGTGATCCTGTGGGATCCTCTGGGTTTTTTGGGGTCCCATGGGATCCTCTGGGGTTTTTGGGTTTCCGTGGGATCCTCTGGTGTTTTTGGGGTCCGGCGGCTCTGACCCCGCCCGCGGGTCAGTTCAAGGGCATCAACAAGGGCCGCAAGACGAACATCATCGACTCGATGCTGCGCATGCTGGAGCAGTACAGCAGCAACCTGGAGGACCTGATCCGCGAGCGCACCGAGGAGCTCGAGATCGAGAAGCAGAAAACCGACAAGCTGCTGACGCAGATGCTGCCGCCGTGGGTCACCGGGGGGCGGGGCGGGGGCGAGGGGGCCCACACGGAGATTTGGGGTGGAGGTTGGGGGGAATGCTGGAGTTGGGGCCTGAGGTGTGGGGCAGTGGGGGGGCAGTTATGGGGGCAGTTATGGGGGCAGTTATGGGGCAGTTATGGGGCAGTGGGGGCAGTAGGGGGCAGTTATGGGGCAGTTATGGGGCAGTTATGGGGGCAGTTATGGGGGCAGTTATGGGGCAGTTATGGGGCAGTTATGGGGGCAGTTATGGGGCAGTTATGGGGCAGTTATGGGGCAGTTATGGGGCAGGGGGGCAGTTATGGGGGCAGTTATGGGGCAGTGAGGGGGCAGTTATGGGGGCAGTTATGGGGCAGTTATGGGGGCAGTTATGGGGCAGTTATGGGGCAGTAGGGGGCAGTTATGGGGCAGTTATGGGGGCAGTTATGGGGGCAGTTATGGGGGCAGTTATGGGGCAGTTATGGGGGCAGTTATGGGGGCAGTTATGGGGCAGTTATGGGGGCAGTTATGGGGCAGTT
>JAPFBE010000436.1:0-51167 GCA_034336665.1 Luscinia megarhynchos | reverse complement strand
TGCTTCCCCACCCCCTCTCTCTCCCCACCCCTGGCACTGCCTCCTTCACCCCCTCAATTTCCTAAATTTTCCCAAATTTCCCCCAAAATTTCTCCCACCCCCAAATTTCCTCCCTAATTTTTCCCCAAATTTTTCTCCTCCACCCTCAATTTTTCCCCAAAATTTTCCCCCTTAACCCAAATTTTTTCCCTTTTTTTCCCTGCCCCCCAAATCCCCCCACTTTCCCCAAATTTTCTCCCCTCCACCCTCCACACTCCCCTCCCCACCCCCACCCTCCCAACTTTCCCCACACTTTCCCAAATCCCCCCACAAATCTCCCCCAACCCTTTTCCCCCAACTTCCCCACACTCCCCCAAATTTTCCCCAACCCCTCCCCACCCCACACCCCCCACTTTCCCCCAAATTTCCTCAAAATTTTCCCCTCCCCACCCCCACCCCCCACTTTCCCGCAATTTTTTCCCCAAATTTTCTCCCACCACCCCCCAAATTTCCCTCCCACCCCACACCTCCTCACTTTTCCCAACAAAATTTTCCCACCTCCCCAAAATTCCCCAAATTTTCCCTCCCCACCCCCACAATTCGCCCCCAAACCCCCACCTCCCCCAACTTTCCCCCACTCCCCACTTTCCCTGGTACTGTCGGCTCTCGGGCCCGAGTCGGCTCCGGCTCCTCCTCGCCGCCCCTCCCCCACCTCGTCCATCAGGAACAGCCCTGGGGAGGGAGGGTGGGGCGGGGCCAGGGATCCCCAAATATCCAGTGGACCCCCTGACCAAAAATCCCTGCCCCAAAAATCCCAAAAATCCCAAAAACCAAAAAATCCCCCAAAATATCCCCAAAACCCAAAAATTCCTGCCCTGAAAAATCACAAAAATCCCAAAAATCCCCAAAAATCCCCCCAAAAAATTCCCCCAAAAATATTCCCCTGAAAAATAATCTCCCCAAAACCCAAAAATCCCACCCCAAAAATCTCCCAAAAATCCCAAAATATTCCCCCCAAATTATCCCCAAAACCCAAAAATCCCACCCCCCAAAAATCTCCCCAAAAATCCCCCAAAATATCCCCCAAAAATATCCCCCTAAAACCCAAAAATCCCACCCCAAAAATTTCCCCAAAATGGACCCAAAAAATCCCCCCAAAAAATCCGACCCAAAACCCAAAATCTCCCTCGAAAATCCCAAAAAATCCCCTAAAAATTCCCCCCAAAATTATCCCCCTAAAACCCAAAAATCCCACCCCCAAAAAATCCCAATAAATTCCCCCAAAAAATATCCCCCTAAACCCAAAAAAATTCCACCCTAAAAAATCCCAAAAATCCCCCAAAAATCCAAAAAATTCCCCAAAAAATCCAAAAAATTCCTAAAAATTCCCCAAAAATTCCCCTAAAATCCCAAAAATCCCACCACCAAAAATCTCCCTAAAAAATCCGACCCAAACCCCCAAAATCTGCCCCCAAAAATCCCAAAAATTCCCCTCAAAAATACCTCCAAATTATCCCCCAAAATCCAAAATCTCACCTGAAAAAATCCCCAAAAAATCCCCCAAAAATCACAAAAATCCCCCCAAAAATAATCTCCCAAAACCCAAAATCCCACCCCCTAAAATCCCCTGGGACCCCCTAAAAATTCCCCCTAAATTCCCTCAAAATCCCTCAAAATCAGCCCAAAACCCCCCAAAACCACACACAAAATCCCCAAATCCCCCAAATCACCCAAAAATCCCCAAAATTCCCCTCAAAAATCCCCCTAAAATTCCCTCAAAATCCCCAAAATCCCCCGGGAAAGAAATTCCCCCAAATTATCTCCCTAAAATCCCCCAAAATCCCTCAAATCAGCCCAAAACCCCCAAAAAACCACCGTATTCCCCAAAATCCCTGGGACCCCCCCAGGGTCCCCCACCCCTCAAGTCGCTCCCAAAAATTCCTCAAAATTCCCAAAATCCTCCCAAAAAATTCCCAAATTGTCCCTTAAAAATCCCCAAAATTCCTCCAAAATCCCCTCAAATTATTCCCTAAAAATCTCCCAAATCCCCCAAAATCCTCCAAATTATTCCCCAAAAAATCCCAAAATGCCCCAAATTATTCTCTAAAAATCCCTAAAAATCAGCCTCAAAACCCCCAAAAACCACATAAAAAATCCCCCAACCTCCAAATCCCCCATAAAAATCCCCTCAAAATTCCCTCCCAAAAATCCCCCCCAAATCCCTCTAAAAATCCCTCTAAAATTCCCCTCAAAATTCCCTCCCCAAAATTTTTTCCCAAGAATCCCCCAAAAATCCCCAAAAAATCAGCTCCCCAAAACCCCAAAAACCACTAAAAGAAATCCCCAAATCCTCCAAAAACCCCCAAAAATTCCAGTCAAAAATTCCCAAGTTTTCCTAGAAAATCCCTTAGAATTCTCCCAAATTCCCTCAAGTCGCCTCCCAAAATTCTAAATTTTCCCCCAAAATCCCCCACCCCCTCACCTGTGACGTCACTGAGCCGCTCCTCCTCCCCTCGCTGGGGGTCTCTGGATTTTGGGGGTCCCGGGAGGGATTTTGGGGCAGATTCGGGAGATTTTGGGGGCATTTTCGGAATTTTCGAAGATTTTGGGGGTCCCAGGGGATTTTTGGGAGGAATTTCGGGGATCCTGGGAGGGAATTTGGGGGCAAATTTTGGAAAAAGATTTTGGGGAAAAATTCTGGGCGGGATTTTGAGGGTTTGGGGAGGAAATTTGGGAAATTTTGGGGAATTTTTGGGGATTAAGGGAAGGAGAAAGGAGAAAACCGGGAGGATTTTGGGTTCTTGGGGAAAATTTGGGGAAAATCTCGGATTTGGGGGGAAATTTTGGGCAGGATTTGGGAGATTTTGGGGGCAAATTTTGGGAAGAATTCTCAGGATTTTTGGGCAAATTTTGGGAGGGATTTAGAGGATTTTGGGGAAATCTTCAGCTCTTTGGGGCAAAAATTGGGGTGAAATTCTCAGCATTTTTGGGGAAATTTTGGGGAAATTTTCATCATTTTGGCCAAATTTTGGGGCAAATTTTCAGCACTTAAATAATTTTGGGAGAAATTTTCGCATTTTGGGGAAAAATTTTGGGGAATTCTCGCATTTGGGGGAAATTTTCATCATTTTTGGCCAAATTTTGGGGCAAATTTTCATCATTTTGGGGCCAAATTTTGGCCAAATTTTGGGGGGAATTTTCATCATTCTGTAGCCAATTTTGGGAAGAATTTTGGGGATTCTGGGACCAATTTTGGGGAGAAATTTTCATCCCTTTGAAATAATTCTTCAAGCACATTTTCAGGATTTCGGGCCAATTTTGGGGTGAATTTTCATCATCTCTGGGGCCAATTTTAGCCAAATTTTGGAGAGAATTTTCATCATTTTAGCCAATTCTTCGGGCACATTTTCAGGATTTCGACAATTTTGGGGTGAATTTTCATCATTCTGGGGCCAATTTTGAGCCAAATTTTGGAGAGAATTTTCATCATTTTGGGGCCAATTTTCGGGCGCATTTTGGGGATTTTGGAGCCAATTTTGGGGTGAATTTTCATCATTTTTGGCCAAATTTTGGGGGCGCAGATTTTGGGGATTTTAAATAATTTTGGAAGAAATTTTCATCATTCTGGGCCAATTTTCTACGATTTTCAGGATTCTGGGACCAATTTTGGGGGAATTTTCAGGATTTTGGGGCCAAATTTTGGGAGAAATTTTCATCATTCTGGGGCCAATTTTGGGCCAAATTTTGGAGAGAATTTTCATCATTTTTGGCCAAATTTTTGGGGGCGATTTTCAGGATTTTGGGGCCACTTTGGGGCGCTGCTTTGGGGATTTTTGGGGCCGGTTCCGGGGGTCCCCGGCCAAGAGTCTCGGCCAGCGATGCGGGCAGGACCCTCCACTAGGTCCGCCTCCCAGCCCTCCCCCGCCCGCGCAGCAGTAGCGCCTCGGCCTCAGTGCCCCCTCCCCAGAACCCCAGCACGGCCACGCCGGGACTCCCCTGGGACCCCCCGAGTCACCTCGGCCGCCAGGAGAGCCGGCCCAGGGCGGGGCGGGGAGCACATCGGGAATTTGGGGGGCTTGGGGGGTTTGGGGGGCTTTGGGGAGGTTTGAGGGGGCTTTGAGGGGTATTTGGGGAAGGTTTGGGGGTCCTGGAGGGTTTTGGGGGCTTTGGGGGATTAAGGGAATGTGAGGGGTTTGGGGGCTTGGGGGATTTGGGGAAGATTTGGGGGTTTTGGGAAAGGTTTGGGGGGTCTGGGGGGATTAAGGGAATTTGGGGGATATGGGGGGTCTGGGGGGATTTGGGAGGAATTTGAGGAGGTTTTGGGGATTTGGGGGGTCTGGGGAATTTGGGGAGGGCTTTGGAAGGTTTGGAGGGGCTTTGGGGGGTCTGGGGGATTTGGGGAGTTTTGGGGGTTTGGGAGGAATTTGGGGGTCTGGGGGGTTTGGGGAGGGGTTAAGGGGAATTTGGGGATCCTAGAGGGTTTTGGGGGGTTTGAGAGGAATTTGGGGGATTTGGGGGGATTGGGGAAGGTTTGGGGGTCTGGGGGGATTAAGGGGAATTTGGGGAGGTTTTGGGGGTCTGGGAGAATTTGGGGGCTTTGGGGGAATTTGGGGGATTAAGAAGAATTTGAGGAGGTTTCAGGGTCCTGGAGGGGTTTGGGGGATTAAAGGGAATTTGGGGGATTTGGGGGGTCTGAAGGGATTGGGGGAGGGGCTCGGGGCGGATTTTTTGGGGGTCCTGGGGAAATTTGGAGATCCCAGGGAGGATTCTGAGGATTTTTGGGGGTCCCTGAGGGAGTTTTTGGGGTCCCAGGGAGGATTTTAAGGATTTTTGGGGGTCCCAGGGGAAATTTTGGGGGTCCCGGGGAGTTTTGGGGTCCCGGGGAGAAATTTGGGGATTTTTGGGGATCCCGGGCGGATTTTGGGGGTCCCGGGGACGATTTTGGGGATTTTTGGGGGTCCTGGGACGGATTTTGGGGGTCCCGGGGAAGATTTTGGGGATTTTTGGGGATCCCAGGGAAGATTTTGGGATTTTTGGGGCTCCCGCCTGGCGGAACCCCGGGCCGCCCCCCAAGATGGCGGCGGCGGAAGAGGCGGGATGACGTCACCGAGCGGGCGTGGCTAAACCAGCGAACAACCAATGGGAGCGCGGTTTGATGTGTGGGCGTGGCCAGCGCGGGGGCGTGGTTTGTACGTAATGACGTCACCCCCTGTGCTCCCATTGGTCAGCGTGGAGTGGGCGCGGCTAAACAGCCCGGAAGTTGAAAGTCATCCCCGCGCTGCCCTGATTGGTCGGCGCGGATGGGCGTGCCCGGAAGTGGGCAGTGGACGGAAGTGGGCGTGGCCGGAAGCGGAAGCGGCGGGAGCGGCATGGCGGAGGCGGCGGAGGGAGGGTGAGGCCTCCTCCCCAGCCCCCGAAAAACTCCCCCGTAAATTTCTCGGGACCCCAAAAATTCACCCCGGGAACCCCAAAAAATCACCTGGGGAGCCCAATGGTCACCATATGCCCCCCGGCGGGGGTCGCCAACAGGACGGGGACGGTGACAGTGACAGTGACAGTGACACTGTGACAGTGACGGTGACAGGAGGGGTGACAGTGACACTGTGACAGTGAGGGGGTGGCAGCAATGTCGTGACAGTGGCGGTGACGCGGGTGACAGTGACAGTCACGGTGACAGCGACAGGGTGACACAAATGGTGACGGTGACACCGTGATGGCGACAGTGACAGGGTGACAATGACGGTGACACGGTGACAGTGACACTGTGGTGGCATTGACGCGGTGATGGTGACAGTGACACAAATGGTGACGGTGACACGGTGATGGTGACAGGGTGACAGTGATGGTGACGAGGGACAGGAACAGTGACACGGTGACAATGACGATGACACGGTGACAGGGACAGCGTGGCACTCGACGTGGTGACAGAGGTGACAGTGACACAAATGGTGACAGGGACAGGGACAGGGACGGTGACAGTGACACGGTGATGGTGACACGGTGACAATGACGGTGACACTGTGGTGGCACTGACGCGGGTGACGCTGGTGACAGTGACACAAATTGTGGTGGTGACACGGTGACACGGGTGACGGTGACACGGGTGACAGTGACAGGGCAGTGACACGGTGATAGTGACGGTGACACAGTGATGGTGACGGTGACAGTGACACGGTGACAGTGACGGTGACGGGTGGCACTGACACGGTGACGGGTGGTGACAGTGGCTCAAATGGTGACAGCGACTTTGACAGTGACACAGTGACAGTGACAGTGGTGGCACTCGACGCAGTGATGGTGACAGAAATGGTGATGGTGACACAGTGACAGTGGCAGTGACGGTGACATCGATGGTGGCACTGACACGGTGATGGTGACACAGGGACAGGACAGTGACACAAACGGTGACGCGTGACACGGTGATGGTGACACAGGACAGGGACACGTGTGACAGTGATGGTGACATCGATGGTGGCACTGACAGAGTGATGGTGACGCAGTCACAGGGACAGGGACAGTGACACGTGACAATGACACTGGTGGCACTGATGCAGTGATGGTGACATCGGGACAGGGACGGTGACAATGACGGTGACACTGGTGGCACGGGTGACCCATTAACGGTGACTGACACGGGTGACAGTGACAGTGACACGATGGTGGCACTGACACGGGTGATGGTGACACAGGACAGGACAGTGACCCACACGTGACAGTGACAGTGGTGGCGGTGACACAGTGATGGTGACATTGCGACAGGGACAGGGACACGTGACAATGATAGTGGTGGCACTGATGCAGTGACACAGTGACAGTGACACAAATGGTGACGGTGACACGGTGACAGTGACAGGGCAGTGACACGGTGACAGTGATGGTGACACGATGGTGGCACTGACACAGCCGATGGTGACACAGGGACAGGGACAGCCTACAGGGACACGGTGACGATGACAGTGACATTGCGGCAGTGACACAGTGGCAGTGACACGTGACAGTGACACGGTGACAGGGATGGGGACAGTGACAGTGACACGGTGGTGGCACGGGTGACTGGCATGGTGACAATGACAATGACACGGTGACAGTGACACTGGTGGCACTGGATGCAGTGATGATGACAGTGACACAAAATGGTGACAGTGACACAGTGACAGCGGTGGTGACGACGATGGTGGCACTGACACGTGACAGTGACAGTGACAGTGACAGTGACACAGTGACAGTGACTCGATGGTGGCACAGTGACGGTGACGGTGACAACAACGGGCACCGGGTGACATTCTGCGACACCTGGATGACATTTGGTGACATTTGGTGACATTTCGCGCCACTGGTGCCACTTTGGTGACATGTGGGGACACCTGCGACACTGGTGACACATTTTGGTACCATTGGTGACATTTGGTGACACTGGTGGCACTGGTGACACTTTTGGTGACATTTGCGACATTTGCGACATCCCCAGGTGCTGCTGTCCCCGCCCGGGTGTGGGCTGCCATGGCTCACACTGGTTATACTGGCTATACTGGTTATACTGGTTATACTGGTGTCCCCAGGTGCCGCTGTCCCTCCCCGCGTCACCGCCATGGCTCACACTGGTTATACTGGTTATACTGGTTATACCTGGTGTCCCCAGGTGCTGCTGTCCCTGCCCGGGGTGTGGCTGCCATGGCTCACACCGGTTATACTGGTTATACTGGTTATACTGGTGTCCCCAGGTGCTGCTGTCCCTCCCCGCGTGGCTGCCATGGCTCACACTGGCTATACTGGTTATACTGGTTATACTGGTGTCCCCAGGTGCCGCTGTCCCTGCCCCGCGTCGCTGCCATGGCCTCACTGGTTATACTGGTTATACTGGTTATACTGGTTATACTGGTGTCCCCAGGTGCCGCTGTCCCTGCCCGGGTGTGGCTGCCATGGCTCACACTGGTTATACTGGTTATACTGGTTATACTGGTGTCCCCAGGTGCCGCTGTCCCTCCCCCGCGTGGCTGCCATGGCTCACACTGGTTATACTGGTTATACTGGTTATACTGGTGTCCCCAGGTGCTGCTGTCCCCGCCCCGGGGTGTCAGCTGCCATGGCTCCTCACTGGTTATACTGGTTATACTGGTTATACTGGTTATACTGGTGTCCCCAGGTGCTGCTGTCCCTGCCCGGGGTGTGGCTGCCATGGCTCACACTGGTTATACTGGTTATACTGGTTATACTGGTTATACTGGTGTCCCCAGGTGCCGCTGTCCCTCCCCGGGTGTGGCTGCCATGGCTCACACTGGTTATACTGGTTATACTGGTTATACTGGTTATACTGGTTATACTTGGTTATACTGGTGTCCCCAGGTGCTGCTGTCCCTGCCCGGGTGTGGCTGCCATGGCCTCACACCGGTTATACTGGTTATACTGGTTATACTGGCTATACTGGTTATACTGGTTATACTGGTGTCCCCAGGTGCTGCTGTCCCTCCCCGGGTGTCGGCTGCCATGGCTCACACTGGTTATACTGGTTATACCTGGCTATACTGGTTATACTGGTTATACTGGTTATACTGGTGTCCCCAGGTGCTGCTGTCCCTCCCCGTGTCGCTGCCATGGCTCACACTGGTTATACTGGTTATACTGGTTATACTGGTTATAATTGGTTATACTGGTGTCCCCAGGTGCTGCTGTCCCTGCCCGGGTGTGGCCGCCATGGCTCACACTGGTTATACCGGTTATACTGGTTATACTGGCTATACTGGTTATACTGGTGTCCCCACGGTGCTGCTGTCCCTCCCCCGGGTGTGGCTGCCATGGCTCTACACTGGTTATACTGGTTATACTGGTTATACTGGTTATACTGGTGTCCCCAGGTGCTGCTGTCCCCTGCCCGTGTGGCTGCCATGGCTCACACTCGGTTATACTGGTTATACTGGTTATACTGGTTATACTGGTGTCCCCAGGTGCTGCTGTCCCTCCCCGGGTGTCGCTGCCATGGCTCACACTGGTTATACTGGCTATACTGGTTATACTGGTGTCCCCAGGTGCCGCTGTCCCTGCCCTCGGGGTGTGGGCTGCCATGGCCTCACACTGGTTATACTGGTTATACTGGTTATACTGGTGTCCCCAGGTGCTGCTGTCCCCTGCCCGGGTGTGCTGCCATGGCTCACACTGGTTATAATTGGTTATACTGGTTATACTGGTTATACTGGTGTCCCCAGGTGCTGCTGTCCTCGCCCGGGTGTGGCCGCCATGGCTCACACTGGTTATACTGGTTATACTGGTTATACTGGTTATACTGGTGTCCCCAGGTGCTGCTGTCCCCGCCCCGGGTGTCGCTGCCATGGCTCACACTGGTTATAATTGGTTATACCTGGTTATAATTGGTTATACTGGTGTCCCCAGGTGCTGCTGTCCCTCGCCCGGGGTGTGGCCGCCATGGCTCACACTGGTTATACTGGTTATACTGGTTATACTGGTGTCCCCAGGTGCTGCTGTCCCCTGCCCCGGGTGTCGCCCGCCATGGCCTCACACTGGTTATACTGGTTATACTGGTTATACTGGTTATACTGGTGTCCCCAGGTGCTGCTGTCCCCTGCCCGGGTGTCGCTGCCATGGCTCACACTGGTTATACTGGCTATACTGGTTATACTGGTTATACTGGTTATACTGGTGTCCCCAGGTGCTGCTGTCCCCGCCCCGGGTGTGGCTGCCATGGCTCCGCACTGGTTATAATTGGTTATACTTTGGCTATACTGGTTATACTGGTGTCCCCCAGGTGCTGCTGTCCCGCCCGCGTCGCCGCCATGGCTCACACTGGTTATACTGGTTATACTGGTTATACTGGTTATACTGGTGTCCCCAGGTGCTGCTGTCCCTGCCCGGGGTGTCGCCGCCGCGGCTCACACTGGTTATACTCGGTTATACTGGTTATACTGGCTATACTGGTTATACTGGTGTCCCCAGGTGCTGCTGTCCCTCCCCGGGTGTCGCTCGCCGCGGGCTCACACTGGTTATACTGGTTATACTGGTTATACTGGTGTCCCCAGGTGCTGCTGTCCCTCCCTCGGGGTGTCGCCACATGGCTCACACTGGTTATACTGGTTATACTGGTTATACTGGTGTCCCCAGGTGCTGCTGTCCCTGCCCGGGTGTCGCTGCCATGGCTCACACTGGTTATACTGGTTATACTGGTTATACTGGCTATACTGGTGTCCCCAGGTGCTGCTGTCCCTGCCCCGGGGTGTGGCTGCCATGGCTCACACTGGTTATACTGGCTATACTGGTTATACTGGTTATACTGGTGTCCCCAGGTGCTGCTGTCCCTGCCCGGGTGTGGCTGCCATGGCTCACACCTCGGTTATACTGGCTATACTGGCTATACTGGTTATACTGGCTATACTGGTGTCCCCAGGTGCTGCTGTCCCTGCCCCGGGTGTGGCCGCCATGGCCTCACACTGGTTATACTGGCTATACTGGCTATACTGGTTATACTGGTGTCCCCAGGTGCTGCTGTCCCTGCCCGGGTGTCGCTGCCATGGCCTCACTGGTTATACTGGTTATACTGGTTATACTGGTTATACTGGTGTCCCCAGGTGCTGCTGTCCCTGCCCGGGGTGCTCTCGCCATGGCCTCACACTGGTTATACTGGTTATACTGGTTATACTGGTTATACTGGTGTCCCCAGGTGCTGCTGTCCCTGCCCGGGGTGTGGCTGCCATGGCTCTCACTGGTTATACTGGTTATACTGGCTATACTGGTTATACTGGTGTCCCCAGGTGCTGCTGTCCCTGCCCCGTGTCGCTGCCATGGCTCACACTGGTTATACTGGTTATACTGGTTATACTGGTTATACTGGTGTCCCCAGGTGCTGCTGTCCCTGCCCGGGGTGTCGCTGCCATGGCTCACACTGGTTAGTACCTGGTTGGTACTGGTTATACTGGCTATACTGGTGTCCCCAGGTGCTGCTGTCCCTCCCCGGGTGTCGCTGCCGCTGTCGCTGCCCCCCGAGCTGCTCCCGGACACCCGCGGCCGCTGCGGGGGTAACTGGGATATACTGGTCATACTGGGAGGGGCTGGGAGGGACTGGGAGGGACTGGGAGGGAACTGGGAGGGGATTGGGAGGGACTGGGAGGGGATTGGGAGGGAACTGGGATGGACTGGGAGGGACTGGGAGGGAACTGGGAGGGGATTGGGAGGGACTGGGAGGGGATTGGGAGGGAACTGGGATGGACTGGGAGGGACTGGGAGGGAACTGGGATGGACTGGGAGGGACTGGGATGGAACTGGGACGGACTGGGATGGAACTGGGGTGGAGCTGGGATGGAACTGGGAGGGACTGGGATAAACTGGGAGGGACTGGGAGGGGCTGGGAAGGGCTGGGGGACTGGGGGAAACTGGGATGGACTGGGAGGGAACTGGGATGAACTGGGATAAACTGGGATGGACTGGGAGGGAACTGGGAGGGACTGGGATAAACTGGGAGGGACTGGGAGGGAACTGGGATGGAACTGGTGATACTGGGAGGGGCTGGGGGACTGGGATGGAACTGGGATAAACTGGGAGGGACTGGGATGGAGCTGGGATGGAACTGGTTTATACTGGGATGGAACTGGGAGGGAACTGGGATAAACTGGGAGGGACTGAGATGGACTGGGATGGAACTGGGATAAACTGGGAGGGACTGGTTTATACTGGGAGGGACTGGGAGGGAACTGGGATAAACTGGGAGGGACTGGGAGGGAACTGGGATGGAACTGGTTTATACTCGGGAGGGAACTGGAGGGTGACTGGGACCAGCAACCACTGATCCGCACTGCATCCACTCTGGTCTATACTGGTTTATGCTGGTCCATACTGGTCCATACTGGTTTGTATTGGTTTATACTGGTCTATACCGGTCCATACTGGTTTATATTGGTCCATATTGGTTTATACTGGTCCATACTGGTCCGTACTGGTTTATACTCGGTCCGCATCGGTCCGTACTGGTTTATACTGGTTCGCACTCGGTCCGCATCTGGCTTTATACTCGATCTGTACTGGTTTATACTGGTTCGCACTCGGTCCGCACTCGGTTTATACCGGTCCGCATTCGGTTTATATTGGTTTGTACTGGTCTGTATTGGTTTATACTGGTCCGCATTCGGTTTATACCGTCCGCACTGGTTTATATTGGTTTGTACTGGTGTGTACTGGTTTTATACCGGTCCGTACTGGTTTATACCCGGTCCGCATTCGGTTTATACTGGTTTATACTGGTCCGCGACTTCGGTTTATACCCCGGTCTGTACTGGCTTTATACTGGTCCGCACTCGGTTTATACCGTCTGTACTGGTTTATACTGGTCCATACTGGTCCTGTACTGGTTTACACCGTGTCCGCATTCGGTCCATACTGGTCCGCATTGGTCCGCACTGGTCCGCACTCGGTCCGCACTGGTCCGCATCTGGTCCGCACTGGTTTATACCGTCTGTACTGGTCCATACTGGTCCTGCATCGGTCCGCACTGGTCCCCAGACACTGGTTTGGCAGTCGCGAGGGCCTGGAGCTGCACTGGGAGCCCCTGAGGTGCCCTGGGAGCCCTCGGGAGGCGGTGAGACCAAAATCCCCAAAATGCCCCAAAAATCCCCCAAAAATCCCCCCAAAAATTCTTCAAAGTGCCCCAAAAATCCCCCTAAAATCCCCCAAAGTGCCCCCAAAATGCCCCCCAAATCCACCAAATTTTCCCCAAATTTCCCATAAAATTTCCTCTAAAAAATCCCCAAAAGTTCCACAAAATTTCCTCAAAATCCCCTCAAAATTCCCCCCCAAAAATTTCACAAAATTTCCCAAAATCTCCCCAAAAATTGTCTAAAATTTTCCCCAAAATTCCCCAAAATTTCCTCAAAATCCCCCAAAATCCTCAAAAATCCCCTCAGAAATTCCCTCAAACTCCCCTAAAACTCCCCCCAGAAATCCCCCTTCAAAATCCCCTCAAAAATTCCCAAAAATTCCCTCAAAATTTCCCCAAATCCCCCAAAATTTCCAAAATTCCTCAGGAAATCCCCTCAAAAATCCCTCACTCCCCAAAATTCCCCTGAAAATTTCTTAAAACCCCCCAAAAATTTCCCCAAATTTCTAAAATCCTCCCCCAAAATCCCCTCAAAAATCTCCAAAAATCCCCAAAATCTCCCCCAAAATTTCCTCAATTTTCCCCTCAAATTTCCCTCAAATCTTCCCCCAAATTTTGCCCCCAAAATCGCATAAATTCCCTCAAAATCCCCTCAAAAATCCCCCCAAAATTTCCCAAATTTACTCCCAAAAATTCCCAAAAGTTCCATTAATTCTCCTCAAAATCCCTCAGAATCTCCCCTAAAATTTCCTCAGGGACTCTCAGAAATCCTCCCTCAAAAATCCCTCAAATCCTCCTAAAATCCCCTCAAAATCCCTCAAATCCCTCTCAAATCTCCCCTCAGTCCCCTCAGCCCCCTCAAATTTCCCTTTTCCTTCAAATCTCATAACTTTCCCTCAAATTTTCCCTCAAATTCCCTCACTTTTCCAAATTCTCTTAGACTACTTCACCTCCCCTCAAAATTTCACTCAATTCTCCCTCAAAATTTCCCTAACCCTCCCAAATTCTCTCACTTCTACACCCCCAGGACCCCCCTGACCCCTCGGTTCTGAGCCCGACTGTCAGTGCTGAGCCTCTGAGTCCCCCAAGGACGGGTAAGGCACCCGGGAAACCCGGGGAATCCTTGGGAAATCCTGGGGAACCTGGGGAAATCTTGGGGGATCTTTGGGGAACCTGGGGAATCTGGGGAGATCTTTGGGGAAACTCTGGGGAAAAACCTGTGGAATCCCTGTGGGACAACCCTGGGGAGATCTTTGGGGATCTTTGTGAATCCTTGGGGGAAATCTAGAACCTGGGGAAATCCTGGGGAAAACCTGAGAACCTGAGATCTTTGGGGGAAATCCCTGAGAATCCTAGGGGAAACTCCCTGGGGAAACCCTAGGGGAAACTCTAGGGGAAAACCTGGGGGAGATCTTTAGGGGAAAACTGGGATGACTCTGGGCAGATCTTGGGACTGATCTTTGTGGGAAAAATCATGAAAAAACTCCAGGATCTTGGGGATCTTTTGGGATCTTTGGGGAAATCCCTAGATCTTTGGGGAGATCTGGGGGAATCCTGGGGATCTTTGGGGAGATCGGATGAACCTCGAGAGCCTAGGGATCTTTGGGGATCTTTGGGTGAACCTTGGGGATCTTTGGGAAATGGGACTGGGCCTGGAGATCTTTTGGGGAAACTGGGGAGGATCTGTGGGAAAACGGAAAACCTGGGGGAACTCCAGGATCTTTGGGGGCCTTTGGGGAGACTCTGGGGAATCCTGGGGATCTTTGGGGGATCTTTGGGGATCTTTGGGGAATCTGGGAGACCTTTTGGGGAAATCTGGGGAGATCTTTGGAGGAAACCTAGACTTTTGGAGGAGATCTTGGGGGATCTTTGGGGATTCTTTCCAGGATCTTTGGGCTGATCTTTTGAGCAGGAATTGGGGGATTTTTGACGGATTTTTGGGGGATTTCCACGGAAATTTGGGGATTTTTGTTGAACTCTGCAGAATTCTTTGGAGGAATTCCCCTGCAGGATCTTTGAGGGGAATCTTTGGCCCCTCTCATGATCTTGGGAGTGAATCTTTGGGGCGATTTTTGGGGGATTTTTTCCAGGATCTTTTTTCAGGTTTTTGGGCAAGATCTTTGGGCCTATTTTGGGGAAATCTTCATGGACCTTGGGGAGGATTTTTGGGTCCGGTCTTTGGCAGATCTGGGGAATCCTTCTGTGATTTTGGGGAATTCTTAGAGCATTTTAACCCAGATCTTTTCCAGGATCTTTTGAGCTGATTTCTGGGCAGATTTTTGAGCAAGATCTTGAGGGATCTTTGGGGGACTCCACGATCTTGGGGGAGGATCTTTGGGAGTGAACTCCCTGAAGTGATCTTGGATGAACTCGCATGATCTTGAGGAATCCCTTTGTCCCCTTCCACCTGAGATCTTTGGGGAACCCTTTAGTGCTCATTTTGGGGGATCTTTCCAGATCTCTCAGCGGCCTTTAAGCAGATTTTGGGCTTATTCTTGGGGAATCTCTTCTGTGGATCTTTGGGGATGATCTTTGGGTCCGGTCTGGCAGATCTTGTGAACTCTCTGTGATCTTTGGGGAATTCTTGAAGCTTACCTTTGGGGGATCTTTCCAGGATCTTTCCAGGATCTTTGGGCAGATTTTGGCTTATTTTGGAATTTTCTCTGTGGGATTTGGGGGATTTTGGGGACTCTAGATGATCTTGGGGACTTTGTAGATGAATCCCGCAGTGATCTTGAGGGAATCTGAGGATCTTTAGGGGATTTTTGTGGGATTTTCTGCCTGATTTTGGGGAATCTTTTGATTTCATCTTAACCCGGATCTTTTCTCGGGATTTTTCAGGATTTTGGGCAGGAATTGGGGGATTTTTGGGGGGATTTTTGGGGGATTTCCACAGGAAATTTGGGGGATTTTTGTTGAACTCTGCAGAATCCCTTTGGAGTGAATTTCTGCAGGATTTTGGGAGGAATTCTTGCCTTTTCAAGGGATTTTTGAGGAATTTTGGGGGCTGAACTTTTGGGGCCGATTTTAACCGGGATTTTTTCAGGATTTTTTCAGGATTTTTGGGCAGATTTTGGGTTTATTTTGGGAATTTTCTGCGGGACTTTGGGAGGATTTTGGGTCTGGGTTTTGGTAGATTTGGGAATTTTCTGTGGGATCTTTTGGGGAATTTTGGGGCTGATTTTAACCGGATTTTTTCGGGATTTTTGGGCTGGATTTTTTGATTATTTTTGGGATATTTTGGGTTGTTTTTGTCAGGCTGGGCCGGGGGTTCCGGGTGTCGCCATGGGGCTGAGCTGGACCCGCCCTCGGATTTTGGGAGGAATTTTGGGGGCGATTTTTGGGGGATTTTTTCAGGATTTTTGGGCGGATTTTGGGCAGATTTTTGGGCAAGATTTGAGGGATTTTGGGGGGATTTCCACGGATTTGGGGGAGGATTTTAGGAGGAATTTCTGCAGGATTTTGGGAGGAATTTTGCCTCTTTCCACGGGGATTTTGAGGAATTTTGGGGGCATATTTTGGGGCCATTTTAACCGGATTTTTTTCGGGATTTTTTCAGGATTTTTGGGCAGATTTTGGGTTTATTTTGGGAATTTTCTGTGGGACTTTGGGAGGATTTTGGGTCTGGTTTTGGTAGATTTTGGGAATTTTCTGTGGGATTTTGGGGAATTTTGGGGCGATTTTAACCGGGATTTTTTCGGGATTTTTTCGGGATTTTTGGGCGGATTTTTGGGATTATTTTGGGTTAATTTTGGGATATTTTGGCAGGCTGGGCCGGGGGGTTCCGGTGCCGCCAAGGGGGCTGAGCTGGACCCCACCGGATTTTGAGGAGGAATTTTGGGGGCGATTTTTGGGGATTTTTTTCAGGATTTTTGGGCGGATTTTGGGCAGGTTTTTAAGCAAGATTTGAGGGATTTTGGGGGATTTCCACGGGATTTGGGGGAGGATTTTTGGAGGAATTTCTGAAGGATTTTTGGAGGAATTTCTGCAGGATTTTGGGAGGAATTTTGTCTCTTTCACGGAGATTTTGGGAGGAATTTTGGGGCGATTTTGGGGGGGATTTTTTCAGGATTTTTTCAGGATTTTTGGGCAGATTTTGGGTTTATTTTGGGAATTTTCTGTGGGACTTTGGGAGGATTTTTGGGTCTGGGTTTTGGTAGATTTGGGGAATTTTCTGTGGGATTTTGGGGAATTTTGGGGCGATTTTAACCGGGATTTTTTCAGGATTTTTGGGCGATTTTGGGATTATTTTGGATTATTTTGGGTTGTTTTCGCAGGCTGGGCCGGGGGTTCCGGGTGCCGCCAGTGGCGCTCAAGTGGGCTGCGCCGGGCCCCCTCGGCTGCGCTCCCCGTTCCTGGTGCTGCTGCCGCGGGGAGGGGCCGGGCCCGCCCCTGCACCTGCCCCGGGGGCTATGCGGAAAAATCCTGCGGGCGCTTGGGGGCGCACCTGCGGCCGTGAGTGACCCCAAAACACCCCCAAAATCACCCCCAGAAAAATATCCCAAAAATACCCCGAAAAATATTCAAAAAATATCCTGAATGTATCCTAAAAATATCCTGAGTGTATCCTAAAAATAGCCCAAAAAAATAGCCCAAAAAATATCACAAATATATCCCAAAATCACCCCCAAAACACCCCAAAAAATATCCTGGATGTATCCTAAAAATACCCAAAAAATAGCCCAAAAAAATATCCCTAATATATCCCAAAAAATACCCCCGAAAATATCCTAAAAATAACCTAAAAAAATATCACCCAAAAAATATCCCTGGCCCAAAATCCTAGTGATGCTTGGGGTGCACCTGCGGCCGTGGAGTGACCCCCAAAACACCTCTAAAACAGCCCAAAATCACCCCGAAAAATATCCCAAAAATACCCCGAAAATATCCTAAAAATAACCTAAAAAAATATCACCCAAAAAATATCCCTGCCCTAAAATTCCTCATGGCGCTTGGGGAAGCACCTGCGGCCGTGAGTGACCCTAAAACACCCCCAAAAACAGCCCAAAATCACCCCTGAAAAATATCCCAAAATAACCCCTAAAAATAATTCAAAATATCCCAAAAAATATCGTGGAAAATATCCAAAAAATAGCCCAAAAATATCACAAATATATCCCCAAATCACCCCCCAAAACACCCCAAAAATATCCTGGATGTATCCTAAAAATACCCAAAAATAGCCCAAAAAATACCCCTCATTGATCCCAAAAATAGCCCAAAAGTACTCCAAAAATATCCTAAAAATAGCACAAAATAACCCCAAAAATACTCTGAAAATAATCTAAAAATAATCAAAAAATATCCTGAATATATGGTAAAAATAGCCCAAAATAACCCCAAAAATACCCCCAAAATTATTCCAAAAATATCCTAAAAATATCCCAAAAGTAGCCCAAAAAATATCTCTAATAGATCCCAAAAATAGCCCAAAAATATCCTGAATATATCCCAAAAATATCGTAAAAATATCCAAAAAATAGCCCAAAAAATACCCCTAATATATCCCAAAAATAGCCCCAAAATATTCCTAATAAATCCCAAAAATAGCCCCAAAATATCCCTAATATATCCTAAAAATAGCCCACAAGTATCTCAAATGTATCCCCCAAATATCCCAAAATCAGCCCAAAAATAGCTCCAAAAAATCTCAAAACTATCTTAAAATCAACCCAAAAATACCCCAAAAAAAACCAAAAATCACTCCAAAAAATATCCCAAAAATATCTTAAAAACATCCCCAAAAATGTCACCCAAAAATATCCCACCCCAAAAATCCTGCGGGCGCTGGGGGCGCACCTGAGGCCCTGAGTGACCCCAAAACACCCCGAAATCACCCCAAAAATATCCCAAAATAACCCCAAAAATACTCCGAAAACACCCCAAAAATATTCTAAAAATATCCTGAGTGTATCTTAAAAATAGCCCAAAATAACCCCAAAAATACCCCCAAAAATATTCCAAAAATATCCCAAAAATAGCCCAAAAAATATCCCTAATAGATCCCAAAAATAGCCCAAAAATACCCCAAAATCACCCCAAAAACACCCCGAAAATATCCTAAAAATATCCTAAAAATATCCTGAATGTATCTTAAAAATATCCCCAAAAAACCCCAAAAATACCCCCAAAAATTGCTCAAAAATATCCAGAAAATAACCCAAAAAATAGCCCAAAAATAGCCCAAAAAATATCCCTAATAAATCCCAAAAATAGCCCAAAGATAGCCCAAAATAACCCCAAAAATATTCCAAAAATATCCTAAAAATATCCCAAAAATATCGTAAAAATATCCAAAAAATAGCCTAAAAATATCCCAAAAATATCCCTAATAGATCCCAAAAATAGCCCAAAATAACCCCAAAAATGCCCCCAAAAATATTCCAAAAACATCCCAAAAATATCGTAAAAATATCCAAAAAATAGCCAAAAAATAGCCCACAAATAGCCCAAAAAATAACCCCCAAATACCCCCCAAAATATTCCAAAAATAATCAAAAAATAGCCCAAAAATAGCCCAAATATATCCAAAAATCACCCCAAAAATATCCTAAATGTATCCTAAAAATAGCCCAAAAATAGCCCAAAAATATCCCAAAATCACCCCAAAAATATCATAAAAATACCCTGAATGTATCTAAAAATATCCCAAAAATTGCCCAAAAATATTCCTAAAATATCCTAAAATCAGCCCAAAAATATCCCCAAAAATCTCAAAAATATCCAAAAAATTTTTTAAAATCACCCCGAAAATATCCCAAAATCAGCCCAAAAATATCCCAAAAATATCCCAAAAATATCCCAAAAATATCCCAAAAATAGCCCGGAAATATCCCAAAAATATCCCAAAAATAGCCCAGAAATATCCCAAAAATATTCCCCAAATATCCCAAAAATAGCCCAAAAATAGCCCAAAAATAGCCCAAAAATAGCCCAGAAACATCCCAAAAAAATGCCAAAAATAGCCCAAAAATATCTTAAAATCGCCCCAAAAATATCCCAAAATTACCCCAAAAATCCCAAAACAATCCCACAATCACCCCAAAAATATCCCAAAAATATTCCCCAAATATCCCAAAAAATCCCAAAAATATCCCAAAAATAGCCCAAAATAGCCCAGAAATATCCCAAAAATATCCCAAAAATAGCCCAATAATATCCCAAAATCACCCCAAAAATCCCAAAACAATCCCACAATCACCCCGAAAATATCCCAAAAATAGCCCAGAAATATCCCAAAAATATCCCAAAAATATCTCAAAAATATTTCCCAAAATATTCCAAAAATGTTCCAAAAATATCCCAAAAATATTCCCCAAGTATCCCAAAAATATCCCAAAAAATCCCAAAAAATCCCAAAAATATCCCAAAAAATCCTAAAAAAATCCGAAAATCACCCCAAAAAATCCCAAAAATATTCAAAAAAATCTCCCCAAAAATTCCCCAAAATCCCACAGACCCCTCCCCAATACCCCATCACCCCAAATTCTGGGGACCCCTCCCCAAATTCCCCAAATTTGGGGTCCCCTCCCCCAGGTGTCTCAGGGACCCTCCCCAAATTCCCAACCCCCCAAATTTGGGGTCCCCTCTCCCCCAGGGTGTCCTGAGGACCCCTCCCCAATCCCCACACCCTCCCAAATTTTTGGGGACCCCTCCCCAAATTCCCAAAATTCGGGGTCCCCTCCCCCCAGGTGTCTCCCAGGGACCCCTCCCCAAATTCCCAACCCCCCCCAAATTTTGGGGTCCCTCTCCCCCAGGTGTCCTGGGGACCCCTCCCCAATTTCCCAGCTCCCCAAATTCTGGGGACCCTCCCCCAAATTCCCAAAATTCCGCCCCCAGGTGTCCCTGGGGACCCCTCCCAATTTCCCCAACCCCCAAATTTTGGGGGACCCTCCCCAAATTCCCCCCAAATTTGGGGTCCCCTCCCCCCAGATGTCCTGGGGACCCCTCCCCCACTTCCCAACCCCCCAAATTCTGGACACCCTCCCCAAATTCCCAAAATTCCGCCCCCCAGGTGTCCCGGGGACCCCTCCCCACCCCATCACCCCAAATTTTGGGGACCCCTCCCCCAAATTCCCTAAAATTTCGGGGGTCCCTCCCCCAGGTGTCCTGGGGACCCTCCCCTAACTCCCAACCCCCCAAATTTTGGGGTCCCTCCCCCCCCAGGTGTCCCGGGGACCCCTCCCCAACTTCCCAACCCCCAAATTCTGGGGACCCCTCCCCAAATTCCCCAAATTTTGGGGTCCCTCCCCCCAGGTGTCCCTGAGGACCCCTCCCAGACCCCCAAATTTGGGGTCCCTCCCCCAGGTGTCCTGGGGACCCTCCTCAAATTCCTCAGCCCCCAAATTCTGGGGACCCTCCCCAAATTCCCCAAAATTCCACCCCCCAGGTGTCCTGGGGACCCCTCCCCACTTCCCAGCCCCCAAATTTGGGGGTCCCTCCCCCCAGGTGCACCAGGGACCCCTCCCCACTTCCCAGCCCCCCAAATTTCGGGGTCCCCTCCCCCAGGTGTCCCGGGGACCCCTCCCAAAATTCCCAGCCCCTCAAATTCCCAAAATTCCGCCCCCCAGGTGTCCCAGGGACCCCTCCCCAAATTCCCAACCCCCCAAATTTTGAGGGTCCCTCCCCCCAGGTGTCCTGAGGACCCTCCCCAATTCCCAGCCCCCAAATTTGGGGTCCCCTCCCCCAGGTGTCTCAGGGACCCCTCCCAAATTCCCAACCCCCAAATTTGGGGTCCCTCAACCCAGGTGTCCTGAGGACCCTCCCAATTCCCAGCCCCCCAAATTTGGGGTCCCTCAACCCAGGTGTCCTGAGGACCCCTCCCCAATTTCCCAGCTCCCCCAAATTTTGGGGTCCCTCCCCCCAGGTGTCTCAGGGACCCTCCCAATTTCCCAGCCCCCCAAATTTGGGGGTCCCCTCCCCCAGGTGTCCCGAGGACCCCCGGCTGCTGCTCCTGGCGACTCCCCGAGGACTCCCCTGCGCCCCCTCCCCGGCCTGGTCACTGTGAGTCACCCCAAAATGGGGGACCCCAAAATTTGGGGGAGGGGTGGACTCCAAAAATCGGGGTGGGGACCCATAGTCTAGGGGCGGGGACCCCTAAAATCGTGGGGGACACCCCAAAATTTGGGGGTGGACCCCTAAAATCAGGGGGACCCCCAAAATTTGGAGCGGGACCCCAAAAATCGGGGGGACCCCAAAAATTTGGGGCAGGGACCCCAAAAATCGGGGGTGGGGAGACCTAGAAAATTCGAGGAGGGACCCCAAAACCGGGGAGGACCCAAAATTTGGGGGACCCGAAAATATGGGAAAGGGACCCCGAAATTTGGGGGGTCTCTGAAAATCGGGGGCACCTTAAGAGCGGGGCTGGGGGATTTTTGGGGGTTTGGGGGGGTTCCCAGGTAATTTTGGGGGGTTCTCAGGTGGGATCTTTGGGGGTTCCCGGTTTTTGGGGGGTTCTCGAGTGAATTTTGGGGGTTCTCAGGTGGGTTTTGGGTCATTTTGGGGGGTCCCAGGTGAATTTTGGGGTTCCCAGGTGAATTTTGGGATAATTTTGGGGGTTCCCGGGTGGGATTTTGGGGTTTCGGTTTTGGGGGGTTCCAGGTGAATTTTGGGGGTTCTCAGGTGAATTTTGGGTCATTTTGAGGGTCCCTCAGTCTAATTTGGGGTTCAGGGTGAATTTTGGGGGGTAATTTTGGGGGTTTCCAAGTGGGATTTTGGGGGTTCCCGGGATTTTTTGGGGTTCCCAGGTGAGTTTTTTGGGGGTTCCCAGGTGAATTTTGGGGGTCATTTTTGGGGGGTTCAGGTGAGATTTTGGGGTTCCCAGGTGAATTTTGGGGGTGCCCAGGTGGGTTTGGGTCCCATTTTTGGGGTTCCCAGGTGAATTTTGGGTCATTTTTGGGGTTCTCAGTTTAATTTGGGGTTCCCAGGTGAATTTTGGGGGTCATTTTGGGGGTTCCCGGGTGGGATTTTGGGGTTCCCGGTTTTGGGGGGGGTTCCCCAGGGTGAATTTTGGGGTTCTCAGGTGGGTTTTGGGTCATTTTTGGGGGGTTCCTAGATGGGATTTTGGGGTTCCTAGGTGAGTTTTGGGGGTTCCCAGGTGAATTTTGGGGGTGCCCAGGTGGGTTTGGGTCATTTTGGGGGTTCCCAGGTGAATTTTTGGGGTCCCAGGTGAATTTTGGGGGTGCCCAGGTGGGTTTGGGTCCCATTTTGGGGGGTTCCCAGGTGAATTCTTGGGGTAATTTTGGGGGTTCTCAGTTGAATTTGGGGTTCCCAGATGAATTTTGGGGTCATTTTGGGGGTTCCTAAATGGGATTTTGGGGTTCCTAGGTGAATTTTGGGGGTGCCCAGGTGAATTTTGGGTCATTTTTGGGGCTCTCAGTTGAATTTGGGGTTCCCAGCTGAATTTTGGGATAATTTTGGGGATTCCCGGGTGAGATTTTTGGGGTTCCCGGTTATTTTTGGGGTTCTCAGGTGAATTTTGGGATAATTTTGGGGTTCTCTCCCCCAAGCTGCTACGGGGTCCCTCAAGCGCCACCCTGGGGGGCCCCGAGGGACCGGAGCCCACTCTTGGGAATTCCCGGGTGAATTTTGGGGTCTCTAGGTGAATTTTGGGATTCCCCGGTGGGATTTTTAGGGTTCCCGGGTGAATTTTCAGGGATACTTTCGGGTCTCTCCTCCCCTAGCTGGCTGTGGGTCCCCCTGCCACACCCTGGGGGGGTCCCTGGGGGGAGGGGGCCGGAGCCCATTTTTGGGGGTTCCCCGGGTGGGATTTTGGGGTTCTCGGTTATTTTTGGGGGTTCTCAGGTGAATTTTGGGATAATTTCGTCTCTCCCCTCCCCCCACGCTGCTAGGGGTCCCTGGTGGGGGAGGGCCGGAGCCCATTTTGGGGATTCCCGGGTGAATTTTTGGGGGTTCTCGGGTGAATTTTGGGATAATTCCGGGGTCTCTCCCTCCCCCATCGCTGCTGCGGGGTCCCTGGGGGGGGGAGGGGCCGGAAGCCCATTGGGGAATTCCCGAGTAAATTTTGGGGAATTCCCGGGTGGGATTTTGGGGATTCCCCGGGTGGGATTTTTGGGGTTCCCAGATAAATTTTGGGATTCCCGGGTGGGATTTTTGGGGTTCCCGGTTATTTTGGGGGTTCCCGGGTGAATTTTGGGATAATTTCGGGGTCTCCCTCCCCCCAGCGCTGCTGCGGGGTCCCTCGCCAGCCACCCTGGGGGGCCCCGGGGAGGGGCCGGACCCCACCTTGGGGGATTCCCGGGTGGGATTTTGGGGTTCCCGGGTGGGATTTTTGGGGTTCCCGGTTATTTTGGGGGTTCTCAGGTGAATTTTTGGGATCACTCTGGGGTCTCTCCCCTCCCCAGCGCTGGCTGCGGGTCCCTGGGGGGGAGGGGGCCTGAGCTCATTTTTAGGAATCCCGGCAATTTTGGGATTCCGGGTGGGATTTTGGGGGTTCCTGGTTATTTTGGGGTCCCCTGATCCCCGCCGTTCCCTCCCAGCGCTGGCTGCGGGGTCCCCTGCGCCGCCACCCTGGGGGGGCTCGGCCGCCTCCTGGGGGGGCCCCGGGGGGGGGAGGGGCCGGACCCCGACCCGGAGCCGCCGTTCGAGGAGCTCGGCTGCGTGAGTGGGCGGGGCCGGGGGCAGTGGTGGGGCGCCTAGAGGGGCGTGGACCGGGGCAGGGCCTAGAGGGGAGAGGCCTGTGTGTGGGGGCCAAAGGGGAGAAGAGGCGTGTGTGGGCGGGGCCTAAAGGGAGGAGGAGCCGTGTGGGGGCGCGGGGCTTAGGGGGAAGTGGCCTATGTAGCCTTGGGGCGGGGCTTAAAGGGAGGAGCCTTGTGGGCGGGGCCAAAGAGGAGGGCGTGTGGGGGCGGGCTTAAAGGGAGGAGGCAGTGTGGGGGCGGGGGCAAAGAGGAGCTTGTGTGTGCAGGGCTTAAAGAGGAGTTTGTGTGGAGGCGGGGCTTAAAGTGCTGGGGCTTGTGCAGGAGCGCAGGGCTTAGAGCGGGAGCAGAAAGCAGGGAAGAAGAGGTTTGTGAGGGGGCAGGGTTTAAACGGGCGTGGTCCGAGGCAGAGGCTTAAGAGGGCTCGTTTAGTATGGGGGCGGGGGGCTTAGAGGCGGGAGGGCTCAGATGGGAGGAGCTCCACAGGGAAGAGCTTGTGTGCGGGCTTAAAGGGAATTGCGTGTGAGGGCAGGGCCCAGAGGGCGAGGCTTAAAGGGGAGGAGCCTACAGGGGAAGGTTGTGTGAGGCCCGAGCAGCAAACGGGCATGGTGAGGCCGGAGACTTAGAGGGAAAGCGGTTGTGTGGGAAGCGGGAGGCTTAAACAGGAGGGGCTCAAAGGCGCTTAAAGTCGTAAAAGCTTGTGGGGAGCGGGGAGGCTTAAAAGGGGAAGGACTTATTAATGAGCGTGAAGCAAGGAGGAGCTTGTGTGGGGCGGGACAAAGGAAAGCAGTAGTGAAGTACGTGAAGCATAAAGGGAGGAGCTTGTGTGGAAGCGGGGGCTTAAAGGAAGGAGGGCTTGTGTGCGTGCAACTAAGGGGAGGAGCTTGTGTGGGGGCGAGAATAGCGGGAGGGGCTCAAGCGCTTAAAGTCGTAAAAAGCTAGTGGGGAGTGAGCGGAGAAGCAAAGGAAGGGCTTGTGTGGAGGCTGGCTGTAATAGGGGAGGAGCTTGTGATGAGCAGGAGCAGCAAAGGGAAGAGGCTAGTGTGGGGCGCGTGGCAAAGGAGGAGCTTGTGTGGGAGACTTAAAGGGGAAAGGAGCTAGTGTGGGAAGTGGCTTAAAGGGAGGAGCTATGTGTGAGGCGGGGGCTTAGGGGGAAAGGGTTTGTGCGGGGGCTTAGGGCGGAGCTAAAGGGGAAACTTATGTAGGGGAGGCGGGGCTTAGGGGAAAGGGTTTGTGTGGGGGGCGGGGCTTAGGGGAATGGTCTGTGTGGGGAAGCGGGGGTTTAAACAGGTGTGGTCAGGCGAGGGCTCAAAGGAAGGAGGCTTATGTGGGGGCAGGGGCTTAAATGGGGAGGGGCTTTAAAGGAGGCAGGGGCTTACAAAGGGAAAGGCTTGTGTGGGGAGGGGCTTGGGTGACGGGGCTCAAAGGGAGGAAGCTTAAAGATACGCGTTTGTGTGTGTGCCAGGGCTAAATAGGGCGTGGTCAGGGGGCAGGGCTCAGAGGGGAGGGTTTGTAGGGGGCGGGGCTTAATCGGGTGGGGCTCAAGGGGCGGGGCTTAAAGTGTAAAAACTTGTGGGGGCTCGGGGGCTTGGGAGGGAGGGCTCAAAGGGGGAGGGTGTGGGGGGCAGGGCTTAAAGGGGAAAGGACGTGTTTGGGCGGGGCTTAAATGGGCGTGGTTTGAGGGAGGGCAACGTGTGGGAAGCGGGGCTTAGAGAGGTGGGGGATTTGGGGCAGTTTTGGGATTTTTGGGGGGAAATTTTACTTTGGGGAATTTTGGAGTTTTAGGGGGTTTTGGGGGAATTTTGGGGTTTAGGTGATTTTAGAGTTTTGTGGCAGTTTGGGTTTTTGGTGGGGGGGCGGTTTAGGGCTGATGTTCATGGTGAGGCGTGGCTGGCAGCTTCAGTAGTGCAGTTGGGGCCCCGCCCCTCCGCCAGGGCCCGCCCATAGCTCGCGCCGAGTGGGGGGCAGGGCCTGGAGCCAGAAGTGCTGCGGGAGCAATCTCCACTTGAGGGTGAGGGAGCCCAAAATTTACCCAAAATATACAAACACCAAAACCCCCAGAATGTCCCGAAAATGACCCAAAAAGGTGCCCCAAAAATTGCCCCAAAGTGACCCAAAAATGATGCAAAAAGTGACCTTTAAATGACCCCAAAAGACCCAAAAACCGACCCCAAATTATCCCAAACTGCCCTAAAATTGCCCCAAAAATGACCCCCAGAACGACCCCAGAACCACCCCAAAAATTCCCCAAAATGCCCCTTAAAATTGCCCCAAAATTACCCCAAAGTGACCCAAAATGATGCAAAAATGACCCATAAATGACTAAAAAGACCAAAACCGACCCCAAATTATCCCAAAACTGCCCTAAAATTGCCCCAAAATGACTAAGTGACCCAAAATGACCCAGAAACTGCCTAAAAAATGACCCCAAAGTGACTAAAAATTATCCCAAAATGCCCCCAAAATTGACCCCAAAAATTATCCCAAAATGCCCCAAAAATGACCCAAAATTGACCCCGAAAATTATCCCAAAATGCCCCAAAAATGACCCAAAAGTGACCCCAAAAATTATCCCAAAATGTCCCAAAACATCCCAAAATGTCCCAAGATGTCCCAAGATGTCCCAAATGTCCCCAAAATGTCCCTGAATGAGCCCAAAATGTCCCAAAATTTCCCCAAATGTCCCAAAATCTCCCCAAATCTCCCCCTAAACATCCCCAAAATTTCCCAAAATGTCCCAAAATGTCCCAAAAATGTCCCAAAATGTCCCCAAATGTTTCCAAATTTCCCCAAAATGTCCCCAAATGTCCTCAAATCTCCTCAAAACCTCCCCAAATGTCCCCAAAACGTCCCCAAAACGTCCCAAATCTCCCCAAAATGTCCCAAATTTCCCCCTAAACATCCCCAAAATTTCCCCAAATGTCCCCAAAATCTCCCAAAATCTCCCCAAATGTCCCAAAATCTCCCAAAATGTCCCAAAATCTCCCCAAAATCTCCCAAAATCTCCCCAAATATCCCCCAAATCGTCCCCAAAACGTCCCAAATCTCCCCAAAATGTCCCAAATTTCCCTCTAAACATCCCCAAAATTTCCCCAAATGTCCCAAAATGTTTCCAAATCTCCTCAAAACCTCCCAAAATCTTCCCAAAATCTCCCAAATTTCCCCCTAAACATCCCCAGAATTTCCCCAAATGTCCCAAAATCTCCCCAAAATCTCCCCAAAAATGTCCCAAAATGTCCCAAAATGTCCCAAAATCTCCCCCAGGGTCTGAGCCCGGAGCTGCGGCCACGCCTCTAGCGCCTCCTACTGGGGCTGGAGGAGGGGAGGGGCCAGGGGAGCTAAAAATCCCCAGGGGGGCCCCAAAAATTCCATGAGGGATTCCCCGGAGCGAGCAGGAGCACCAGGTCAGCGGGGGGAGGGGCAGGGGGGTTGGGGGGAAAATAGGGAATTTTGGGGGTGAAAATGGAATTTTGGGGTGGGAAAAATGGAATTTTGGGGGTGAAAATGGGAATTTTTGGGGGGCGAAAATGGAATTTTGGGGGGGTGGAAATAGGGAATTTTGGGGGGTGGAAATAGAATTTTGGGGGTGAAAATGGGAATTTTGGGGGGTGGAAATGGAATTTTGGGGGTGGAAATGGAATTTTGGGGGGTGGAAATGTAAATTTTGGGGGGTGAAAATGGAATTTTGGGGGTGGAAATGGGAATTTTGGGGGGTGGAAATGGAATTTTGGGGGGTGGAAATGGGAATTTTGGGGGTGGAAATGGAATTTTTGGGGGTGGAAATGGAATTTTGGGGGAGGAAATGGGAATTTTAGGGGGGTGAAAATGGAATTTTGGGGGTGAAAATGGGAATTGGGGGTGGAAATGGGAATTTTGGGGGTGGAAATCGGAATTTTGGGGGGTGAAAATGGAATTTTGGGGGTGGAAATGGAATTTTTGGGGGTGAAAATGGAATTTTGGGGGGTGGAAATGGAATTTTGGGGGGTAGAAAAGGAAATTTGGGGGTGGAAATGGGAATTTTGGGGGTGAAAATGGAATTGGGGGTGGAAATGGGAATTTTGGGGTGGAAATCGGAATTTTGGGGGGGGTGAAAATGGGAATTTTGGGGGTGAAAATGGAATTTTGGGTGTGGAAATGGGAATTTTTGGGGGGCGAAAATGGAATTTTGGGGGGTGGAAATGGGAATTTTGGGGGTGAAAATGGAATTTTAGGGGTGAAAATGGGAATTTGGGGGGGAAATGGGAATTTGGGGGTGAAAATGGGAATTTTGGGGGAGGAAATGGGAATTTTGGGGGTGAAAATGGAATTTTGGGGGTGGAAATGGAAATTTTGGGGGGGAGGAAATGGGAATTTTGGGGGTGGAAATGGAATTTTTGGGGTGGAAATGGGAATTTTGGGGGAGGAAATGGGAATTTTGAGGGGGTGGAAATGGGAATTTTGGGGGTGGAAATGGAATTTTGGGGTGGAAATGGAATTTTGGGGGGTGGAAATGGAATTTTGAGGGTGCTGGGACCGGGGGTTTTGGGGGGGGGGGTTCCGGTGTTTTTGGGGTGCCAGTGCGTTTTCTGGAGTGTTTTTGAGGGTGTTTTGGGGTGTTTTGCCGCGTTTTTGGGGTGCCAGTGCCATTTTGGGTGGGTTTTGGGTGTTTTGGGTGTTTTTGGGTGTTTTTTGGGCTGTTTAGGGATGTTTTGAGTTTTTTGCGGTTTAGTACGTAGTGCCATTTTGGATGTTTTTGTTGTTTTGGGGTGCCAGTGCCATTTTTGGGTGTTTTTGGAGTGTTTTAGGGTATTTCTGGGATGCCAGTGCCGGTTTTTGGGTGTTTTTGGGTATTTTGCCGTTTGTTGGGTGTTTTTTGGGTGGTTTTCGGCTGTTTCAGGATGGTTTTTGGGTGTTTTTGGGTGTTTTTAGGCTGTTTCAGAGTGGTTTTTGGGTGGTTTTTGGGTGGTTTTGGGTATTTTGGGCTGTTTCGGGGTGATTTTTGGGTGTTTTTGGGTGTTTTGTTGTTTTTGGGATGCCAGTGCTATATTTTGGGTGGTTTTTGGGTGTTTTTTGGGTGTTTTCGGGCTGTTTCCAGGATGGTTTTGGGTGTTTTTTTGGGTGTTTTTGCCGGTTTTGGAGTGCCAGTGCTATATTTTAGGGTGTTTTTTGGGGGTGTGTTTGGGTGGTTTTGGGCTGTTTCAGGATGGTTTTGGGGTGTTTTTGGGTGTTTTTTGCCGGTTTTGCGGGGTGCCAGTGCTATATTTTGGGTGTTTTTGGGTGTTTTGGGTGTTTTGGGCTGTTTCGGGGTGATTTTTGGGGTGTTTTTGGGTGTTTGGGTTGTTTCAGGATGTTTTTGGGGTGTTTTTGGGTGTTTTTAGGCTGTTTCAGGGTGGTTTTGGGTGGTTTTGGGTATTTTTGGGCTGTTTCAGGGTGATTTTTGGGGGTGTTTTGGGTGTTTTGGGCTGTTTCAGGGTGGTTTTTGGGTGGTTTTGGGTGTTTTTGGGTGTTTTTGGGTGTTTTTGTTGTTTTTGGGGTGCCAGTGCTATATTTTGGGTGTTTTTGGGTGTTTTGTTGTTTTGGGGTGCCAGTGCTATATTTTTGGGTGGTTTTGGGTGTTTTTGTTGTTTTGGGGGTGCCAGTGCTATATTTTTTGGGTGGTTTTGGGTGTTTTGGGTGGTTTTGGGCTGTTTCAGGATGTTTTGGGGTGTTTTTTGCCGTTTGTTGGGGTGCCAGTACCATTTTGGGAGTTTTTGGGTGTTTTTGGGTGTTTTTGCGGTTTTGGGGTGCCAGTGCTATATTTTGGGTGGTTTTGGGTGTTTTGGGTGTTTTACGAGCAGGGGCGGTTATTTCGGATGAAGCTCCAGTGGCTTCGCTGAGCCCGGGGCAGCTCGGCAGGAACAGAATCCTCAGGGGGTACCAGGAGCAGCTGGGTGAGGCCCCAAAAATGACCCAAACTCCCAAAAATGTTCAAAGAAATGCCCAAAAATGTCCCAAAACCTACCCAAAAATGACCCAAAACTCCCCAAAAATGCCCCAAAAATGCTCCCAAAACCTACCCCAAAAATGACCCAAAACTCCCCAAAAATGTTCAAGAATGCCCCAAAAAATGCCCCAAAACCTGCCCCAAAAATGACCCAAAACTCCCCAAAAATGACCCCAAAGTGATCCAAAAGCGACCTAAAATGACCAAAAAATGTCCCAAAAATGCCCCAAAAACCTGCCCCAAAAATGACAAGAAAAAACTCCCCAAAAAGACCCCCAAAGTGATCCAAAAATGACCCAAAAATGTCCCAAAGCCTGACCCAAAAACAACCCCAAAAATGACCCAAAAATATCCCAAAACCCGACCCAAAAGTGACTCCAAAATGACCCAAAACTGCCCAAAAAACGACCCCAAAGTGATCCAAAAATGTCCCAAAAATTGATCCCAAAATGATCCAAAAATGTCCCAAAAATGTCCCAAAACTGACCAAAAAACGACCCCAAAAAACCCCAAAAATGACCCAAAACCTGACCCAAAAATGACCCAAAAACGACCCAAAAATGACCCAAAACCTGACCTAAAAATGACCCCAAAGTGACCCAAAAATGTCCCAAAAATGATCCAAAACCTGACCCAAAAATTGCCCAAAAATGTCCCAAAAATGACCCAAAACCCGACCCAAAAGTGACTCCAAAATGACCCAAAACTGCCCAAAAAACGACCCCAAAAAAACCCAAAAATGACCCAAAAAATGTTCCAAAAATGACCCAAAAATGTCCCAAAACTGCCCCAAAATTGCCCCAAAATAACCCCAAATGTGCCCAAAATTTCCCCAAAATCTCCCAGAATATCCCCAAAGGACCCAAAATATCCCAAAATGTCACAAAAATGCCCCAAATGTGCCCAAAATTTCCCCAAATGCCCCTAAATGTCCCCAAATCTCCCAAAAATCCCCAAAAATCCCCAAAAATCCCCAAAATCTCCCCAAATCTCCCCAGCATCCCCTAAAATGTCCCCCAAAAATCCCAAAAATGTCCCTAAATTTCTCCAAAAAAATCCCTAAATCATCCCAAACCTCCCCAAAATCTCCCCAAATTTCTCCAAAATCCCCAAAATCTCCCAAAATCTCCCCAAAAATTCCCCAAATGGCCAAAAAATGCCCCAAAATATCCCAAAATTTCCCTAAATCTGCCCCAAATTTTCCCCAAAAAATCCCAAAAAATCCCAAAAAATCCCAAAAATCCCAAAATTCCCCAAAATTCCCCAAATGGCTCAAAAAATGCCCCAAAATATCCCAAAATTTCCCTAAATCTGCCCAAAATTTTCCCAAAAAATCCCAAAAATCCCCAAAAGAGATTCCCAAAAAATCCCCAAAATTCCCAAATCTCCCCAAAAAATCCCCAAATGGCCCAAAAAATGCCCCAAAATATCCCAAAATTTCCCTAAATCTGCCCAAAATTTTCCCCAAAAAATCCCCAAAAATTCCCCAAAAAATCCCCAAAAATTCCCAAAAAATTCCCAAAATTCCCCAAAATCTCCCAAATTTTTTCCCCAACCCAGAGCAGGACCTGGCCCGGGCCCCGCCCTCGGTTCCCCCCTCGCTGCTGCACGACGTCCTCATGACCTTCTGCATGTTCCACTTCGACCTGGGTGAGATTTTGGGGAGAATTTGGGCAGGTTTGGGCAATTTGGGAATTTTGGGGAAAATTAGGGGATTTTTGGGGGATTTTTCTGAGGGTTTTTAGAGGGTTTTGAGGGATTTTTGAGGGTTTTTGAGGGATTTTGAGGGATTTTTGAGGATTTTATGGATTTTACAGGGGGATTTTTGGATTTTTAGGGGGGTTTAAAGGGATTTTTTGGGATTTTAGAGAGTTCTAAGGAACTTTTATGGGATTTTTGGGGGTTTTTAAGGGGATTTTTGGGGGGATTTTCTAATTTTTAAAGGGAATTTTTGGGGGGAATTTTGGGGGATTTTTGGAGGATTTTTAGGGGTTTTTGGGATTTTTGGGGATTTTTGGGGGATTTTTTTAAGGGAATTTTTGGGGGCATTTTTGAGAAATTTTGAGGATTTTTGGAGACTTTTTGAGGATTTTTTGGGATTTTTAGGGGTTTTTGGGGATTTTTTTATTTTTAAAAGGGAATTTTTGGGGAGATTTTTGAGGAATTTTGGGGATTTTTTCGAGAATCTTTTGAGGATTTTTGGGGGAATTTTTTGGGAAATTTTTGGGATCTTTGGGAATTTTGGGGGATTTTGGGGGATTTTTGGGGGGGATTTTTTGGGATTTTTAAAGGGAAATTTTGGGGATTTTTGGAGAATTTTTTGGCTCCCCGGGATTTTCTTTGTCTCCCCAATTTTTTGGGTTCCCCAAATTCAAATTTTGGGGTTTCCCAGAAGAAATTTGGGATTTTTTTTGGGGGTGTCCCAGATTTTTTGTTCCCCCGAGAATTTTTTGTTCCCCCCGGGTTTTTGGTTCCCCTCTGTGTTTTTTGTTCCCCGGGGAATTTTGGGGGTCCCCAAATCCAAATTTTGGGGTTCCCCAGAGAAATTTGGGGATTTTTTTTATTCCCAGGGAATTTTTTTATTCCCCCTGAGATTTTTTGTCTCCCCGATTTTTGGGGTTCCCTAAATTCAAATTTTGGGGTTCCCCAGAGAAATTTGTTTTGTTTTTTTTATTCCCCCGGGATTTTTTTTATTCCCTCTGGAATTTTTTGGGTTCCCCGGAATTTTTGTTTCCTCCTGGGAATTTTGGGGTCCCCCAATTTTTGGAGTCCCCCAAATTCCAATTTTGGGGTTTCCCAGAGAAATTTGGGTTTTTTTTGTTCCCCTGGGAATTTTTGGGTTCCCCCTGGAAATTTTGGTTCCCCTCTGTGTTTTTTGTTCCCCCGGAATTTTTTGTTCCCCCGAGAATTTTGGGTCCCCTCAATTTTTGGGTTCCCCAAATTCCAATTTTAGGGGTTTCCCAGAGAAATTTGGGATTTTTTGGGGGTGTCCCAGATTTTTGTTCCCCAGGAATTTTTGTTCCCCCGGGTTTTGGTTCCCCTCTGTGTTTTTTGTTCCCCCGGGAATTTTGGGGTCCCAAATCCAAATTTTGGGGGTTCCCCAGAGAAATTTGGGGATTTTTTTATTCCCCGGGAATTTTTTTTATTCCCCCTGAGATTTTTGTCTCCCCCGATTTTTTGGGGTTCCCTAAATTCAAATTTTGGGGTTCCCCAGAGAAATTGGTTTGTTTTTTTATTCCCCGGGAATTTTTTTTATTCCCTCTGGAATTTTTGGGTTCCCCCAGGAATTTTTGTTTCCCCCCAGGAATTTTGGGTCCCCCCAATTTTTTGGGGTCCCCCAAATTCAAATTTTGGGGGTTCCCAAGTGAAATTTGGGTTTTTATTCCCTCTGGGATTTTTTGGGTTCCCCTGGGAATTTTGGGTCTCCCAAATTCAAATTTTGGGCTTTCCCAGAGAAATTTGGGATTTTTTGGGGGTGTCCCAGATTTTTTGTTCCCCCAGGAATTTTTGTTCCCCCCGGGTTTTTGGTTCCCCTCTGTGTTTTTTTGTTCCCCCGGGATTTTGGGGTCCCCAAATCCAAATTTTGGGGTTCCCCAGAAGAAATTGGGGGTTTTTGTTTATTCCCCGGGAATTTTTTTTATTCCCTCTGGAATTTTTGGGTTCCCCTAGAATTTTGGGTTCCCCAAATTCCAATTTTAGGGTTTCCCAGAGAAATTTGGGATTTTTTGGGGGTGTCCCAGATTTTTTTGTTCCCCAGGAATTTTTGTTTCCCCCCAGGTTTTTTGGTTCCCCTCTGTGTTTTTGTTCCCCCGGGAATTTTGGGAGTCCCCAGGGATTTTTGGGTCCCCCAGGATTTTAGGGGTCCCCCGGGATTTTTGGGGCCCCCCAAATCCGAATTTCGGCTCCCAGAAGTGCGATGCGGGGCATGGCCGAGGTCCTGACCCCCCCTGGCCGGGGAGTCAAAGCCCCGGCGAGGTCGAAGCGTTTTGGGAATTCTGCAGCGTCATGGACGCCCGTGGTGAGGGGATAAAATTTGGGGGGAAGCAAAAATTTGGGGGAGGGAGAAAGCAAAATTTGGGGAGGAAAAAAATTTGGAGGGGAAAAAAAATTTGGGGGGAAAAAATAAAATTTGGGCAAAAAAAAGAAATTTGGGAGGAAAAAAATGAAATTTTAAGGGGGAAAAATGAAATTTGGGGGAAAAAATGAAATTTGGAGGGAAAATAAAATTTGGAGGAAAAAATACAATTTGGGGGAAAAATGGGAAATTTGGGGAAATAAAATTTGGGTGGGGGAAATAAAATTTGGGGGGAAAAAAATAAAATTTGGGGGGAAAAAAATGAAATTTAGGGGGAAAAAATGAAATTTAGGGGGAAAAAAATGAAATTTTTGGAAAATGAAATTTGGGGAAAAAAAATAAAATTTGGGCAAAAGAAAAGAAATTTGGGAGGAAAAAAAATAGAGAAATTTGGGGGGAAAATAAAATTTGGGGGAAAAATACAATTTGGGGAAAATGAAATTTGGGAAATAAAATTTGGGGGAAAAAAATGAAATTTGGGGGAAAAAAATTTGGAAATGAAATTTGGGGGGAAAATTTGGGGGGAATAAAATTTGGGGGAAAAAAATAAAATTTGGGAAAAAATGAAATTTGGGGAAATAAAATTTGGGGGGAAAATAATAAAATTTGGAAAAAATAAAATTTAGAGGGATGAGAAAATTTGGGGAAAAAAATGAAATTTGGGGAAAAATAAAATTTTGGGGAGAAAATGAAATTTGGGGGAAAAAATACAATTTGGGGGGAAAAAAATGAAATTTGGGGGGAAAAAAAGAAATTTGGGGGAAAAAATGAAATTTGGGCAAAAAAAGAAATTTGGGAGGGAAAAAAAAAGAAAAATTTGGGAGGGAAAATAAAAATTTGGAGGGAAAAAAATACAATTTGGGGGGAAAATGAAATTTGGGGAAATAAAATTTGGGGGAAAAAAAATAGAAATTTAGGGGGAAAAATGAAATTTGGAAGGAAAAAAAATGAAATTTGGGGGAAAAAAAAATTTGGGGAAATGAAATTTGGGGGGAAAAATTTGGGGGGAATAAAATTTGGGGGAAAAAAAATAAAATTTGGGAAAAATGAAATTTGGAAATAAAATTTGGGGGAAAAATGATGAAATTTTGGGGAGAAAAAATGAAATTTGGGGGGAAATGAAATTTGGGGGGGGGGGAAAATAAAGTTTGGGGGAAAAAATATAATTTGGGGGAAAAACAGAAATTTGGGGAAATAAAATTTGGGGCGCTTTGGAGGGAAAAAAAATAAAATTTGAGGGGCAAAAAAAATTTGGGGGAAAAATGAAATTCTTGGGGAAAAATAAAATTTGAGCCAAAAAAAAAAAAAGAAATTTAAGGAGGAAAAAAAATGAAATTTTGGGTGGGAAATGAAATTTGGAAATAAAATTTGGGGGGAAAAAATTTGGGGGAAAAAAGTTTGGGGGGAAAAAAATAAAATTTGGGGAAAAAATAAAATTTTTGGGGAGAAAAAAATTGGGGAAAAAATGAAATTTGGGGGAAATGGGGAAAAATTTGGGTGAAATTAAAAAAAATTTGAGGAAACATCAAAAAATGGCTGGAAAATCAGAAATTTTTGGGGAAAAAAATGAAATTTGGGGGAAACTCTGAGTTTTGGGGAAATTGGGATTTTTGGGGTGGGATTTTGGGATTTCCTTGAGTTTTTGGGGTGATTTAGGGGGATTTTAGGCCGGGAATTTGGGTTGAGTGGATTTTTAGGGGATTTTTGGGATGGAATTTTTAGGGGGATTTTTTGGCAGATTTTTTGGAGGGAATTTGGGGAAATTTGGGGTTTTTAACTGGATTTTTCTTGGTTTTTTTGTGTTTTTTTTAATTTTCAGTGAATTTTAGGGATTTTTTAGGGGTGGGATTTGAGGTTTTTGTGAATTTTGGGATTTTTGGGTGTTTTTTCTTTATTTTCCGTGAATTTTAGGGTTTTTGGGGTGGGATTTGGGTGAGTTTTTTTGTGAATTTTGGGGGTTTTTGGGTGGTTTTAAAATTTTCTGTGAATTTTTGGGATTTTTTGGTCGGATTTGAGTTTTTTGAGTGAATTTTGGGGTTTTTGGGGTGTTTTTATTTCCAGTGAATTTTGGGGGTTTTGGGTGGAATTTGAGTTTTTTACTGAATTTTTGGCGGGGTTTTGGGTGGGGTTTTTTATCTTCAGTGAATTTTGGGGGTTTTTGGGTGGGATTTGAGATTTTTTTAGAGAATTTTTGGATTTTTTGAGTGGGATTTGGGTTTTTTGTAGTGAATTTTGGCGGTTTTGGGTGTTTTTTATCTTCAGTGAATTTTGGGGTTTTTGGGTGGTTTTTTAAAATTTTCTGTGAATTTTGGGATTATTTTTGAGTGGGATTTGAGTTTTTTAGTGAATTTTGGGTTTTAGGGGTGTTTTTTTTTTTTTAGTAAATTTTGGGGTTTTTGGGTGGAATTTGAGGTTTTTTGTGAGTTTTGGGTTTTAGGTGGAATTTGAGGTTTTTGTGAATTTTGGTTTTTTGTGTAGAATTTAGAGTTTTTAGTGAATTTTGGGGTTTTTAATGGTTTTTGGTTTTTGTAGTAAATTTGGGGTTTTGGGTGGAATTTGCGGTTTTTTTAGTGAATATTGGGGTTTTTTGGGGTGGTTTTTATTTTCAGTGAATTTTGGGTTTTTAGGTGGAATTTGAGTTTTTGTGAATTTTGGGTTTTGTGTAGAATTTGAGTTTTTTTAGTGAATTTTGGGGGGGGTTTTTGGGGGTTTTAAAATTTTCTGTGAATTTTGGGATTTTTTTGAGTGGGATTTGAGTTTTTTTGCAATTTTGGTTTTTGGGTGGAATTTGAGATTTTTTTAGTGAATTTTGGCGGTTTTGGGGTGGTTTTTTTATCTTCAGTGAATTTTGGGGGTTTTTTTGGGTCGAATTTTTGGGGGTTTTTAGTAAATTTTGGGGGTTTTTAGGGTGGAATTTGGGGGGTTTTAGTGAATTTTGAGGCGGTTTTGGGTGGGTTTTTTTATCTTCAGTGAATTTTGGGGTTTTTGGGTGGAATTTGAGTTTTTGTGAATTTTGGATTTTTTGGGTTGGAATTTGAGGGGGTTTTGTGAATTTTTAGGGGGTTTTTGTGTAGAATTTGAGGGTTTTTGAGTGAATTTTTGGGGGTTTTTTTAATGGTTTTTTGGGTTTTAGTAAATTTGGGGGTGTTTGGGTGGAATTTGAGATTTTTTTGTGAATTTGGGGTTTTGGGTGGTTTTTTCTCTTCAGTGAATTTGGGGTTTTTGGGTGGGATTTTGGGTTTTTTGTTGTTTTTGGGCCCTCCCCAATTTTGAGCTCCTGTGCCCCAGGGGGAGAATTCCGGGCGGGCCGAGGAGGGGACTCTTGGCGCAAACTGGGAGAACTGGGAGCACTGAGTGCGGGTGCTGAACCCCAGCCTGAGCCCCCTACCGGTGAGAACCAAAAAAACCGAAAACCTGAGGGGAAACCATGAAAAAATTCAGGGCGGAAAACACCTAAAAATTTGGGGAAAACACAAAAATTTGGGGGAAAACTCACGAAAATTTGGGGGAAAACTCATGAAAAAGTGGAAAAAGTGGGAGAAATTCAAAATTTGGAAGAAAAAAGTAAAAAAGGGGAAATGGCAAATTTGGGGAAAACCACAAAATTTGGGGGAAAACACAAAAATTTGGGGGGAAAACACAAAAATTTGGAGGAAAAACACAAAAATTTGGGGGAAAACACAAAATTTGGGGGAAAACCACGAAAATTTGGGAAACACAAAAATTTGGAAGAAAAACCACAAAAATGGGAAAAAGTGGGGAGAAAATTCAAAATTTGGAAGAAAAAAGTCAAAAAAAGAGGGGGAAAATAAGGTAAATTTGGGGGAAATCCCAAAAATTTTGGGGAAAACACAAAAATTTGGGGAAAACACAAAAAATTTGGGGAAAACACAAAAATTTGGGGAAAACCACGAAAAGTTGGGGGAAAACACAGAAAATTTGGGGGAAAACACAAAAATTTAGGGAAAAACCACAAAAACTTGGGGAAATCCCAAAAATTTGGGGAAAACACGAAAATATGGAAAAATTGGGGGAAAACACAAAAATTTGGAAATCTCAGAAATTTGGGGGAAAACCACGAAAATTTGGGGGAAAACCACAAAAAATTGGAAAAATTGGAAATTCAAAATTTGGAAGAAAAAATCAAAAAAAAGGGGAAATAGGCAAATTTGGGGAAAACCACAAAAATTTGGGGAAAACACACAAAAATTTGGGGGAGAAAACCACGAGAATTTGGGGGAAAACACAAAAATTTTTGGGAAAACACAAAAATTTGGGGAAAAACCACAAAAATTTGGGGGAAAAACACAAAAATTTGGGGGAAAAACACGAAAATTTGGGGAAAAACACAAAAATTTGGAAATCCCAAAAATTTGGGGGAAAACACGAAAATATGGAAAAATTGGGGGGGAAAACACAAAAAATTTGGGGAAAAACACAAAAATTTGGGGGGAAATCTCAGAAATTTGGGGGAAAACACAAAAATTTGGGGGAAAACACGAAAATTTGGGAAAAAACACAAAAATTTGGGGGGAAAACACAAAAATTTTGGGGAAAACACAAAAATTTGGAAGAAAAACCACAAAGAATGGGAAAAATTGGGGGGAAAATTCCAAAATTTGGAAGAAAAAAAAGTCAAAAAGGGGAAAATCCCAAAAATTGGGGAGAGAACAAAAATTTGGGGAAATGTCAAAATGAGGAAATCCCAAAAAATTCCGGAGGGGAAAATATGGCAAAATTTGGAAGAAAAAAAAAGAGTCAAAAAAGGGGAAATGGCAAGTTTGTGGGAAATCCCAAAAATTTTGAGGAAAACAAAAATTTGAGGGGAAATGACAAAAATTTGGGGAAATATGAAAATTTTGGGGGGAAATGGCCAAGAAGTGCTTGGAAATCCCAAAAATTCAGGAGGAAAAAACCAAAAAATTTGAGGGGAAATAACAAAAATTTTGAGGGGAATAAGGTAAAAAGTGGAAATCCCAAAATTTTGGAAAAACTGGGGGAAAAAAATTTAAAAGGGGGAAAGAAATTAGGAAATATTAAAAATTGGGGAAAAAATTAAAAAAAATGGAGGAAAAAATGAGGGAAAATCAAAAATGGGGGAAAAGAAAAAATAGGGGGAAAAAATAAAAAAAGGAAAAATAAAAATGGGAAAAAATATTAAAAAATGAGGGAAAAAAAATTAAAATTAGGAAAAAACCCCAAAATTTGGGTTAAAACCCGAAATCGGGGTCGACTTCCAGTGCGCAGCGTTTCAGGTCCGCCGGTGACGCCAGTTCAGTTCCGGTGTTACTGCAGTTTCAGGGTTCCCCGGCGCTGCTGCTCCCGCTGGCTCAGTTCCGCTTCCGGCCGCTGCTGGGCGCCGGAGGGAGCGCAACGCCTCTACGAGTGCGGGGGAGGGGCGGGGGAGCTCGGGGGGGTCGGGGAAAATTTTGGGAAAATTTGAGGGATTTTTGGGAATTTTGGGGATTTTTGGGGGAGTTTTTGGGATTTTTGGGATTTTTAGGGATTTTGGGGGGGAAATTTAGGGGATTTTTGGGGATATTTTGGGGATTTTTGGGAGGGATTCTGGGGACTTTTGGGATTTTTAGGGGGGATTTTGGGGGAAATTTAGGGGGATTTTTGGGATTTTTGGGGGATTTTTGGGGGAGTTTTTGGGATTTTTGGGGATTTTTGGGATTTTTAGGGATTTTGGGGGAAATTTGAGGGAGGTAGGGAATTTTGGGGATATTTGGGGGGGGGGGGGGATTCTGGGGGACTTTTGGGATTTTTTGGGGGATTTTTCTGGGGGGGATTTTTTGGGGATTTTTTGGGGATTTTTGGGGATTTTTTGAGGGATTTTTTGGGGGGATTTTGGGGATTTTTGGGGAAACTTGAGGGACTTTTGGGGGATATTTTGGGGGCTTTGGAAAAATTCTGGGGGAGACTGTTGAATTTTGGGATTTTTGGGGGGATTTTGGGATTTTTGGGAAAAAATTTTGGAATTTTGTGGGGGGAATTTTTGGGGTTTTTGAGGGATTTTTAGGGGGATTTTTTGGGGGGATTTTGGGGGATTTTTGGGGGGGGGAAATTTAGGGAGATTTGGGGATTTTTAAGGAGATTTTGGGAGAAAATTCTGGGGAGACTGATGAATTTTGGGATTTTTTGGGGGGATATTTGGGAGGATTTTGGGATTTTTGGGGGGAAAATTTGGGGATTTTTTTTATTTTTGGGGGAATTTTAGAGGGAAATCTTGGGGAGACTCTGGGGGACTTTTGGGATTTTTTGGGGGGGATTTAGGGGGGGGAATTTGGGGGGATTTTTTTGGGGATTATTGGGGGGATTTTTGGGGGGGGATTCTGGGGGACTTTTGGGATTTTTTGGGAATTTTGGGGGGATTTTTGAGGAATTTTGGGATTTTTGGGGGGGCATTTTTGGGGGAAACTTTGGGGAAAATTTGGGGGACAGTGTGGGATTTTTGGGGGATTTTTGGGGGGATTTAGAGAGTTGGGGGATTTTTTGGGAGTATTGGGGGATTTTTTAGGGGAAATTTTGGGGGAGACTCTGGGGGACTTTTGGGGATTTTGGGGGGATTTTGGGGGGGGATTTTTGGGGAATTTTGGGATTTTTTGGGCGATTTTTTGGGAAACTTTGGGGGGAAATTTTTGGGACATTTTGGGGGAGATTTTTGGGAAGACTGGGGGGTGTGGGATTTTTTGGGGAATTTTTGGGGGATTTTTTGGGGAGATTTTGGGGCTGGTTTATGTGGGGGGTTGGATGTCCCCAGTGTTCCCAGTATCCCCAGTCCCCAGTATCAGTATCCCCAGTATCCCCAGTATCCCCAGTGTCCCAGTATCCCCAGTGTCCCCACTATCCCAGTATCCCCAGTATCCCCAGTGTCCCCAGTACCCCCAATCCCCAGTATCCCCAGTATCCCCAGTATCCCCAGTATCCCCAGTATCCCCACTATCCCAGTATCCCCAGTATCCCCAGTATCCCCAATCCCCCCAGTATCCCAAATCCCCAGTATCCCCAGTATCCCCAGTATCCCCAGTATCTAGTACCCCCAATCCCCCAGTATCCCCAGTATCCCCAGTATCCCCAGTATCCCCAGTGTCCCCAGTATCCCCAGTATCCCCAGTACCCCAGTATCCCCAGTATCCCAGTACCCCCAGTATCCCCAGTATCCCCAGTATCCCCACTATCCCAGTATCCCCAGTATCCCCAGTACCCCCAATCCCCCCAGTATCCCCAGTGTCCCCAGTATCCCCAGTGTCCCAGTATCCCCAGTATCCCCAGTATCCCCAGTGCCCCCAATCCCCAGTATCCCCAGTATCCCCAGTATCTATATCCCCAAGTCTCAGTGCCCCAGTATCCCCAGTATCCCCAGTACCCCAGTCCCCAGTATCTGGTATCCCCAGTACCCTAGTCCCCAGTGTCCCCAGTATCCCAGTATGTCCCAGTGTCTAGTGCCCCAGTATCCCCAGTATCCCCAGTGCCTAATCCTGTGTCCAGTATCCCCAGTATCCCAGTACCCCCAATCCCCCAGTATCCCAGTATCCCCAGTAATCTGGTATCCCCAGTGTCCCCAGTATCCCCACTATCCCAGGTACCCCCAGTCCCCCAGTCCCCCCAGTACCCCCAATGCCCCCAGTCTCCCCAGTACTAGTGCCCCCAGTATCCCCAGTATCCCCAGTCCCCAGTACCCCCAGTGTCCCCAGTATCCCAGTATCCCCAGTATCCCCAGTATCCCAGTGCCCCAGTATCCCCAGTAGTCTAATCCCCAGTGCCCCCAGTATCTGGTATCCCCAGTGTCCCCAGTATCCCCCAGTACCCCCAGTGTCCCCAGTATCCCCAGTATCCCCAGTGTCCCCAGTGTCTAGTATCCCCAGTACCCCAGTATCCCCAGTATCCCCAGTATCTAGTATCCCCAGTATCCCCAGTGTTCCCAGTGTCCCCAGTGTCCCAGTATCCCCAGTATCCCCAGTGTCCCCAGTATTCCCAGTGCCCCCAGTATCCCCAGTATCCCAGTATCCCCAATCCCCCAGTCCCCAATTGCCCCCAGTGCCCCCAGTCTCCCCAGTACCCCCAGTACCCCAGTATCACAGTATCCCCAGTCCCCCAATTTACCCCCAATTGGTCCCCAGTATCCCAGTATCCCCAGTATCCCCAGTATCCCCAGTGTCCCAGTATCCCCAGTATCCCCAGTATCCCCAGTATCCCCAGTGCCCCAGTATCCCCAGTATCCCCAGTATCCCCCAGTGTCCCCAGTATCCCCAGTATCCCCAGTACCCCCAGTATCCCCAGTACCCCAGTATCCCCAATCCCAGTATCCCCAGTATCCCCAGTATCCCAGTGTCCCCAGTATCCCCAATCCCAGTGCCCCAGTATCCCAGTATCCCCAGTATCCCCAGTCCCCAGTATCCCCAGTATCCCACAGTATCCCCAGTGTTCCCAGTGTCACAGTGTCCCAGTATCCCCAGTATCCCCAGTGTCCCCAGTATTCCCAGTGCCCCAGTATCCCCAGTATCCCAGTATCCCCAATCCCCCAGTCCCCCCAGTACCCCAGTACCCCCAGTCTCCCCAGTACCCCCAGTACCCCCAGTATCCCCAGTATCCCCAGTCCCCCAGTACCCCCAGTGTCCCCAGTATCCCAGTATCCCCAGTATCCCCAGTATCCCCAGTGTCCCCAGTATCCCCAGTATCCCCAGTATCCCCAGTATCCCCAGTGCTTTAGTATCCCCAGTATCCCCAGTATCCCCAGTCCCCCAGTATCCCCAGTATCCCCAGTATCCCCAGTATCCCCAGTACCCCCGTGTGTCCCCAATCCCAGTATCCCCAGTATCCCCCAGTACCCCGTGTCCCAGGGTGCTCTGGGCGGGGCTCCCCTGCCCAATTTCCTGCTGTTGGTCACGTCGCCCTGCTGGAGCTGCTGGGGGGACGTGCTAGAGGGACAGCGAGAAGTGACAGTGACAGCGGCGGGGGACACGGTGGGAGACACTGGGGGCACTGAGGACACTGAGGGGTACTGAGGGATACTGAGGCACTGGATGCTGGATACTGGGATACTGGATTGAACACTGGACTGAGGGACTGAGACACTGGCAGAGGCGGCGACAGGGACAGCGATGGCGGCGGCGGGGACGGTGGGGACACTGGGATTGGGGAGACACTGGGATGGAACTGGGGACACTGGAATTGGGGACGTATTGAGACGTGAGACACTGGGATTGAGACACTAGGGGAACACTGAGACGTGAGGTGGAACTGGGGACACTGAGACTGGGGGACACTGAGATGATGGAGCACTGGGATGGAACTGGGGACACTGTGAGATTGAGACTGTGAGTGACGAGGTGGAACTGGGGACACTGAGACAGTGTTTCAGTGAGCTGCAATGGGGACACGGTGGGGACACTGGTGGGGAGGCTCGAGGGACATCGAGAGTGGGGACACTGGGGAGGACACTGAGGACACTGGTGGGGCTGGGGACACTGAGAGGTGGAACTAAGGGACACTGGATAGAGGGACGTGGGGACACTGAGATGGAGACCTGGGGACACTGTGAGGCTGAGTTAGTGACACTGGTGACACTTTGGTGACACTTTGGTGACACTTTTGGTGTCTGGTGACACTGTGGTGACATCTGGTGTCACTGGTGACACTGTGGGCTGTGTTGGTGACATCTGGTGACATCTGGTGACATCTGTGAGTGACATTTGGTGACACTGTGGTGTGTGTTTGGTGTCACTGGTGACACTGATAGCACTGTGGGCTGTGTTAGTGACACTGATGACACTGTGGTGACAATTGGTGACATTTGAGCATCTGGTGACACTGTGGGCTGTGTTAGTGACATCTGGTGACACTGTGGTGACACAGAGTGACACAGGTGACATTTAGTGACGCTGTGGTGACAATTGAGTGACACAGGTGACACAGGTGGCCGTGCAGATCCCCAGGTGTCCGCTGGAGGTGGGGGAGGTGCTCAACAGGGCCGAGGATGTTCCTGCAACTGGCCACAGCCACGGTGAGACAGCAGCCACCAGGTGTCCCCAAGTGTCCCCAAAGTGCCACCAGGTGTCCCCAAGTGTCCCTAGTGTCCCAAATGTCCCTGAGTGTCCCTAAGGTGACCCCAAATACCTGGGGTGTCCCCCAAAGTGCCACCAAGTGTCCCCAGAGTGTCCCCAAGTGTCCCTGAGTGTCCCCTGAGTGTCCCCAGTGTCCCCAAACTGACTAGAGCATCCCAGTGTCCCCAAAGAGATCCCAGAGTGTCCCAGTGTCCCCAAGTGCCACCAGGTGCCACCAAGTGTCCCTAGTCCCTGAGTGTCCCTAGGTGACCCCAAAAGTCCCAGAGTGTCCCCAAGTGCCACCAAGTGTCCCCAAGTGTCCCTAGGTGAGTCCCCAGTGTCCCCAAACTGACCCCAGAGCATCCCCAGTGTCTAAAGAGATCCCAGAGTGTCCCCAAAGTTCCACCAAGTGTCCTGAGTGTCCCTGAGGTGTCCCAAATGCCACCAGGTGTCCCCAAGTGCCACCAAAGTGTCCCCAGAGTGTCTAAGTGTCCCTGAGTGTCCCTAGTGACCCCAAAGAGATCCCAGAGTGTCCCCAAGTGCCACCAAGTGTCCCACAAATGTCACCAAGAGTGTCCCTAGAGTGACCCTAGTGTCCCCAGTGTCCCCAAACTGACCCCAGAGCATCCCCAGTGTCCCAAAAGAGATCCCAGAGTGTCCCCAAAGTGTCACCAGAGTGTCCCCAAATACCACCAGGTGTCCCCAAAGTGCCACCAAGTGTCCCTGAGTGTCCCTAGGTGACCCCAAAGAGATCCCAGAGTGTCCCCAAGTGCCACCAAGTGTCCCCAAATGTCCCAGGCGTCCTAGGTGTCCCCAGGTGTCCCAAAGGGTGCCACCAACTGTCCTTAGACTGACCCCAGAGTGACCCTGAGTGTCCCAGTGTCCCCAAAGAGATCAGAAATGTCCCCAGTGTCCCAAGTGTCCCCAAAGTGTCCCCAAGTGTCCCCAAAATGTCTGGAGTGTCCCTGAGTGTCCCAGTGTCCCAAAGTGTCTGAGTGTCCCAGAGTGTCCCCAAAGTGCCACCAGAAGATCCTCCAGTGTCTGAGAGTTTCCCAAGGAGATCCCAGATTGTCCCCAAATTGCCCTCAAGTTGTCCCCAAAGAGATCCCAGACTGTCCCCCAGAGTGTCCCCAGAGTGTCCCCAGAGTGTCCATTGATCCCAAGCAGGCCCAAAGGTGATCACAGAGTATTTAAAAGAAATGCTAAAAGGAGCCCAAATTGTCCCAAATTGTCCCCAAATTGTCCCCAAGGGTCAGGTGTCCCCAGGTGTCCTAGGTGTCTACAAATTGATCCCAAGTGGCCCCAAAAATGTCCCCAAGGTGTCCCAAAAATGTCCCCAAACTGACTTTGGGTGACCCCCAAACCCTGAACCCCAAAAGTCCCCCAAAACCCCAAACTCTGAACCCCCAGAGCCTGAGACCCCAAAGATCCCCAAAGAGCCCGAGAGCCTGGACCCCACAAAATCTAAGCCCCCAAAATCGAGACCCCCAAAGTCCAAGTCCCCAAATCTGGACCCCCAAAATCTAAGCCCCCAAAGATCCGAGACCCCCAAAGTCCAGAGCCCCAAAGATCGAGACCCCAGAGCCGAGACCCCAAGGGCCGGACCCCCCAAAGCCGGACACAAAATCCGGACACATCTGGACCCCAAAGCCTGGACGCCCAAAGCCCAAAGATCCAAAGCCCCAAGATCTGGACCCCCAAAAGTCCAGAGCCCCCAAACCCGAGACCTCCAGAGCCCTGGACCCCAAGCCCAAATCTTCAGAGCCTGGGACCCCCAAAGAGCTCAGAGCCCAAAACCCCCAAAATCCAGAGCACCCAGAGCCCTGGACCCTAGTCCAGAGCCCCCAAAGATCCAGAGCCCCAAAGATCCAGAGCCCCCAAGATCCAGGCCCCAAAGTCCAGGCCTCCAGAGTCATTTTTAAAGTCCAGGCCCCCAAAGATCAGGCCCCCAAGTCTGGACCCCCAAAGTCAGAGCCCCAAAGATCAGAGACCCCAAAGATCCAAGGCCCCAGATCTGAGACCCCCAAAGTCCAGGCCCAAAATCCAGGCCCCAAAGTCCAGACCCCAAAGTCAGGCACCCCAAAGATCTGGACCCCCAGAGCCCAGACCCCAAAGTCCAGACCCCAGGGCCGAGACCCCCAAGAGTCCAGACCCCCAGATCTGAGACCCCCAAAGTCCAAAGCTCAGAGGCCCGGGACCCAGGCCTGGACTCCCAAAGTCCCAAAGATCCAAAGCACCCTGAGCCCAGGACACAGGCTCAGGGACCCCCAGGCCCCAAAGTCCCCAGAGCCGAGCCTGGACACAGAGCCCCCAAGAGTCAGGTCCCCAAGCCCAAACCCCAAGCCTGAACCCCCAAAAGTCTGAGATCTCCCAAATCCTAGACCCCCAAACCCCAAAGCCCAGACCCCCAAAATCTGAACCCCCAAAGTCAAACCCCAAAACCCCAAAATCAAACCCTCAAAGCCGAACCCCCAAATCGAGACCCCAAAAATCCAAACCCCAAAATCCAAACCCCAAATCCTGAACCCCCAAGACCCGAACCCCAAGAATCGAGACCCCAACCCCGACCCCCTCTGCCTCCCCAGGACGTGCCCCGGCCTGCAGAGAGCTGCTGGGGTTGGGGGCCCTTGAAACCCCGGAGCCCCCAAGAGCCCCCAGTGGCCCAAACTAGGAGCACACAGGAGCCAAACTGGGAGCTGGGAGGCTAGGAGCCAAACTGGGGCGCTGGGAGCCAAACTGGGAGCACTGGGGCGAACTGGGAGCACTGGGGCTGGGGAGCCCGAACTGGGAGCTAGGGGAGCCAAACTGGGGGGCTAGGGCTGGGAGCTGAACTAGGGCTGGGAGCTGAACTGGGAGCACAGGAGCGAACTGGGGCGCTACAGGAGCCGAACTGGGGCGCCGGGAGCTGAACTAGGAGCACTGGGGAGCGAACTAGGGGGCTGGGAGCGAACTAGGAGCACTGGGAGCCGCACTGGGAGCACTGGGAGCGAACTGGGGCGCTGGGAGCTGAACTGGGGCTACAGGAGCCAAACTGGGAGGCGCTGGGAGCTGAACTGGGGGCTGGGAGCCGAACTGGGAGCACTAGGAGCCAAGCTGGGGCGCTGGGAGCTGAACTGGGAGCACTGGGAGCCAAACTGGGAGCACTGGGGCTGGGAGCCGAACTGGGGCTGGGGAGCCGAACTGGGAGCACTGGGAGCGAACTGGGAGCACCGGGAGCCAAACTAGGAGGCGCTGGGGCGAACTGGGAACACGGGGAGCCAGACTGCTGGGAGCTGGGAGCCAAACTGGGAGAAGCCTGGGAGCGAACTGGGAGCACGGGGAGCCCGAACTGGGGCGCTGGGGCGCTGGGAGCGAACTGGGAGCGCTGGGAGCCCGAACTGGGGCGCTGGGAGCCCCTGAACTAGGGGCTGGGAGCTGAACTGGGGCGCTGGGAGCTGAACTGGGAGGCTGGGAGCTGAACTGCAGGAGCACTAGGGAGCCAAACTGGGAGCGCTGGGAGCTGAACTGGGAGCACTGGGAGCCAAACTAGGAGCACTGGGAGGCTGGGAGCCGAACTACTGGGAGCGAACTGGGAGCACTAGGAGCCGAACTGGGAGCACGGGGAGCCAAACTGGGAGGGCGCTGGGAGCGAACTGAGAGAGCACCGGGAGCGAACTGCAGGGCGCTAGAACCAAACTGGGGCTGGGGGCGAACTGGGAGCACGAGAACCCGAACTGGGAGCTAGGGCGCTAGGGAGCAGACTGGGAGCACTAGGGAGCGAACTGGGAGCACTGGGAGCCGCACTGGGAGCTGAACTGGAAGCACTGGGAGCACTGGGGCTGGGAGCACTGGGAGCTGAACTGGGGGCTGGGAGGCAGACTGGGAGCACTGGGAGCAGAACTGGGAGCACTGGGAGCCAAACTGGGAGCACTGGGAGCTGAACTGGGAGCACCGGGGGCGAACTGGGAGCACTGGGAGCAGAACTGGGGCACTGGGAGCCAAACTGGGAGCACTGGGAGCTGAACTGGGAGCACTGGGAGCCAAACTACAGGAGCACTGGGAGCTGAACTGGGAGCACTGGGGAGCGAACTGGGGCTGGGAGCTGAACTGGGGCGCTGGGAGCCAAACTGGGAGCACTGGGAGCACTGGGAGCTGAACTGGAAGCACTGGGAGCACTGGGGCTGGGAGCACTGGGAGCTGAACTGGGAGCACTGGGGAGCCAAACTGGGAGCACTGGGAGCTGAACTGGGGAGCACTGGGAGCCAAACTGGGAGCACTGGGAGCTGAACTGGAGGCTTACTGGGAGCACTGGGGGCTTCTGGGAGCACTGGGGAGCTGAACTGGGAGCACTGGGAGCGAACTGGGAGCACTGGGGCTGGGAGCCAAACTGGGGCGCTGGGAGCGAACTGGGAGGCTGGGAGCAGAGCTAGGAGCACTGGGGCTAGCTGGGAGCCAAACTGGGGCTAGGAGCTGAACTGGGAGCTGGGAGCGAACTGGGAGCACTGGGAGCAGACTGGGAGCACTGGGAGCATTGGGAGCCAGAACTAGGGCAGCTGGGAGCCAGAACTGGGAGCACTGGGAGGAGCTGAACTACAGGAGCACTGGGAGCTGAACTGGGAGCACTGGGAGCACTACTAGGAGCACTGGGAGCCCCAGACTGGGAGCACGAGAACCCGAACTGGGGCGCTGGGAGCCGAACTGGGAACACCGGGAGCCAGACTGGGAGGCTGAGGAGGCGAACTAGGGCCTTGGGAGCTGAACTAGGGAGCACTGGGAGCCGAACTAGGGAGCACTGGGGAGACCAAACTGGGAGCACTGGGAGCGCACTGGGAGCACTGGGAGCTGAATTACGGGAGCACTGGGAGCTGAATTGGGAGCACTGGGGCAGCACTGGGGCTACAGGAGCCAAACTGGGAGCACAGGAGCCCGAACTGGGGCAGCTGGGAGCATTGGGAGCAGACTGGGAGCACTGAGGGCTAGGAGCCAAACTGGGAGCATTGGGAGCTGAACTGCGAGGGCTAGGGAGCAAACTACAGGAGCACTGGGGCGAACTGGGAGCACTGGGGCAGCACTGGGAGCACTGGGAGCGAACTGGGGCGCTGGGAGCTGAACTGGGGCGCTGGGAGCTGAACTGGGGCTGGGAGCTGAACTGGTTTGTTCCCCCGTGCTGGATTAAAGTTTTGGTGCCCCCAGTTGGATTTTGGGAGTTTTGCAGGTTTTAGGACTCACGAGGTTTTAGAAGAGGTTTAGGAGTTTTGGTTTTAGGGGTTTTGGGAGTTTAGGTTTTAGGGATTTTAGGTTTTAGGGCAGGTTTTGGGATTTTAGGTTTTTGGGATTTTGGGTTTTAGGTTTTGGTTTTGGTTTTAGGGGATTTTTCGAGTTTTTAGGTTTAGTTTTGGTTTTAGGTTTTTAGGATGGGATTTTGGAGTTTTAAGGAGTGGGTGGTTTTGGGATTTTTGGGAGTTTAAGCCCACAGGTTTTGCAGGAGTTTGAGTGAGGGAGGGTAGGGTGTCCACCTCCAGTACAGACCAGTATGAGAACACCCAGAGCCAGTATAGAGGACCCCCAGAGCCAGTATAGAGACCCCCATTGTGCTTACTGGGGGTGCTGGGAGGAGCACTGGGGATACTGGAAGAGCAGTGGGGGGATACTGGGGAAGGCACTGGGGGATACTGGGAGAGAAGCACTGGGGGATACTGGGAAGGCACTGGAGTGATACTGGGAAGGCACTGGGGGGATACTGGGAGAGAGAACTGGGGAGGGGCACTGGGGATACTGGGAGGGCAGTGGGGATACTGGGAAGGCACTGGGGGATACTGGGAGGGCAGTGGGGGATACTGGGAAGGCACTGGGGGATACTGGGAGGAGGAGGCACTGGGAGGGCACTGAGGGATACTGGGAGGGGAGCAGTGGGGGGGATACTGGGGAGGAGGGCACTGGGAGGGCACTGGGGATACTGGACTGGCCACTGGGGGATACTGGGGAGGAGGAGCACTGGGGGATACTGGGAAGGCATTGAGGAAGGGATACTACAGAGGAGGGTACTAGAGGGATACTGGGAGGAGGGCACTGGGGATACTGGGAGGGCACTGGGAGGAGCACTGGGGATATGCTGGGGAAGGCACTGGAGGATACTGGGAGGAGCACTGGGGATACTGGGGGCCTTGGTTTGTACTGGAGGCGCACTGGGCGCGTCTATTCCACATAATTACGGTACTGCCGGTACCGTATTACCCACCAGTACCTGGCGCACTGCCCGCTACCATCAATTACCGTAGTACCGTCGTACCGTAATTACCGTAGTACCGCATGTCACAGGCAGCGGCGCACTGATTCACAGAACGCGCCGTTAATGAATCAATGAATTAATTAACGGATTAATTGGGGAAGCGTTGGGGGATGGACACAGGGACAGGCGTGTAATTGAGTGAGTGTCAATTAATAAATTAATTAGTGTATGTGGCATCGCTAATTAAACTGCCTGTTCCACACTTTAAATATTTCTGTGTAATTAGCGTACTCTAAAACGCATTTCTGTAACAATAAATTTTATATAAATGTATTTATATGAATATAGTACACATAAATAAATTGATATAAATATTTTTCATTAGGATGAGTTGTTATAAATACGTATGCGTATTAATTCTAAACACGCATATTAATTAATACATATTAATTATGAGTGCCATGTATTAATTAGCTTGTCGCTTTGAGGCTTGGCAGGAAAGGGCGTGGTCTCGGCGAGGCGTGGTCAGGCGTGGGCGTGGCCTGTCCATATATGGTGGCTACTGGTTTTATGAGCGTGAAAGCAGCCCTGCTGAGGCGATGTCCTGTTCCGCCCTGGGAAGTTTTGCAGAGCAATACATGGCAGAAAAAG
>JAPFBE010000435.1:0-51228 GCA_034336665.1 Luscinia megarhynchos | reverse complement strand
AAATCCCAAAATCAGCCCCAAAATCAGCCCCCAAAATCCTCAAAATTTGCCCCAAAATCCCAAATCCCAGATGCAAAAATCAGCCCCAAAAATCCCAAAATCAGCCTTAAATCTCAAAACCAACACCAAAATCACCACTGAAATTAGCCCCAAATCCCAGCCCCCCAAATCCCAAAATCAGCCCCAAAATCAGCCCCAAAATTGGCTCAAAATCCCAAAAATCAGTCCCAAAATCAGCCCCGAAATCAGCCCCAAAATCCTCAAAATTGGCCCCAAAATCAGGCCTAAAATTGGTGCCAAAATCCCAAAAATCAGCTCCCAAAAGCAGCTCCACAGTCAGCCCCATAATCCCCAATTCCAGCCCCAAAATCGGCCCCAAAATCCCAAAATCGACCCCAAAATCTTCCCCCAAATCCCAAAAATTGGCCTTGAAATCGGCCCCAAATCCCAAAAATTGGCCCCAAAATCTGGCCCAAAATCAGCCCCAAAATCCCAGCCCCAAAATCCCAAATCCCATCCCCAATCCCAGTTTTGAAATCCCAAATTCCAGCCCCGAAATCAGCCCCAAAATCCCAAATTTGGCCCCAAGTCGCAAAATCAGCCCCCAAATTTGCCCCAAAATTGGCCCCAAATCCCAAAATCTCCCAAATCAGCCCCAAAATCAGCCCCAAAATCCCAAAAATCAGCCCCAAAATCGGCCCTAAAATCCCAACATCGGCCCCAAAATCCCAAATCCCAGCTCCAAATTCCTAAATCCCAAATTCCCCCCAAAATCCCGTCTCGCTCACCCCAAGCCCCCAAAACCTCCCCAAATTTTGGGCTTCCCCTCAGATCCCCCCAAAATCCCAAACGCCCCCAAAATTCCCCAAATTTTCTCTTTGAGACCCCAAATTCTCCCAAAATCCCTCAAATTTTGGGGTTCCCCCCAAAGACCCCAAAATTCCCCCAAAAATTCCCCTAAAAGGAGCAAAATTCCCCCAAAAATTCCCCTAAAAGGCCCAAAATTCCCCCAAAAATTCTCCTAAAAAGAGCAAAATTCCCCACAAATCCCAAAAAACGTCCCCAAAGTGTCCCCAGAACATCCCAAATGTCCCAAAATGTCCCCAAATTCCCCAAATGTCCCCAAATGCCCCAAAATGTCCCAAATCTAATTTCTCCCCATTTTTTCCCTTTTTCCTCCATTTTTTCCTCAATGTCCCCAAATCCCCAAATGTCCCCAATGTCCCCAAATGTCCCCAAACATCCCTGGTTGTCTCAAATGTCCCCAATGTCCCCAAATCTCTGAATGTCCCCAATGTCCCCAATTTCTCAATGTCCCCAGTGTCCCCAAATCCCCAAATGTCCCCAAATGTCCCTGAGCGTCCTCAATCCCCCAATGTCCCCAATGTCCCAAATCTCCCCAATGTCCCCAAATGCCCCCAATGTCCCCAAATCCCCAAATGTCCCTGAGTATCCTCAATTCCCCAATGTCCCCAAATCCCCAAATGTCCCAAATGTCCCCAATCCCCAAAAAGTTCGAATGTCTCCAACATTCCCAATGTCCCCCAAATGTCCCCAAATCCCCCAATGTCCCCAGTGTCCCCCAAATGTCCCCAAATCCACAAATGTCACAAATCCTCCCAATGTCCCCAAATCCCTCATTCTCCCATTCTCCCCAATGTCCCCAAACATTCCTGGTTGTCCCAAATGTCCCCAATGTCCCAAATGTCCCCACTGTCCCCAAATGCCCCAATGTCCCCAAATCCCGAAATATCCCCAAATGTCCCTGAGTGCCCTCAAATCCCCCAATGTCCCCTAATGTCCCCAAACATCCCTGGTTGTCTCAAATGTCCCCAATGTCCCCAAATCCCCAAATGTCCCAAATCCTCCCAGTGTCCCCAAATGTCCCCAATGTCCCCAAATCCCTGAATGTCCCCAATGTCCCCAATTCCCCAATGTCCCCAAATGTCTCCAAATGTCCCCAAATGTCCCAAATCCTCCCAATGTCTCCAAATCCCTCAATCCCCCCAATGTCCCCAAATGTCCCCAAACATCCCTGGTTGTCTCAAATGTCCCCAGTGTCCCCAAATGTTCCCAATGTCCCCAAATGTCCCCAAATCCCCAAATGTCCCCAAATATCCATGAGCGTCCTCAATTCCCCAATGTCCCCAATGTTCCCAAATATTCCTGGTTGTCTCAAATGTCCCCAAATCCCCAAATGTCCCCAATGTCCCCAATCTCCAAAAAGTTCCAGATGTCCCCAAATCCCCAAATGTCCCCAATGTCCCCAATCTCCAAAAGTTCCAGATGTCCCCAAATCCCCAAATGTCCCCAATCCCCTTGGTGTCCCTGAGTGTCCTAAATTCCCCAATGTCCCCAAATCCCCAAATGCCCCCAATGTCCCCAAACATCCCTGGTTGTCTCAAATGTCCCCAGTGTCCCCAAATCCCCAAATGTCCCAAATCCTCCCAGTGTCCCCAAATGTCCCCAATGTCCCCAAATCCCTGAATGTCCCCAATGTCCCCAATCCCCCAATGTCCCCAAATGTCCCCAATCCCCCCAATGTCCCCAAATGTCCCCAAATGTCCCCAAACATCCCTGGTTGTCTCAAATGTCCCCAGTGTCCCCAAATGTTCCCAATGTCCCCAAATGTCCCCAAATCCCCAAATCCCCAAATATCCATGAGCCGTCCTCAATTCATAATGTCTCCAATGTCCCCAAATATTCCTGGTTGTCTCAAATGTCCCCAAATCCCCAAATGTCCCCAAATGTCCCTGAGTGTGCTCAATCCCCCAATGTCCCCAATGTCCCAAATGTCCCAAATCTCCCCAATGTCCCCAAATGTCCCCAATGTCCCCAAACTCCCTCAATGTCCCCCGTGTCCCCAAACATTCCTGGTTGTCTCAAATGTCCCCAGTCCCCCAAAAGTTCTGGATGCCACCACCATTCACAATGTCCCCAAATGTCCCCAATCCCCCCAATGTCCCCAAATCCCCCAATGTCCCCAAACATCCCTGGTTGTCTCAAATGTCCCCAATGTCCCCAAATCCCCAAATGTCCCAAATCCTCCCAGTGTCCCCAAATGTCCCCAATGTCCCTTAATGTCCCCAATGTCCCCAATCCCCCCAATGTCCCCAAATGTCCCCAAATGTCCCCAATGTCCCCAAATGTCCCCAAATGTCCCCACCTGGGGCAGCCTCTGCAGCACCAGATCCACCACGGCCGCGTCCTGGAACTGCCCGAACGCCTCGGCCTTGGCGGCGACCGCGGCGGCTTCGGCGCGAGCCCGCGAGGCCACGGCGGCGGCACGGGCGGCCCCGGTCACCTGGGACCCAAAAACGGGATTGGGGACCCCGAAAATGGGATTGGGGACCCCGAAAATGGGGTTGGGGACATCAGAATTGGGGTTGGGGACACCGAACACGGGCGCTGAAAGCCCGCGAGGCCACGGCGGCAGCACGGGCGGCCCCGGTCACCTGGGACCCAAAAACGGGATTGGGGACCCCAAAAACGGGATTGGGGACCCCGAAAATGGGATCAGGGACCCCAAAAACGGGATCGGGGACCCTGAAAACGGGATTTGGGACATCAGAAACGGGATTGGGGACATCAGAAAATGGGGTTGGGGACACCGAACACGGCGCGAGGCCACGGCGGCGGCACGGGCAGCCCCGGTCACCTGGGACCCAAAAACGGGGTCAGGGACCCCAAAAACGGCATCAGGGACCCCAAAAATGGGATCAGGGACCCCAAAAACGGGATTGGGGACCCCACAAACGGGATTGGGACCCCAAAAATGGGATCAGGGACCACAGAAATGGGATCAGGCACCCCAAAAATGGGATTGGGATCCCAAAAATGGGATCAGGGACCCCAAAACGGCATCGGGGGACCCCGAAAATGGCAACAGGGACCCCAAAAACGGGATTGGGGACCCCGAAAATGGGATCAGGGACCCCAAAAATGGGATCAGGGACCCCAAAAATGGGGTTGGGGACACCCGAGCACGGGCGCTGAGCCCTTGCTGGCCACGGCGGCGGCACGGGCGGCTCCCGTCACCTGGGACCCAAAAACGGGGTCAGGGACCCCAAAAACGGCATCAGGGACCCCAAAAACGGGATCGGGGACCCCAAAAATGGGGTTGGGGACCCCAAAAACGGCATCAGGGACCCCAAAAACGGGATTGGGACTCCAAAAACGGCATCGGGGACCCCGAAAATGGCATCAGGGACCCCAAAAATGGGGTTGGGGACATCAGAATTGGGGTTGGGGACACGGAGCAGCTGAGCCCGCTGACCATGGCGGCGGCACAGGCGGCTCCCGTCACCTGCGACCCGAAAACGGGATTGGGACCCCAAAAACGGGATCAGGGACCCCGAAAATGGGGTTGGGGACCCCAAAAATGGCATCAGAGACCCCAAAAATGGCATCAGGGACCCCAAAAATGGGATCGGGGACATCAGAATTGGGGTTGGGGACACCGAACACGGCGCGAGCCCGCGAGGCCACAGCGGCGGCACGGGCGGCGCCCGTCACCTGGCACCCCAAAAATGACATCAGGGACCCCAAAAACGGGATTGGGGACATCAGAAATGGGATCAGGGACCCCAAAAATAGGATCAGCGACCCCAAAAACGGCATCAGGGACCCCAAAAACGGCATCAGGGACCCGAAAGATGGAATTGGGACCCCAAAAACGGCATCAGGGACCCGAAAAATGGGATCAGGGACCCCAAAAATGGGGTTGGGGACATCAGAAATGGGATTGGGGACCCCGAAAAATGGGGTTGGGGACATCAGAAATGGGATCAGGGACCCCAAAAATGGGGTCAGGGACCCCAAAAACGGGATTGGGGGCCCCAAAAACGGCATCAGGGACCCCAAAAATGGGATCGGGGACACCAAAAACGGGAATGGGAATATCAGAAATGGGGTTGGGGACCCCAAAAATGGGAGTGGGGACATCAGAAATGGGATCAGGGACCCCAAAAATGACATCAGGGACCCCAAAAATGGGATTGGGGACATCAGAAACGGAATTGGGACGCCAAAAACGGCATCAGGGACCCCAAAAATGGTATTGGAAGCCCAAAAATGGGATTGGGGACCTGAAAATGGGATTGGGGACATCAGAAATGGGATCAGGGACCCCAGAAATGGGATTGGGGACCCCAAAAATGGGATTGGGGACATCGAAAACGGGATTGGGGACCCCAAAATGACATCAGGGACCCCAAAAATGGGATTTAGGACACCAGGAATGGGACTGGTGACCCCAAAAATGGGATTGGGGACCCCAAATCCAGGTCGGGAACCCAAAACTGGATCAGAAACCCCAAAACCGGGACTGGGGACATCAGCAAAGAGATCGGGAACCCCAAAAATGGGACTGGGGACCCCAAAAATGGGATTTGGGTCATCGAAAATGGGATTGGGGACCCCAAAATGGAATCGGGGACCCCAAAAATGGGACTGGGGACCCCAAAAATGGGATTGGGGACATCGAAAATGGGATTGGGGACCCAAAAATGGAATCGGGGACCCCAAAAATGGGATTGAGGACACCAGAAATGGGACTGGTGACCATAAAAATGGGATTGGGGACACCAAGAATGGGATTGGGGACACCAGAAATGGCATCAAGGATCCCAAAAATGGCACCAGGGACCCCAAAAATGGGATTGGGGACCCCAAAAATGGGATTGGGGACCCCAAAAACCAGATCAGGAACCCCAAAACTGGGTCAGGAACCCCAAAAATGGAATTAGGAACATTAAAAATGAGATTGAGAACCCCAAAAATGGGATTTGGGACACCAGAAATGGGACCAGGGACTCCAAAAAATGGGACTGGGGACACCAAAAACGAGTTTGGGAACCCCAAAATCCAGATCAGGAACCCCAAAACCAGATCAGGAACCCCAAAACCAGATCAGGAACCCCAAAATCAGAACCAGGGACACCGGAAATTAAATTAGGGACCCCAAAAATGGGATTGGGGAAATGGAAATGGGATCAGGGACCCCAAAAATGGGATTGGGGACATCAAAAACCAGATCAGGAACCCCAAAATGGGTCAGGAACCCCAAAAACAGGATTAGGGACATTAAAAATGAGATTGAGAACCCCAAAAATGAGACTGGGACCCCGAAATTTGGATTGGAAACCCCAAAAATGGGATCAGGGACCCCAAAAACCAGATCAGGAACCCCAAGACCAGGTCAGGAACCCCAAAAACGGGATGAGGAATGTCAAAATGAGATCAGGGACCCCAAAAATGGGAATAGGGACCCCAAAAATGAGACTGGGGACAGCAAAAATGAGAGTGGGGACAGCAAAAAATGGGATTGGGAACCCCAAAACCAGATCAGGAACCCCAAAACTGCACCAGGAACCCAAAAATCGGATCAGGAACCCCAAAAATCCGGATCAGGAACCCAAAAAACCGGATCAGGAACCCCAAAACCAGATCAGGAACCCCAAAAACCGGATCAGGAACCCCAAAACCAGGTCAGGAACCCCAAAAACGGGATGAGGAATGTCAAAATGAGATCAGGGACCCCAAAATGAGACTGGGGACAGCAAAAATGGGATTGGGAACCCCAAAAATGGGATTGGGAACCCCAAAACCAGATCAGGAACCCCAAAACTGGACCAGGAACCCCAAAATCGGATCAAGAACCCCAAAATCGCATCAGGAACCCCAAAACTGGATCAGGAACCCCAAAACCGGGACTGGGGACATCGAGATTTAGATCAGGGACCCCAAAAATGGGACAAGGGACCCCAAAAATGGGATTGGGAACCCCAAAATGTCACAATTGGGAAAGGCCAAAAATGGCGCCGGGGACCCCAAAATGGGAGTGGGGACCCCGAACCCACCTGGGACCCCCAAAATCCACCTGGGACCCCCCAAAATCTACCTGGGACCCCCCAAAATTCACCCGGGACTCCCCAAAATCCTCTCAGGACCCCCCAAAAATCCACCTAGGACCCCCCCAAAATTCACCTGGGACCCCCAAACCCCACCAGGGACCCCCCGAAATCCACCCGGGACCACCCAAAATCCTCTCAGGATCCCCCAAAACCCACCTGGGACCCCCCCCAAATCCAGCCGGGACACCCCAAACCCCACCCAGGACCCCCCAAAATCCACTCGGGACCCCCCCAAAATCCACCTGGGATCGCCCCAAACCCCACCTGGGACCCCCCAAAATCCTCTCAGGATCCCCCCAAAATCCACCTGGGACCACTCCAAAGTCCACATGGGACCCCCCAAAAAGGGAGTAAAGGACCCCCAAACCCCATCTGGGACCCCCCAAAATCCTCTCAGGATCGCCCAAAATCCTGCTGGGACCCCCCAAAATCTTCTCAGGACCCCCCCAAAAATCCACCTAGGACCCCCCAAAATTTACCCGGGACCCCCAAAAATTCACCTGGGACCCCCCCAAAAAGGGAGTAGGGACCCCCAAACCACATCTGGGATCCTCCAAAATTATCTCAGGATCGCCCCAAAATCCAGCCGGGACCCCCCAAAATCTTCTCAGGACCCCCCAAACCTCACCTGGGACCCCCCAAAATGCACCCGGGACCCCCCGGACTCACCTTGAGGGTCTCGGCCTCGGCCTCAGCCTGCAGCAGCACCTGCGTCCTGTAGGGGGCGCCACGACACGGCTCTTAAAGGGGCAATGCCGCTCTTAAAGGGGCAATGCCGCTCTTAAAGGGGCAATGCCGCTCTTAAAGGGGCCATGGCTCTACTTGGGTGGACCCCACCCAAACTACACCAGAGCTGACTAGGGGAGGGCATGGCTCCTCCTTAAAAAGGCAATGGCTTCACATTTAAGGGTGGGGCCCACCAGGAGTTTGACTCACTGTAAAGCACCGGGCTTCTCTTAAAGGGGCAATGGCTCCGTTTAAATTGGTGGGACCCACCAAGGTAGGGGTATGGCTTATTCTTAAAGGGGCAACACTTCTGTTAAAGGGGCAATGGTTTCATCCTTAAGGGTGAGACCCACCAGAGCTTTTCCTTAAATGGTTAACACCTTTCTTAAAAGGGCAATGGTCCTACCAAAATGGTGGGTTCCACCACGGTGAGGGTGTGGCTCCCCCTTAAAGGGGCAATGCTTCTCTTAAAAGGGCCATGGCTCTACCCAGACTCGTGGGACCCACCAGGGTGGGGGTGTGGTTTCTCCTTAAAAGGGCAACACTTCTCTTAAAAGAGCAAATGCTGGGAGCCCCCAAAACACACCTGAGCGGAGGAGGGCGTCGCTCCTTCTTAAAGGGGCAATGGCTTCACCTGCAGGGTGGGGCCCAGCAGGTGCGCCATGTTCTGTAATGGGCAGGGCTTCTCTTAAAGGGGCAATGGCCTCAAACTGGTGGGACCCACTACAGTGAGGGTGTGGTTTCTCCTTAAAAGGACAACACTTCACTTAAAAGGGCCATGACTCTATGTAGACTGGTGGGCCCCACCACAGTGAGGGTGTGGCTATTTAAAAGATCAACACTTCTCTTAAAAGGGCAATGGCTCCACCCAAACTGGTGGGAACCACCACAGTGAGGGCGTGGTTTCTCCTTAAAAGGGCAACACTTCTTTTAAAAGGGCAATGCTCTACTCAGACTGGTGGGCCCCACCATGGCGAGGGTGTGATTTATCCTTAAAAGGGCAACACTTCTCTTAAAAGGGCAATAGCCCTACCCAAACTGGTGAGAATTACCATGGTGAGGGTGTGATTTATCCTTAAAAGGGCAACACTTCTCTTAAAAGGGCAATGACCCTACCAAAATGGTGGGTCCCACCTTGTTGGGGGTGTGGCTTCTCCTTAAAAGGGCAACATTTCTCTTAAAAGGGCAACGGGCTGGACTTCCCAAACCCCACCAGAGGAGGGCGTGGCGCCCCCCGGGAGGGGCGTGGCCTCCCTTAAAGGGGCCGCGCTGACCTGTGCGCCTCGGCCAGCCGCTCCAGCCGGTAGCGCTCGGCCTCGGCCGGTTTGCGCACGGTGGCCTCGAGCTCCTGGCGGCGCCGCCCGACCTCCTGCTCCTGCAGCTCATGCTTCATGCCAGCTCCACCAGCGCCACCTCCCTTCAGCGCTAGCGATGGCCTGCTGGGAGCGGGCATACTCATGGGGACATGGGGACACTGGGGACATTAGGGGACATTGGGGGGATTGAGGACATTGGGACATTGGGGGACATTGGGGACTGAGGGGACATTGGAGGGATTGGGGACATTAGGGGACATTGGGGGACATTGGGGACATTGGGGGGGATTGGGGACATTGGGACATTGGGGGACATTGGGGACTGAGGGGACATTGGGGGATTGGGGGATTGGGGACATTGGGGGACATTGGGGACATTGGGGGACATTGGGGACATTGGGGGGATTGGGGACATTGGGACATTGGGGGACATTGGGGACTGAGGGGACATTGGGGACTGAGGGGACATTGGGGGATTGGGGACAGTGGGGACATTGGGGACATGGGGACATTGGGGACAGAGGGACATTGGGGATATTGGGGACAGGTGACATTGGGGACTGAGGGGACATTGGGGACACTGGGGATATGGGGGATATGGGGACATTGGGGACATTGGGGACATTGGGGACATTGGGGACTGAGTGGACATTGGGGACATTGGGGACATTGGGACACTGTGGACATTGGGGACATCGGGGGACACTGAAGGGACATTGGGGACACTGGGGACTGAGGGGACACTGGGGACAAGTGACAAATTCATCAAGGGAAACAGGACAGGTGACACTGGGGACCTGGGGACAGGTGACAGAGCCATCAGGGGAGGGACATAGGACAGGTGACAAATCCATTGGGGACACGGGACAGGTGACAAATTCATCAAAGGAACAGGACAGGTGACACTGGGGACACGGGGACAGGTGACAGAGCCACTGGGGACAGGTGACAAATTCATCAAAGGAACAGGACAGGTGACACTGGGGACACGGGGACAGTAGGGACAGGTGACAAATCCATCAGGGGATGAGGGACAGGGGGACACAGGACAGGTGACAAATCCATCAGGGGATGAGGGACAGGGGGACACAGGACAGGTGACAAATCCATCAGGGGATGAGGGACAGGGGGACACAGGACAGGTGACACCGGGGAAACGGAACAGGTGACAAATCCATCAGGGAACAGGTGACAAATCCATCGCGGGAGAGGTGACAGGTGACAGGTAAGAGCAGGGACAGGTGACAGTGGGGACACAGAACAGGTGACAAATCCACCAGAGGACACGGGACAGGTGACACAGGTGACATTGGGGACAGGTGACACTGGGGACACGGGACAGGTGACAAATCCATCAGAGGACACGAGACAGGTGACACCAGGGACATGGGACAGGTGACAGATCCATCAAGGGACATGGACAGGTGACAGGTGTGCACCTACCCGTCCCAGGTGTGTATTTACCTGTGTTACCTGTCCCAGGTGTATTTACCTGCCCAGGTGTGTATTTCCCTATCCCAGGTGTGTATTTACCTGTCCCAGGTGTGTCTCTCACCTGCAGCTGGAACGCCAGCTCGGCCGTGGCCCTGCACATGCTCACAGCTCCTGCACAGGTGTGTATTTACCTGTCCCAGGTGTGTATTTACCCGTCCCAGGTGTGTATTTACCTGTGTTACCTGTCCCAAGTGCGTTATGTTACCTGTGTCACCTGTCCCAGGTGTGTATTTACCTGTCCCAGGTGTGTATTTACCTGTGTTACCTGTCCAGGTGTATTTACCTGTCCCAGGTGTGTATTTACCTGTCCCAGGTGTATCTCACCTGTCCAGGTGTACTTACCTGCAGCTGGAACGCCAGCTCGGCCCTGGCCCTGCGCGCGCTCACAGCTCCTGCTCAGGTGTGTATTTACCTGTGTTACCTGTCCCAGGTGTGTTTTTACCTATCCCAGGTGCATAATGTTACCTGTGTTACCTGTCCCAGGTGTGTATTTACCTGTCCCAGGTGTGTATTTACCTGTCCCAGGTGTGTATTTACCTGTGTTACCTATCCCAGGCGTGTTATGTTACCTGTGTCACCTGTCCAGGTGTGTATTTACCTATCCCAGGTGTGTATTTACCTATCCCAGGTGTGTATTTCCCTATCCCAGGTGTCTCTCACCTGTCCAGGTGTATTTACCTGCAGCTGGAAGGCCAGCTCTGTCGTGGCCCGGCGCGACTCCACGGCTCCTGCACAGGTGTGTATTTACCTGTGTTACCTGTCCAGGTGTATTTACCTGCCCCAGGTGTGTTATGTTACCTGTGTTACCTGTCCCAGGTGTGTATTTCCCTGTCCCAGGTGTATCTCTCCTGTCCAGGTGTCTCTCACCTGCAGCTGGAAGACCAGCTTGGCCGTGGCCTGGCGCGCGCTCACAGCTCCTGCACAGGTGTGTATTTACCTGTGTTACCTGTCCAGGTATATTTACCTGCCCCACGTGTGTTATGTTACCTGTGTTACCTGTCCCAGGTGTGTATTTACCCATCCCAGGTGTGCATTTCCCTATCTCAGGTGTGTATTTACCTGTCCCAGGTGTATTTACCTGTCCCAGGTGTGTATTTACCTGTCCCAGGTGTATTTACCTGTCCCAGGTGTGTATTTACCTATCCCAAGTGTGTATTTACCTGTCCCAGGTGTGTATTTACCTGTCCCAGGTGTGCATTTACCTATCCCAGGTGTGTATTTACCTGTCCCAGGTGTATCTCACCTGTCCCAGGTGTGTATCTCACCTGTCCCAGGTGTACTTACCTGCAGCTGGAGCGCCAGCTCTGCCACGTGGCCCTCTTGGCAGCTCACAGCTCCTGCACAGGTGTGTCTTTACCTGTCCCAGGTGTGTATTTACCTGTCCCAGGTGTGTATTTACCTGTCCAGGTGTGCATTTACCTGTCCCAGGTGTGTATTTACCTGTGTTACCTATCCCAGGTGTGCATTTACCTATCCCAGGTGTGCATTTACCCATCCCAGGTGTGCATTTACCTATCCCAGGTGTGTATTTACCTGTCCCAGGTGTGTATCTCACCTGTCCCAGGTGTGTATCTCACCTGTCCCAGGTGTACTTACCTGCAGCTGGAACGCCAGCTCTGCCGTGGCCCTGCGCGCGCTCACAGCTCCTGCACAGGTGTGTCTTTACCTGTCCCAGGTGTGTATTTACCTGTGTTACCTGTCCCAGGTGTGTATCTCACCTGTCCCAGGTGTGTATCTCACCTGTCCCAGGTGTACTTACCTGCAGTTGAAACGCCAGCTCTGCCGTGGCCCTGCGCGCGCTCACAGCTCCTGCACAGGTGTGTATTTACCTGTCCCAGGTGTGTATTTACCTGTGTTACCTGTCCCAGGTGTGCATTTACCTGTCCCAGGTGTATCTCACCTGTCCCAGGTGTGTATCTCACCTGTCCCAGGTGTACTTACCTGCAGTTGAAACGCCAGCTCAGCCGTGGCCCGGCGCGCGCTCACGGCCCCGTCGCACTCGGCCTGCGCCACCTGGAAATCGCGCTGGGCCCGGGCCGTGGCCACCTCGGAGAGCAGCTGGGCCGAGACCTGCTCCTGGCGGGCCCGGGCCTCCTGCGGGGAACTGGGGTTACTGGTTATACTGGTTATACTGGGATAGACTGGGAATGGGCCCAGACCTGCTCCTGGCGGGCACGGGCCTCCTGCGGGGTCATACTGGTTATACTGGTTATACTGGTTATACTGGGAATGGGCCCAGACCTGCTCCTGGCGGGCCCGGGCCTCCTGCGGGGAACTGGGGTTACTGGTTTATACTGGTTATACTGGGATGGACTGGGAATGGGCCCAGACCTGCTCCTGGCGGGCCCGGGCCTCCTGCGGGGTCATACTGGTTATACTGGTTATACTGGTTATACTGGGAATGGGCCCAGACCTGCTCCCTGGCGGGCCCGGGCCTCCTCTTGAGGGGTCATACTGGTTATACTGGTTATACTGGGAATGGGCCCAGACCTGCTCCTGGCGGGCCCGCGCCTCCTGCGGGGTCATACTGGTTATACTGGTTATACTGGGAATGGGCCCAGACCTGCTCCTGGCGGGCCCGGGCCTCCTGCGGGGTTATACTGGTTATACTGGTTATACTGGGAATGGGCCGAGACCTGATCCTGGCGGGCCCGCGCCTCCTCTTGAGGGGTCATACTGGTTATACTGGTTATACTGGTTATACTGGGAATGGGCCCAGACCTGATCCTGGCGGGCCCGGGCCTCCTCGCGGGGTTATACTGGTTATACTGGTTATACTGGGAATGGGCCGAGACCTGATCCTGGCGGGCCCGGGCCTCCCTCGCGGGGTTATACTGGTTATACTGGTTATACTGGGATAGACTGGGAATGGGCCCAGACCTGCTCCTGGCGGGCCCGGGCCTCCTGCGGGGTCATACTGGTTATACTGGTTATACTGGTTATACTGGGATGGACTGGGAATGGGCCCAGACCTGCTCCTGGCGGGCCCGGGCCTCCTGCGGGGTCATACTGGTTATACTGGTTATACTGGTTATACTGGGAATGGGCCCAGACCTGCTCCTGGCGGGCCCGGGCCTCCTGCATGGAACTGGGGTTACTGGTTTATACTGGTTATACTGGTTATACTGGGAATGGGCCCAGACCTGCTCCTGGCGGGCCCGGGCCTCCTGCGGGGTCATACTGGTTATACTGGTTATACTGGGAATGGGCCCAGACCTGCTCCTGGCGGGCCCGGGCCTCCCTCATGAGGGGTCATACTGGTTATACTGGTTATACTGGGAATGGGCCCAGACCTGCTCCTGGCGGGCCCGGGCCTCCTCATGAGGGAACTGGGGTTACTGGTTTATACTGGTTATACTGGGAATGGGCCCAGACCTGCTCCTGGCGGGCCCGGGCCTCCTGCGGAGAACTGGGGTTACTGGTTTATACTGGTTATACTGGGAATGGGCCGAGACCTGCTCCTGGCGGGCCCGGGCCTCCTGCGGGGTCATACTGGTTATACTGGTTATACTGGGATGGACTGGGAATGGGCCGAGACCTGCTCCTGGCGGGCCCGGGCCTCCTGCGGGGAATGGGGGTTACTGGTTATACTGGTTATACTGGTTATACTGGGATGGACTGGGATTGGGCCCAGACCTGCTCCTGGCGGGCCCGCGCCTCCTGCGGGGTTATACTGGTCATACTGGTTATACTGGGAATGGGCCCAGACCTGCTCCTGGCGGGCACGGGCCTCCTGTGGGGTTATACTGGTTATACTGGTTATACTGGGATGGACTGGGAATGGGACCAGACCTGCTCCTGGCGGGCCCGGGCCTCCTGCGGGGTTATACTGGTTATACTGGTTATACTGGGAATGGGCCCAGACCTGCTCCTGGCGGGCCCCGGGCCTCCTGCGGGGTTATACTGGTTATACTGGTTATACTGGTTATACTGGGAATGGGCCCAGACCTGCTCCTGGCGGGCACGGGCCTCCTGCGGGGTCATACTGGTTATACTGGTTTATACTGGTTATACTGGGAATGGGCCCAGACCTGATCCTGGCGGGCCCAGCGCCTCCCTCGCGGGAACTGGGGTTACTGGTTATACTGGTTATACTGGGAATGGGCCCAGACCTGCTCCTGGCGGGCCCGGGCCTCCTCCGCGGGGAACTGGGGTTACTGGTTTATACTGGTTATACTGGGATGGACTGGGAATGGGCCCAGACCTGCTCCTGGCGGGCCCGGGCCTCCTGCGGGGAACTGGGGTTACTGGTTTATACTGGTTATACTGGTTATACTGGGAATGGGCCCAGACCTGCTCCTGGCGGGCCCGGGCCTCCTGTGGGGAACTGGGTTATACTGGTTGTACTGGGAATGGGATAATGGGAACTGGGGTTACTGGGTTATACTGGGAGGGACTGGTCCATACTGGGTTATACTGGGCTACAGTGGGTTATACTGGGTTATACTGGGATGTACTGGGTTATACTGGTCCATACTGGGTTATACTGGGATGTACTGGGTTATACTGGTCCATACTGGGTTATACTGGGATGTACTGGGTTACACTGGGTTATACTGGTCCATACTGGGTTATACTGGGTTACACTGGGTTATACCGGGATGGACTAGGTTATACTGGGTTATACTGGGTTATACTGGTTTATACTGGGTTATACTGGTTATACTGGGATGTACTGGGTTATACTGGGATGGACCAGGTTATACTGGGTTACCCTGGGATGAACTGGTCCATACTGGATTATACTGGTTCGTACTGGGTTATGCTGGGTTTTACTGTGCTATACTGGCTTATACTAGTTCATACTGGGTTATACTGGTCCATATGGGTTATACTGGTCCATACTAGGTTATACTGGCTTATACTGGTTCATACTGGTTTATACTGGGTTATACTGGTCCATATGGTTTATACTGGTCCACACTGGTTTAAAATGGGTCATACCGGTCCATACTGGTTTAAAATGGGTCATACCGGTCCATACTAGGTTATACTGGCTTATACTGGTTTATACTGGGTTATACTGGTCCATATGGGCTATACTAGTTTATACTGCTCCATACAGCTTATACTGGTCCATACTGGTTTGTACTGGGTTATACTAGTCCATATGGGCTATACGGGGCTATACTGGTCCATATGGGCTATACTGGTCCATACTGGTTTATACTGGTTTACACTGATCCATATGGGCTATACTGGTTAATACTGGCCCATACTGGTTTGTACTGGGTTATACTGGTCCATATCGGTTATACTGGGTTATACTGGGTTATACTGGTTCATATGGGTTATACTGGTCCATACTGGTTTATACTGGGTTATACTGGTTTATACTGGGTTATGCTGGTCCGTATGGGTTATACTGGGTTATACTGGTCCATATGGGCTATACTGGGTTATACTGGTCCATATGGTTGATACTGGTACATACTGGTTTATACTGGTTTATACTGGTTTATACTGGGTTATTCTGGTCCATATGGGCTATACTGGTTTATACCGGTCCATATGGGTTATACTGGTCCATACTGGGCTATACTGGTTTATACTGGTCCATATGGGTTATACTGGGTTATACTGGACCATACTGGTTTATACTGGTTTATACTGGTCCATACGGGCTATACTGGTTTATACTGAGTTATACTGGTTTATACTGGGTTATACTGGTCCATACTGGTTTATACTGGGTTATATTAGTCCATATGGGTTATACCGGTCCATACTGGTTTATACTGGTTTATACTGGTCCATATGGATTATACTGGCCCATACTGGTTTGTACTGGGTTATACTGGTCCATACTGGTTTATACTGGTTTATACTGGTTTATACTAATCCATATGGGTTATACCGGTCCATACTGGTTTATACTGGGTTATACTGGACCATACTGGTTTATACTGGGTTATACTAGTCCATATGGGTTATACCGGTCCATACTGGTTTATACTGGTCTATACTGGTTTATACTGGGTTATACTAGTCCATATGGGTTATACCAGTCCATACTGGTTTATACTGGGTTATACTGGTTTATACTAGTCCATATGGGTTATACTGGTCCATACTGGTTTATACTGGTCTATACTGGTTTATACTAGTCCATATGGGTTATACCGGTCCATACTGGTTTATACTGGTTTATACTGGCCCATACTGGTCCGTACTCACCTTGATGCCGGCGTCCCGCTTGGCCTCGGCCTCCCCGACGCGGGCGTCGCGCTGCACCTGCGCCGTGCGGCCCTTCCCGAGGGAGCGCAGGTAATCCTGCGGGGGGGGCGGGGCGGGTCACGGCGGTGCACCTGGCCCGGGTGTGCCCAGGTGTGCCCAGGTGTGCCCGGGTGTGCCCAGGGGTGTGCCCACGTGTGTGCCCATGTCCCACAGGTGTGCCCAGGTGTGTGCCCAGGTGTGCCCGGGTGTGTGCCCAGGTGTGCCCATGTCCCCCAGGTGTGCCCAGGTGCGCCCAGGTGTGTGCCCAGGGTGTGCCCCAGGTGTGCCCCGGGTTGTGTGCCCAGGTGTGCCCAGGTGTGTGCCCAGGGGTGTGCCCAGGCGTGCCCAGGTGTGCCCAGGTGTGCCCAGGGTGTGCCCAGGTGTGCCCCAGGTGTGTGCCCATCCCCCCAGGTGTGCCCAGGTGTGCCCAGGTGTGCCCAAGGGTGTGCCCAGGTGTGCCCATGTCCCCCAGGTGTGCCCAGGTGCTTCCAGGTGTGCTCCAGGTGTGCCCAGGGGTGTGCCCATGTGTGCCCATGTCCCCCAGGTGTGCCCAGGTGTGCCCAGGTGTGCCCAGGTGTGTGCCCAGGTGTGCCCATCCCCCCAGGTGTGCCCAGGTGTGCCCAGGGGGTGCCCAGGTGTTCCCAGGGGTGTGCCCATGTCCCCCAGGTGTGCCCAGCTGTGTCCCCCGGGTGCCCCCAGGTGCGCCCAAGTGTTCCCAGGTGCCCCAGGTGTTCCCAGGTGTTTCCAGGTGCCCCCAGGTGTATTCCCAGGTGTTCCCAGGTGTGTCCCCAGCTGTTCCCAGGTGCGCTCACCTGCTCATCGTGCACGTCCCTTCAGGGTGTAGCTCACCACCGAGATCCCCATGTTCACCAGGTGTATCCCCAGGTGTGTTCCCAGCTATCCCCCAGGTGTGCCCAGGTGTATCCCCAGGTGTTCCCAGGTGTCCCCAGGTGTGCCCAGGTGTATCCCCAGGAATTCCCAGGTGTATTCCCAGGTGTTCCCAGGTGTGTTCCCAGCTGTTCCCAGGTGTGCTCACCTGCTCATCGTGCACGTCCTTCAGGGTGTAGCTCACCACCGAGATCCCCATGTTCACCAGGTGTATCCCCAGGTGTCCCCAGGTGTTCCCAGGTGTGCCCAGGTGTATCCCCAGGAATTCCCAGGTGTCCCCAGGTGCCCCCAGGTGTGCTCACCTGCTCATCGTGCACGTCCCTTCAGGGTGTAGCTCACCACCGAGATCCCCATGTTCACCAGGTGTATCCCCAGGTGTGCCCAGTGTCCCCAGGTGTATCCCCAGGAATTCCCAGGTGCCCCCAGGTGTGCCCAGTGTCCCCAGGTGTGCCCAGGTGCGCTCACCTGCTCATCGTGCACGTCCTTCAGGGTGTAGCTCACCACCGAGATCCCCATGTTCACCAGGTGTATCCCCAGGTGTGTTCCCAGCTATCCCCAGGTGTACCCAGGTGTATCCCCAGGAATTCCCAGGTGTTCCCAAGTGTCCCCAGGTGCCCCCAGGTGTCCCCAGGTGTATCCCCAGGTGTGCCCCAAGTGTTCCCAGGTGCCCCCAGGTGTGCCCAGGTGTGCTCACCTGCTCATCGTGCACGTCCTTCAGGGTGTAGCTCACCACCGAGATCCCCATGTTCACCAGGTGTATCCCCAGGTGTGCCCAGGTGTCCCCAGATGTGCCCAGGTGTATCCCCAGGAATTCCCAGGTGTGCCCAGTGCCCCCAGGTGTATCCCCAGGAATTCCCAGGTGTCCCCAGGTGTGCCCAGGTGTGCCCAGGTGTGCTCACCTGCTCATCGTGCTGCGTCCTTCAGGGTGTAGCTCACCACCCGAGATCCCCATGTTCACCAGGTGTATCCCCAGGTGTCCCCAGGTGTTCCCAGGTGTTCCCAGGTGTATCCCCAGGTGTTCCCAGGTGCCCCCAGGTGTGTGCCCAGCTGTTCCCAGGTGTGCTCACCTGCTCATCGTGCACGTCCTTCAGGGTGTAGCTCACCACCGAGATCCCCATGTTCACCAGGTGTATCCCCAGGTGTGCCCAGGTGTCCCCAGATGTGCCCAGGTGTATCCCCAGGAATTCCCAGGTGTTCCCAGCTATCCCCAGGTGTGCCCCAGGTGTATCCCCAGGTGTCCCCAGGTGTGTCCAGTGCCCCCAGGTGTGTCCCCAGCTGTCCCCAGGTGTGCTCACCTGCTCATCGTGCACGTCCTTCAGGGTGTAGCTCACCACCGAGATCCCCATGTTCACCAGGTCGGACGAGGCCACGCGGAAAACCTGATCCGAGAACTTCTGCCGGTCCTTGTAGATCTCCTGGGCGGGGCCGGGCGGGGCTTAGCTGGGCGGGGCCCAAAGAGGCGGGGCTTAGAGGAGTCAGGCTCTAATTGGGCGGGGCCCAAGGGGTGTGGTTTAAATTGGGCAGGGCTTAGAGAGGTGGGGCTCAAAGGGGCGTGGCCAAAAGGGCACAGAGCTGTGGGCGTGGCTTAGTGGGCGTGGCTTGGTGCAATGAGTGGTGCCGGGTGGGTGTGGCTTGTCCTGGGAGTGTGGCTTAAACAGAGTTGGGTCAGGCTTAAGCTGGGGTGTGGCTTAAGGCAAGTGGGCGTGGCTTTGGGAGTGGGCGGGGCCGGGTGTGGCTTTGGGGTGTGGCTTTGACAAGCGTGTGGGACCTGGTGGGTGTGGCTTGACCCAGTGGGCGTGGTTTGGATTCTGGGGGTGTGGCTTAGGCAGGCCAGGCTTAAGGTGGGTGTGACTTTGGTTTGGAGGCGTGGTTTGGACTAAGGGGTGGAGCCAGGTGGGCGTGGCTTTTTCTGGGGGTGTGGCTTAAGCGGAGTTTGGTCAAGCTTAAGGTGGGGTGTGGCTTCTACCAAGTGGGCGTGGCTTGGGGAAGGGGTGGAGCCAGGTGGGTGTGGCTTTAGGGCCACGGCTTGGACTAAGGCGTGGCTCCAGGTGGGCGTGGCTCCAGGTGGGCGTGGCTTGGTTCTGGGGGTGTGGCCTAAGCAGACCAGGCTTAAAGGTGGGTGTGGCTTGAGCTGAGTGGGTGTGACTTGGGGAAGTGGGTGGAGCCAAATCAGAGTGGGGGGGCGGGGGGCGTGGCTTGAACCAAGGGGTGGAGCCAGGTGGGCGTGGCTTGGCAATGGGGTGTGGCTTAAGCAGAGTTGGGTCAGGCTTAAGCTGAGGTGTGGCTTGAACCAACTGGGCGTGGCTTGGGGGTGTGGCTTGAACCAAGTGGGAGTGGCTTGGGGTGGGTGGAACCAGGTGGGCGTGGCTTGGGGGTGTGGCTTGAACCGAGTGGGGCGTGACTTGGGGTGGGTGGAACCAACTGGGCGTGGCTTGGGGTGGCTTGAACCAAGTGGGGCGTGGCTTGGGGTGTGGCTTGGAACAGGTGGGCGTGGCTTGGGGGTGTGGCTTGAACCAAGTGGGCGTGACTTTGGGGGGGTGGGTGGAACCAGGTGGGCGTGGCTTGTTCCGGGGTGGAGTCAGGCTTAACTCGGGGGACAGGCTTGCAGTGGGGTGGGTGTGACTTTAACAAGATGACGTCACTCTGGGGGGTGTGTGGCTTCACCTGTGGGCGTGGCCTCCTTCAGGGTGGGGCTCTTAAAGGGGCAGAGCTTATGGATAAAATAGGAGGGGGCTCTTAAAGGGCCACACCCCATCCCAAAGAGGGGTGACCAATCCCAGAGGGGCCACGCCCATGCCGATTTCTTAAAGGAGCCACGTCCCATTCCAACTCAGAGGGATTGGCTGGCCCCAGAGTGGGCGTGGCTGCCCCGGGAGGGTGTGGCTCCCCCGAAGTGGGCGTGGCTTCTAAACTTCTTAAAGGAGCCACGTCCCATTCCAACTCAGAGGGATTGGCTGGACCCAGAGTGGGTGTGGTTGCCCCGGGAGGGGCGTGGCTCCCCCGAAGTGGGCGTGGCTTCTAAATTTCTTAAAGGAGTCATGTCCCATTCCAACTCAGAGGGATTGGCTGGACCCAGAGTGGGCGTGGCTGCCCCGGGAGGGGCGTGGCTCCCCCGAAGTGGGCGTGGCTTCTAAATTTTTAAAGGAGCCATGTCCCATTCCAACTCAGAGGGATTGGCTGGACCCAGGGTGGTCGTGGCTGCCCCGGGAGGGGCGTGGCTCCCCCGAAGTGGGCGTGGCTCCCCGCAGTGGGCGTGGCTCCCCCCCAGCCCCACCTCCACGGTCATGTGGGCCATGATGGCGCGCTGGTGGCCCTCCAGCGTCTCCAGGGCGATCTGGCCGATCTCGCTCTCTGACTTGCCCAAGGAACATCTGGCAGGCGGCCGCCAGCATCTCCTTGTTCTGCCCCTGGATCTTCACCTGGCGGGGGGGAGGGGCTGCCATCACCTGGGCACCCCCACAGCCACCCAAAAATGGCTGCTGCCCCTTTAAGGGACAACTCTTGAATTGCCCTTTTAAGAGGTTGGTTGATTGCTTAGGTGGGGCCCACCAGGGCAGTGCCCTTTTAAGGCATTTGAGGAGGGTTTGGGGGGTCCCCACCACCCCTGGAACCCCCCAAAAATGGGTGCGGCCCCTTTAAGGAGTAACGGTGCCATTGCCCTTTTAAGAGTTTGGCTGCTCGCATAGGTGGGGACCATCAAGGCATTGCCCTTTTAAGGCATTTTTTATGGTTTATTTCGGATTTTAAAGGATTTTTTAAAGGATTTTAAAAGGTTTTTTTTCCTAAGGGTTTCTTTAAAATTCTTTTTTTCCTGTTGTTTTTTTTATTTTTTTTTTTTAAGGGAGTTTTTTAAGCGGTTTTAAAAGGTGTTTTTTAGGGTTTTTAAGGATTGTGATTTTTGAGAGTTTTTAGAGTTTTTAAAAGAATTTTAAAGTGATTATAAAGTATTTTTTTTAAAAGGGTTTTAAAATTTTAATAAATTTTTGAAAAGCTTTTAAAGATTTTCTAAACGGGTTTCAAAACAGATTTTTAAGGTTTTTTTTTTAGGGGTTTTTAGGGTATTTAAAATTGTTTTTAAAAGGAATTTTAAGGGTTTTCTTAAAAAGGTTTTTATGGGCTCTGAAGGGTTTTTAAGGTTTTTTTAGGGGGATTAATCAGGGGTTTTTAAAGGGTTTTTAAGGAGTTTTTAAAGGGTTTTTTATGGGTTTAAAATGATTTTTAAAAGGGTTTTTTTAAAGTGTTTTATGGGGTTTTTAAAGAGTTTTTATAAATGGTTTTAAAATAATTTAAAAGGTTTTTTAAATAGTTGGTTAAGGGGTTTTTAAAGGGTTTTTTAAATGGGTTTTTAGGGATTTTAAAAAAAACTTTTTAAAGTTTTTAAAAATGATTTTTGGAGGATTTTTAATGGGGGTTTAAAGGGGTTTTTATGGGATTTTCAGGTTTTTTAAAGGGTTTTTAAAAAGGTTTTAAAGAGTTTTTAAAAGGATTTTTAAAGGGTTTTTAAAAGGGTTTTTAAGAATTTTTAAATGGTTTTTAATGGAATTTTTAAGGTTTTTAAAAGTGATTTTAAGGGTTTTTAAAAGGGTTCTAAAGCTTTTATAAAAGGTTTTAAAGGTTGCTAAAGATTTTTAAGGTTTTTAAAAGAATTTTTAGGGGTTTTTTAAAGGGTTTTAAAGTGGTTTTGAGATTTTTTAAAGGGTTTTTAAAAGGGTTTTATGGGTTTTTAAAATGGTTTTTAGGTGATTTTAGTTTTTTTTATAGTGGATTTTTAAAGGGATTTTTAAAGGGTTTTTAAAGCAGTTTTTGGGGGATTTTTTTTTAAGGTATTTAAAAGAGTTTTTGAGGTTTTTTAAAAGGTTTTTTATGGGTTTTTAAGGGTTTTAAAGGGGTTTTTAAAGGGTTTTTTATGGGTTTAAAATGATTTAAAAAAGAGTTTTAAAAAGTGTTTTATGGGGTTTTTAAAGAGTTTTTATAAAAGGTTTTAAAATAATTTAAAAGGTTTTTTAAATAGTTGATTAAGGGGTTTTAAAGGGTTTTTTAATGGGTTTTTAGGGGTTTTAAAAAAACTTTTTAAGGTTTTTAAAAATGATTTTTGGAGGATTTTTAAAGGGGGTTTAAAGGGGTTTTTATGGGATTTTCAGGTTTTTAAAAGGATTTTAAAGAGTTTTTAAAAAGGATTTTAAAGAGTTTTTAAAAGGGTTTTAAAGAATTTTTAAATGGTTTTTAATGGAATTTTTAAGGTTTTTAAAAGTGATTTTAAGGGTTTTTAAAGGGTTTTGAAGCTTTTATAAAAGGTTTTAAAGGTTGCTAAAGATTTTTAAGGTTTTTAAAAGAATTTTTAGGGGTTTTTTAAAGGGTTTTAAAGTGATTTTGAGATTTTTTAAAGGGTTTTTAAAGGGTTTTAAAAAGGGTTTTATGGCTTTTTAAAATGGTTTTCAGGTGATTTTAGTTTTTTTTTAGTGGATTTTTAAAGGGATTTTTAAAGGGTTTTTAAAGCAGATTTTGGGGGGGTTTTAAAGGTTTTTTTAAAGGGTTTTAAAAGAGTTTTTGAGGTTTTTTAAAAGGTTTTTAATGGGTTTTTAAGGGTTTTAAAGGGATTTTTAAAGGGTTTTTATGGGTTTAAAATGATTTTTAAAAGAGTTTTAAAAAGTGTTTTATGGGGTTTTTAAAGGGTTTCTATAAAAGGTTTTAAAATAATTTAAAAGATTTTAAAAATAGTTGATTAAGGGGTTTTAAAAGTTTTTTTTTAATGGGTTTTTAGGGGTTTTAAAAAAACTTTTTAAGGTTTTTAAAAATGATTTTTGGAGGATTTTTAAAGGGGGTTTAAAGGGGTTTTTATGGGATTTTCAGATTTTTAAAGGGTTTTTAAAAGGATTTTAAAGAGTTTTTAAAAGCATTTTTAAAGAGTTTTTAAAAAGGTTTTAAAGAGTTTTTAAAAGGATTTTTAAAGGGTTTTTAAAAGGGTTTTTAAGAATTTTTAAAATGGTTTTTAATGGAATTTTTAAGGTTTTTAAAAGTGATTTTAAGGGTTTTAAAAGGGTTTTAAAGCTTTTATAAAAGGTTTTAAAGGTTGTTAAAGATTTTTAAGGTTTTTAAAAGGATTTTTAGGGGTTTTTTAAAGGGTTTTAAAGTGATTTTGAGATTTTTTAAAGGGTTTTTAAAGGGTTTTTAAAAAGGTTTTAAAGAGTTTTTAAAATGGTTTTTAGGTCATTTTAGTTTTTTTTTAGTGGATTTTTAAAGGGATTTTTAAAGGGTTTTTAAAGCAGATTTTGGGGTTTTTAAAGGTTTTTTAAGGGTTTTAAAAAGAGTTTTTAAGATTTTTTTAAAGGTTTTTTATGGGTTTTTAAAGGGTTTTAAAGGGGTTTTTTTAGGAGTTTTAAAGGTTTTTTTAAAGGGGTTTTAAAGGAATTTAAAGGGATTTTGAAAATTACTTTAAGGGGTTTTTAGAGTTTAAAAACCTTTTTAAAAAGGTTTTTTAAAAGGTTTTATTTAAAGGATTTTTAAAGGGTTTTTCTAAAGAAGTTTCAAATTAATGTTTTTTAAAATGGTTTTTTAAAGAGATTTTTAAAAGGTTTTTTATGGGATCTCAAAGGGTTTTTAAGTGATTTAAAGGTTTTTAAAATGATTTTTAAGATTTTCAAAAATAATTTTTAAGGTTTAAAATAATTTTTTAGGCGTTTTAAAGGTTTTTTTTAAGGGTTTCTTATGGGGATTTTTAAAGGATTTTTAGGCTTTTTAAGAGTATTTTAAAAGGTAATTTTAAAGGGTTTTTAAAGTTTTTAAAAGTTTTTTTTTAAGTTTTTTAAAGGGTTTTTAAAAAGTTTTTAAATGGATTTTTAAAAAGGCTTTTAAAGTTTTTTAAAAGGATTTTTAAAGGTTTTTTTAAAGAGTTTTTAAGGTTTTTAAAAAGGCTTTTTATGGTTTTTTTATAGTTTTAAAGTTTTTCCTAAAGGTTTTTTTAGTTTTTAAAAAGTTTTAAAATAAATTTTATAGGTTTTTTTTTTTAAGGTTTTTTAAGGGTTTTAAAGTGATTTAAAGGATTTTTAAAGGTTTTAAGGATTTTTAAAGTGTTTGAAGTATTTTTAAGGGTTTTAGGACTTTAAGTGTTTTTAAAGATTTTAAAGGTTTTTAAAAGAGTTTAAACAGTATTTTATTTTAAAATGTTTTAAAGATTTTTTTTAAGGTTTAAAAAACTTTTAAAAGGGTTTTTGAAGGTTTTTTTAAAGGATTTTTCAGGGTTTTGCCCACCTAAAATATTTTTTGGGTCCCCACCACTCCCAGCCCATTTTTCGGGGGATTTTCCCCTTTCATCACATTTCGGGAATTTGGGAATCCCCAAAATTTGGAGCTCCTTAAAGGGATTCCCCACCCCAAACACATTTCCAATGGGGTCATTGCCCCTTTAAATGATCCCGGTGGGGCCCACCAGCCCAAACGCCCTTAAAAGGGCTCCGCCCCTCACCCCGCGGTCTTCGCGCTTCCCGCCACCATCGCCACTTTAAGAACGCCCTCAGGTGGGCCCCACCACCACCGCCCTTAAAAGGGCAACGCCGCATTGGTGGGATGGGGCAGGAGCGCCCTGGGGGGAATTTGGGGGGTCCTGGGGAGAATTTTGGGGTCCTGGAGAATTTTTGGGGGTTCTAAGGAGGTTTTGGGGGGTCCCTGGGTGGGATTTGGGGGGCTCAGAGATTTTTGGAGGTTCCTGGGGGAATTTTGGGGGATCCTGAGAAGGTTTGGGGGAATTTTGGGGGGGTCCTGATGGGATTTTGGGGGGTCCTGGGGGGAAATTTGGGGGTCCTGGGGAGAATTTTGGGGGTCCTGGAGAATTTTTGGGGGTTCTGGAGCATTTTGGGGGGTTCTAAGGAGGTTTTGGGGGTCCCCGGGTGGGATTTGGGGGAATTTTGGGGGGGTCCTGATGGGATTTTTGAGGGGTCTTGGGGGAAATTTTGGGGGTTCCTGGAGGAAATTTGGGGGGTCCTGGGGAGAATTTTGGGGTTCTGGAGAATTTTTGGGGGTTCTAAGGAGGTTTTGGGGGTCCCTGGGTGGGATTTGGGGGGGCTCAGAGATTTTGGAGGTTCCTGGGGGGAATTTTGGGGGGTCCTGAGAAGGTTTGGGGGAATTTTGGGGGGTCCTGATGGGATTTTGGGGGATCCTGGGGAAATTTGGGGTCCCAGGGAGGAATCTCGGGGTCCTGGGGGGAAAATTTTGGGGGGTCCTGGGGGGAAATTTTGGGGGTCCCCAGGAAATTTTGGGGGTTCAGATGAGGGAGATTTTGGGGGGATTTTGGGAGGAAATTTTGGGTGATTTTGGGGGATATTTTCAGGATTAGGAAGGAATTTTGGGGGGGATTTTGGGGTGGGGATTTTTGGGGTGATTTTGGGGAGGAAAATTTTTAGGATTAGGAAGGAATTTTTGGGGGGGATATTTTCAGGGGTTCAGGATGGGAGATTTTGGGGGGATTTTGGGGGGATTTTGGGAGGAAATTTTGGGTGATTTTGGGGGGATATTTTCAGGACTAGGAAGGAATTTTTGGGGGGATTTTGGGGGGATTTTTGGGGAGGAAATTTTTGGAGTGATTTTTGGAGGGAGATATTTTTAAGGATTAGGAAGGGAATTTTGGGGGGATTTTGGGAGGGTTCAGATGGGGAGATTTTGGGAGGATTTTTGGGGGATTTTCGGGGGAAAATTTTGGGTGATTTTGGGGGATTTTGGGGGGATTTTTGGGAGGAAATTTTTGGGTGATTTTGGGGGATATTTTCAGGATTAGGAAGGAATTTTTGGGGGGATTTTGGGGGGGATTTTGGGGGATTTTCAGGAGGAAAATTTTGGGTGATTTTGGGGGATATTTTCAGGACTAGGAAGGAATTTTGGGGGGATTTTGGAGGAAAATTTTTGGGGTGATTTTGGGGGATATTTTCAGGACTAGGAAGGGAATTTTGGGGGGATTTTGGGGGGATTTTGGGAGGAAAATTTTGGGGTGATTTTGGGGGATATTTTCAGGGATTAGGAAGGAATTTTGGGGGATTTTGGGGGATTTTGGGAGGAAATTTTGGGGTGATTTTGGGGGGATTTTGGGGGATTTTGGGAGGAAATTTTGGGTGATTTTGGGGGATATTTTCAGGATTAGGAAGGAATTTTGGGGGGATTTTGGGGGGATTTTGGGGGCTCAAATGGAGGATTTTGGGAGGAGATTTTTGGAGCTCAGGAGGAATTTTGGGAGAGATTTTTGGGGGGATTTTGGGGTGTTTTGATGGGGGATTTTGGGAGGATTTTTGGGGGTTCAGGAGGGGATGTTTTGGGTGATTTTTAGGGCGATTTTGGGGAGGATTTTGGGGGATTTCAGCAGGGGGATTTTTGGGGGGATTTTTGGGGGTTCAGGAGAACATTTTGGGGGAATTTCTGGGTGATTTTGGGAGGATTTTTGGGATTTTCAGGAGGGCATTTCTGGGTGGGTTTGGGGGGATTGTTGGGGGTTCAGGGAAGAGATTTTGGGGGGGATTTCTGGGGGCTCTGCTGGGAGATTTTGGGAGGATTTTGGGGGTCCAGGAGGGGATTTTTGGGGGATTTTGGGAGAATTTTGGGGTTTCAAGAGAACATTTTGGGGTGATTTTTGGGGGATTTTTGAGGGATTCAGAAAATGATTTTAGGGAGATTTTGGGGAGACTTTGGGGGGTTAAGAAGACGATTTTGAGGGATTTTTGGGTGATTTTGGGGACGATTTTGGGGTGATTTTGAGGTGATATTGGGATGATTTTGGGGAGGATTTTGGGGTGATTTTGAGGGGATTTAGGGGGGAATTTGGGGGGATTTTGGGGTGATTCTGGGGAGAATTTTGGGATGATTTTTGGGTGATTTTGGGGGAGGATTTTTGGGTTATTTTGGGGTGATTTTTGGGGTGAATTTGGGGGTATTTCTGGGTGATTTTGGGGTAATTTGGGATGATTTTGGGATGATATTGGGGAGGATTTTGGGAAGGATTTCTGGATGATTTCTGGGTGATTTTGGGGTGATTTTGGGATGATTTTAGGGGTGATATCTGGGTGATTTTGGGGGATTTTGGGGAGGATTGCTGGGTGATTTCTGAGTGATTTTGGGGATGATTTTGGGAGGATTTTGGGAGGATTTCTGGGTGCTTGGGGGATTTTGGGGTGATTTTGGGGAGGATTTTGGGGTGATTTTGGGGAGAATTTCTGGGTGATTTTGGGGTGATATTGGGATGATTTTGGGGGGGATTTCTGGGTGATTTCTGGGGAGGATTTTGGGAGGATTTTTGGGTGGGTGAGGACGATTCTGGGGGTGATTTTTGGGGTGATTTTGGGGAGGATTTTGGGGTGATTTTGGGGGATTTTAGGGGGAATTTGGGGGGATTTTGGGGTGATTCTGGGGAGAATTTTGGGATGATTTTTGGGTGATTTTGGGGAGGATTTTTGGGTTATTTTGGGGTGATTTCTGGGGTGAATTTGGGGGTATTTCTGGGTGATTTTGGGGACGATTTTGGGGGGTTTTCGGGATGGTTTTGGGGGGATTTCTGGGTGATTTTGGGAGGATTTCTGTGTGATTTTGGATGATTTTGACGTGATTTTGGGATGATTTCTGGCTGATTTTTGGGATGATTTCTGGATGATTTCTCTGCGATTTTGGGGTGATTTTGGGTACCTGTGCAATGCCGGTGACCGAGATGGGCAGCCCGTGCCGGGTGTAATGGGGATGATTTTGGGGATGATTTTTGGGTGAGTTTGGGATGATTTTTGGGATGATTTTGGATGATTTCTGTGTGATTTTGGGATGATTTTGGGAGGATTTCTGGGTGATTTTGGGGCGATTTTGGGATGATTTTTGGGATGATTTTGGATGATTTCTGTGTAATTTTGGGATGATTTTGGGATGATTTTTGGGTACCTGTGCAATGCCAGTGACCGAGATGGGCACCCCGTGCCGGGTGTAATGGGGATGATTTTGGGGGGATTTTGGGGAGGATTTCTGTGTAATTTTGGGGATGATTTTGGATGATTTCTGTGTGATTTTGGGGAGGATTTTGGCGAGGATTTCTGGGTGATTTTGGGGGGATTTTGGGTACCTGTGCAATGCCAGTGACCGAGATGGGCACCCTGTGCCGGGTGGAATGGGGATGATTTTGGGGGGGATTTTTGGGGATGATTTCTGGATGATTTCTGTGTGATTTTGGGGTGATTTTTGGGATGATTTTTGGGTACCTGTGCAATGCCAGTGACCGAGATGGGCACCCCGTGCCGGGTGTAATGGGGATGATTTTGGGGGGGATTTTGGGATGATTTTGGGGAGGATTTCTGTGTGATTTCGGGGTGATTTTGGGGTGATTTTGGGGATAATTTTGGGGTGATTTTTGGGTACCTGTGCAATGCCAGTGACCGAGATGGGCACCCCGTGCCGGGTGTAATGGGGATGATTTTGGGGGGATTTTGGGGGTAATTTTGGGGAGGATTTTGGGGTGATTTTGGGAGGAGCTCCGTGTGATTTTGGGGATGATTTTGGGATGATTTCTGTGCGATTTTGGGGTGATTTTTGGGTACCTGTGCAATGCCAGTGACCGAGATGGGCACCCCGTGCCGGGTGTAAACCTTCTCACTGCGCACCGGCAGCGTCAGCGTGTTCAGGGAGATCCTGGGGGCACCGGGGGGGTCACCCCAAGCCTCGGGGGACCCCTCAGAACCCCAAAAATCCCCCCCCAGACCCCTCCTCACCGCTGGATCTGCTGCAGACACGGGATCACCAACACCCTCCCCCCGGCCACCATCACCGGGGGGCTGCGGCAGAAACCTGGGGGAGAGAGAGTGGGGGACCCCGAAATCCACCCCAAAATCCCCTCCTCATCACCCAAAAAACACCCCTAAAATTCCTTCCCTAACCCTCAAAAATTACCCCCAACATCCCTTTTTGAGCACCCAAAAATGACTCCAAAATTCCTTCATGAACAACCAAAAATCCCCCCTAAAATTCCTTCATGAACACCCAAAAATCGCCCCTAAAATTCCCTCCTGAACCCCCAAAATCCTCTCCTGAACACCCCAAAAATCACCCCCAAAATTCCTTCATGAACAACCAAAAATCACCCCAAAATCCCCTCTTGAACCCCCAAAACCCCTTCCTGAACACCCAAAAAACACCCCCAAAATTCCTTCCTGAACCAGCAAAAATCACCCCCAAAATTCCTTCCCCAACCCCCAAAAATCACCCCAAACATCCCTCCCTCAACACCCAAAAATCCCCTAAAATTCCTTCATGAACAACCAAAAATCATCCCTAAATTCCCTCCTGAACCCCCAAAATCTCCTCTTGAAACCCCAAAATCACCCCCTAAAATTCCTTCATGAACCCCCAAAAATTACCCCAAACATCCCCAAAAATCACCTCTAAAATTCCCTCTCCAGAACCCCCAAAATCTTCTGAAGCCCCAAAAACACCCCCCTAAAATTCCCTTCTCCAACCCCCAAAAATTTTCCCCAACATCCCTTTTTGAGCACCCAAAAATCACTCCAAAATTCCTTCCTGAACAACCAAAATCTCCCCTAAAATTCCTTCCCTGAACACCCAAAAAATCACCCCCTAAAATTCCCTTCCCTAAACACCCCAAAATCCCCCTCAAAATTCCTTTCATGAACACCCAAAAATCGCCCCTACAATTCCTTCCTGAACACCCAAAAATCATCCCTAAAACCCTTTCCTCAACCCCCCAAAATCACCCCCAAAATCCCTTCTTAAACACCCAAAAATCCCCCTAAAATTCCTTCATGAACACCCATAATCACCCCTAAAATTCCCTCCTGAACCCCCAAAATCTCCTCCTGAAACCCCAAAAATCACCCCTAAAATTCCCTTCTGAATACCCAAAAATCATCCCCAAAATTCCTTCCTGAACCACCAAAAATCACCCCAAAATTTCCTCCTGAAAACCCCAAATCCCCTCCAAAATCTCCCACCAGGACCCCTAAAATTCCCTCCTGAACCCCCCAAAAATCAGCCCCCAAAAAATCCCTTCCTGAACCCCCAAAAATCACCCCCAAAATTTCTTCATAAACACCCCAAAATCCCCCCAAAATCCCCTTCTGAACACTCCAAAACTCCCCCAAAATCCCTTCCTGAAACCCCCAAAAAATCCTCCCAAAAATCGCCCTGAACCACCCAAAAATCACCCCAAATCCCTCCTGAAAACCCCAAATCCCCTCCAAAATCTCCCACCAGGACCCCCTAAAATTTCCCTCCTGACCCCCAAAAATCACCCCCAAAATCCTTCCTGAACCCCCAAAAATCACCCCCAAAATCTGCTCCCTGAACCCCCAAAATCCCTCTTAAAATTCCGTCCTGAATTCCCAAAATCCCCCAAAAATTCTCCAATCAGAACCCCCCAAAATCCCTCCCTGAACCACCTCAAAAACCCCAAAATCACCCCAAAATCCCCTCCCTGACCCCCTAAAAATCTCCCCAATCACCCCAAAATCTCTCCTCAGAATCTCCCAAAAATCCTCTCTTGAACCCCTCAAAATGCCCCCAAAATCCCCTTCCTGAACCCCAAAATCCCCCAAAATCTCCCATCAGAACACTCCAAAAATCCCCCCAGGGAATCCCTCCAAATCTCCCCAAAATCACCACCTGAACCCCCAAAAATCCCCCAAAATCTCCTGACTCAGAAGCCCCCAAAAATCCTTAAAATCCCCCCAAAATCCCCTTGAACCCCCAAAATCCCCCCTAAAATTCCTCATCAGAACCCCCAAAATCTCCTCCTGAACCCCACAAAAAATCCCCCCAAAAATTTTCCCCTGAAACCTCCAAAATCCCCCAAAATTTCCCACATCAGAATCTCCCCAAATCCTCCTGTACCCCAAAAATCCCTCCCAAAAATTCCCATCAGAATCCCCTAAAATTCTCTCCTGAACCCCTAAAATACCCCCAAAAATCTCCCTAATCAAATCCCCTCAAAAATCCCCCAAATCCCCCAAAAATCCCCCAAAAATCCCCTAAAATCCCTCTTAAAAATCCCCAAAGATCCCTCAAAATCCCCCAAAATCCCCCAAAATCCCCTAAGAAATCCCCCAAAATCTCTCTCCATCCCCCAAAGATCCCCTCTAAAGATCCCCTCAAAAATCCCTCAGATCTCCCCCAAAATCTCAAAATCCCCAAAGATCCCCTAAAATCCCTCCCTCAAAAATCTCTCTCAAAATCCCCCAGTAATCCTCTCTGTAATCCCCCCAAAAATCCCCCTAAAAGTCCCCCAAAAATCCCCCAAAAGTCCCTCTCAAAATCCCCTCAAAATCCCCCAAAATCCTCCTAAAATCCCCCAAAAGATCCCCAAAGATCCCTCAAAAATCCCCCAGAGTCCCTCCCAAAGATTCCCTCCCAAAAGATCCCCCCAAAATCCCTCGGGAGTTCCCCTAAAATCCCCTCAGGAAATCCATCTGAGATCTCCCCAAGTTCTCATTAAAGATCCCCAAAAGTCCTCCAGTCCCCCAAAGATCCCCCAAGATCGCTTTGGGAAAATCCCCCCCAAATCCCTTTCCCTAACCCAAAAATCCCTCCCAGGGAATTCCCTCATGAGACATCCCCCAAGATCTCTCCCAAAGATTCCTCCTGAACTCCCTAGAAGCCCCAGAAATCCCCCAAAGCCCTGAGACATGGGGACACCCCCGGGAGCTCCCAGCAGATTTTTGGGGGTTCCCAGGAGGTTTTGGGGGTTCCCAGGAGTTTTTGGGGGATTTTGGGGGTTCCCAGGAGTTTTTGGGGGATTTTGGAGATTCCCAGGAGTTTTTTGGGAGGATTTTGGGGGTTCCCAGGAGTTTTTTGGGGGATTTTGGGGTTCCCAGGAGTTTTGGGGGGTTCCCAGGAGTTTTTTGGGGGGATTTTGGGGTTCCCAGTTTTTGGGGGTTCCCAGGAGTTTTTTGGGGGATTTTGGGGGTTCCCTGGGAGTTTTTGGGGGATTCCCAGGAGTTTTTGGGGGATTTGGGAGGTTTTAGGAGGATTCGGAATTCCCAGGAATTTTAGGGGAATTTTGGGCGTTCCCAGGAGTTTTTGGGGGATTTTTGGGGTTCCCAGGAGTTTTTGGGGGATTTTGGAGGAGGGTTCTTTTAGGGGATTTTGGGGTTCCCCAGTGGGGATTTTTGGAGGGGTTCCCAGGAGTTTTTGGGGGATTTTGGGGGTTCCCAGGAGTTTTGGGGGATTTTGGGGATTCCCCAGGAGTTTTTGGGGGGATTTTGGGGAGTTCCTAGGAGTTTTAGGATTCCCTGGGGGTTTCTGGGGAGTTTTTGGGGGTTCTCAGGAGGGTTTTGGGGGGGATTTGGGAAGGTTTAGGGAGGATTCTGGGGGTTCCCAGGAGTTTTTGGGGGTTCAGGAGTTTTTGGGAGGATTTTAGGGATTCCCAGGAGGGTTTTGGGGGATTTTGGGGGTTCCCAGGAGTTTTTGGGGGATTTGGGAAGGTTTAGGGAGGATTCTGGGGGTTCCCAGGAGTTTTTGGGGGGATTTTGGGGTTCTAGGAGTTTTTGGGGGTTCCCAAGAGTTTTTGGGGGCATTTTGGGGATTCCCAGGAGGTTTTTGGGGATTTTGGGGTTCCAGGAGTTTTTGGGGTTCCCAGGAACTAGGAGGATTTCTGGAGGTTCCCAGGAGTTTTTGGGGGTTCTCAGGAGGCCCTTTTGGGGGATGGGGGTTCCCCAGGAGCTTTTTGGGGGATTTTGGAATTCCCAGGAGTTTTTGGGGGATTTTGGGACGTTCCCAGGAGTTTTGGGGGATTTGGGAAGCGTTTAGGAGGATTCTGGGGGTTCCCAGGAGTTTTTTGGGGGATTTTGGAGATTCCCGGGAGGTTTTTGGGGGGATTTTGGGGTTCCCAGTTTTTTGGGCGTTCCCAGGATTTTTTGGGGGTCCCCAGGAGCCCCCGAACTCACCTGACACCACCATGGCCTCGTTGGGGCCGCAGGTAAAGAACATGGCGGGAGGACCGATCGGGATCGATCGGGATCAATCGGAACCGATCGGAACCGATCGATCACGGAACCGATCGGAGCCGATCGGAATCAATCGGAACCGATCGGGATCAATCGGCAGCCGCACCCGCCGCCCTGATCCCGGCAGCCTCCGCGCTCGCCACTTCCGCGTTAGCGCGGTGACGTCACTAAAAACGTCACTTCCCATTGGCTCCTGATGCAGGGGGCGGGAAGGAGAGCGCTATTCTGCCTGGGAACCCGTGACGTCACTGATTTCCAGGCGTTCTATTGGCTGTGCTCAAATTTTCGTATTGTTGATGGGAAATGAGCGATCTCAGTGGCGGATGAAGCGGGAGGTGAGGGAGCGACGGGGTCTGGGGAGATCCAGACCATGGCCGGGTCCTGGTCACTCGTGGTCAGCTCATGGTCACTCATGGTCACCTCATGGTCACTCACGGTAAGCTCATGGTCAGCTCATGGTCACTCATGGTCACCTCATGGTCAGCTCATGGTCAGCTTGTGGTCACTCTTGCTCACCTCATGGTCAGCTCATGATCAGCTCATGGTCAGCTTGTGGTCACTCTTGGTCACCTCATGCTCACTCATGGTCACTCATGGTCAGCTCGTGGTCAGCTCGTGGTCAGCTTGTGGTCAGCTTGTGGTCAGCTCATGGTCATCTCATGGTCACCTCATGGTCACTGCTCATGGTCACCTCATGGTCACTCATGGTCACCTCGTCACTCACGGTCAGCTCATGGTCAGCTCATGGTCAGCTTGTGGTCACTCATGGTCACTCATGGTCAGCTCATGGTCACTCATGGTCAGCTCATGGTCAACTCGTGGTCAGCTTGTGGTCAGCTTGTGGTCAGCTCATGGTCATCTCATGGTCACCTCATGGTCAGCTTGTGGTCAGCTCGTGGTCAGCTTGTGGTCAGCTCATGGTCACCTCACGGTCACTCATGGTCACTCATGGTCACCTCATGGTCAGCTCGTGGTCAGCTCATGGTCAGCTCATGGTCACCATGGTCACTCTATGGTAACCTCTTAGTCACTCATGGTCAGCTCGTGGTCAACTCGTGGTCAGCTCATGGTCACTCTTTGGTCAGCTCATGGTCACTCATGGTCACCATGGTCACTCATGGTCACCTAATGGTCAGCTTGTGGCCAGCTCATGGTCACTCATGGTCTGCTCATGGTCACCTCACGGTCACTCATGGTCACTCGTGGTCACCTCATGGTCAGCTCGTGGTCAGCTCATGGTCAGCTCATGGTCACTCATGGTCACCTCATGGTAACCTCTTGGTCACTCATGGTCAGCTCGTGGTCAACTCGTGGTCAGCTCATGGTCACTCTTGGTCAGCTCATGGTCACTCATGGTCACTCATGGTCACTCATGGTCAGCTCATGGTCACTCATGGTCAGCTCGTGGTCAGCTCGTGGTGAGCTCGTGGTCACTCATGGTCATCTCATGGCCATGGTTGTGTCATGGTCATGGTCATCTCCTGATCCCCATCATCTCATGCTCACGGTCGTGGTTGTGTCATGGTCATTGCATGGTCCTGGTCATCTCATGGTCACTCATGGTCAGTTCATGGCCATCTCACAGCCATGGTCAGAATCATCACATGGTCCCCATCATGTCATGGTCATGGTCATCTCTTGATCACCATCATCTCATGCTCACAGTCGTGGTTGTGTCATGGTCATTGCATGGTCGTGGTCATCTCATGGTCACAGTCATCTCATGGTCACCTCGTGGTCATGGTCATCTCATGGTCATAATCATCTCCTTATCGCCATCATCTCATGGTCGTGGTCATCCTGTGGCCACAATTATTTCACAGCCATGGTCATATTGTGATCACCTCATGGTCATCTCCCGATCCCCATCATCTCGTGCTCATGGTCATGGTTGTCATGTGTTATGTGTCATTGTGTCATGGTCATTGCATGGTCCTGGTCATTGCATGGTCTTGGTCATCTCCTGATCCCCATCATCTCATACCCATTGTCATCTCACTCCAATGGTCACCCCATGGTCATCTCAAGGTCATGACTGTGTCATGGTCATTGCATAGTCATGGTCATCTCATGGTCTTGATCACCTCATAGCCATAGTTGTGTCATGGTCACCTCATGGTCATCTCAAGGTCATGACTGTGTCATGGTCATTGCACAGTCATGGTCATCTCATGGTCTTGATCACCTCATAGCCATAGTTGTGTCATGGTCACCTCATGGTCACCTCATGGTCATCTCATGGTCACAATCACATCATGGTCATCTTACAGATGTGGTTGTGTCACAGTCATGGTCATTCAATGGTCGTGGTCATCTCATCATAATGATCATCTCATGGTCTTGATCACCACATGGCCATGGTTGTGTTGTCATCTCATGGTCATCTCTTAGTCACAATCATCTCACACTCACGGTCATGTCATTGTCATCTCAAGGTCATGGTCATGGTCATCTTGTGGTCATGGTTGTCTCTTGGTCAACTCATGGTCAGAATCGTGTCATGACCTTGATCATTTCATGGTTGTGGTTGTATTGTGGCCACAGTCATGGTCATCTCACGGCCTAGATCACCACATGGCCATGGTTGCATTGTGGTCATGTCATGGTCACAATCATCTCATGGTCTTCTCATGCTCATGGTCATCTCATGGTCACATTCACAGTTATCTCACTGTAATGGTCATCTTATGATCATGATTGTGTCATGGTCGTGATCATCTCATGGTCACCTCATGGTCCTTTCATGGTCACAATCTCATGCGCATGGCTGTGTCATGGTCATCTGATGGTCACAGTCCTCTCATGGTCAAGATCATGTCATGGCCATGGTCACAGTAATGGTCATCAAATGGTCATGGTCATCTCATGGTCATCTCATGGTCATCTCATGGCTGCAATCATGTCATGGTCATCTCATGGTCATGGTTGTGTCATGATGATGATCATGGTCATCTCATGGTCATGTGTAGCAATGAGGAACAAAGACACATGGACTTGCTTGTTTGCTCCAAAAAAGATAATTTCTTGTAACCAACCAAGGCTTTTTATACTCAAAATTTAACCCAAACTGAACGCAAACTTAACCCAAACTTCACTGAAGCAAGCACACATTGGCTGCCTGTCACTGTGGTGTTGCTGTTGACGTGTCCCTTTACCCAATCAGCTCTCTGATCATGTGGTGCCCACGCATCTCCCCAGCCAATCACTGCCTCACACATGAGGTGACCATCAGTCCACTCTCTGGCCATCTGACCCACAGCTGAACCCTTCCCAGATGCGTTTTGGTGAACAAAAGTGAACGGAAGTGAACAGGATTTAACAAAGGTGGGAACGGTCCTTATTCTGTAAGACTTTTCTTATTTCCTATAGTTATGGTCATCACTATCATCTTCTGGTCATAGTCATGCTGGGCTTAGCTCAAATAAAAGAATAGATGACATGGCTTAAGCCTGTGGGAAAACACTTGGCAGTGAGAGTGGTAGAAAACTCACCCCCAGAATCCTCCGGTTCAGTATGTCAATCATTGCCAGAAAGTTCCCTTTTCTCCTTGTTGTAATTGGTTCTTTCTTGATGCAAAAATTTTAATATTCCTAATGGCCCTTCCCGACTAGATCCCCTCCCTAAACTCCACCCTCCCCTCCTCCAAGTTTATAAATATTGCTGTTTTGCCCTGGCCCTTGCTTTTTTTGCCATCGCCCTTGTGTATGGAATTAGCCTCCCTGTACCATCTTTCTTGGTTCGTTCAATGTAAGATGTTTGGCTTGCAGTTTGTTATTTTTGTATTATTAAACTTTTTTGTTCCCAAACAATCTGGTCAGGTTTCCTTTCTGCACAAGGTTGCTGAGCTCTGAGAAGCCACTGATCCCAACATCCGGGCTAGGATCAGCAGCAGCTTCACTTGGCGCCCGAACAGGGACTCCTGAAATCCAGGAGACCTGTTGGAACTCGGTCCCATCCTCTGGGGAGCCGAGAGTAGGATCTGCCCTTTCTGGCACCAAGTCAAGGCTCAGGTAGCCATCGATGGCTGTGGAGTCAAGAGGAGACAGCCTCAGTGTTTTTGCCTTCAGGGAAGGTAAGAGGAAGGGCGAGATCCATCCCATCTACTCTTTTTCTCTCATCTAAGTTGGCAGTTCTGTTTCAGTTCAATGATGGGTTCCCCGATGTCTGCAGAGCAGAAAGACATCTACAGGGATTTGAAGTCAAAATTGGCTTACTGGAGCAAGAAATTAGAAAAGAAGGATCTTCAAAATTTAATCATATCAGTCTGTAAAAACTCTTCTAAAACTACCAAAGACCAGTTCTACTTGGTGGACTTCTGGGACTTGATTGGGAAGAAGCTGTATAATTGGTCTGCAAATCAGGATTGCTCAGCTCAAAAACCAATTCCTATTTCTCAAAAAGTATATGGCATGATTAAATTGGAGGAAAGAGAACAGAGGAGGAGGGAAAAATTATTTAGAGGGACTGAAAGAAGCTCAAAATTTGTATCAGCCCAGTACTGCCAATCCTGCCTTCTTCAGCCCCTCTGTCCTGTGACTGAACCCAATAATACCAATGGGGCTGAGATGGCTTCTGCCTGTACACCTGAAACTGGCCCAGGGAGTTATGTAGCTCTGCTAGTGACCCTGCTGTGCTATATCTGTTGTCCTTGGACCCTCCACCTTGAACCCTCGATGGCAGTGTGCAGGTGTCAGGGTCCACACCACATGCAGAGTCCTGATAGGTTTTTTTAGGGGTCTCAAAGGGCAAAAGACACAGCAGGGGACAAAACCAGTTTACTTTTGCAAAAAATGCACTTTATTTAGTGATGACAAAATGTGATAGAGGGACAAGAAATAAAGAGAGAGAGAGAAAGAGGGCTCAGGATTATAGCTACCAAGACAGACAGACGATCCTCGTGGAACCAGCCAATAGATGTTCGTTGCCACCCTGGGAGATCTCAGTGTCTATTTTAAGGATGTCTTTTATAGTCTTTTCCAAAGCGAGTGGCTTCTGGCCAAAAGGTGGGAAGATTTATGGACTATTGTATGTGGAGATCGTTGCTCCAAGAAACAGGTGGAAACAGGACGCTACAGCAAGCAGCCTGCTCGAGAGCAGCGCACCACGGCAAGCTCCAGGCACACCAACAGTCCTTGTGACCAGTTCATTGTTCTCACACCTGTGGGAGCCTTGTTGAGTAAACCAGTCTCATGAGCACCACCTGGAACAATCACTTGGCGTTCCTCCCATCCCTGGCCAGCGCCTTTAAACTGCAGTTTGAGGGGTCTTCTTAGACCTCAGGTGAGGGTCGTTGGGCAGAACAAACGAGAGGCTTTTAGATGGACTCTCACACCACCCTGTGACCAACGAGCGTCGCAGAGAAACTCCATCAGCATGATGTTGTGACGATGTGGCATCTTCAGGACCTGTCACTGGTTGCATATCCTGGAAAACAGGGACAGAAAAATCAGCGATAAGATGGAAAAGGGAAAGAGAAAAGGAAAAAGGAAAGAAATAGACACAAAAATAATAGAGCAAAATAATTACAACAAAATTGATTAAAACAATTCTTCAAACAAATCACAATTATATTAGTTAAAATAACTTTTGAACAATCAAAATTTAAAAAAATCAATAAAATAACTTTCAAACAATTAAAATTAAAGCAAATCAATATTGATTATAATATGTTTAACAAAATTGATTAAAGCAATTGTTTTTCTAAAACCATTTTCAAACAAAACTTAACATTATTAAAACCAATAATACCAATCATAACAAGCAACAAACAATTCTAATCAGTTTGCTATAAAAGGCCTAACTTTTACTGCTTGTGTAATTTGTCTGGTGTCAATAACTTTGGGGGTATCTTTAGCAGATGGAGTAGTGATCAGATTATGTGCTTCCATTGTTGATGCTAATTGTGTCAGCCATTTTACCATTCTCCAATTCAGGATGTATAGAATGGCTGACAAAACAAAACCGATCAAAACCAAAATCAAAAGCACAACAATGGGGTGACACACTTTGTTTAGGATGCCGATAGCAGTAGGTGAGCACCCAAAAAGAGTATCCCACCACCTGGGTTCAGCATCCCTTCTTACCCTTTCTAAAACCCGATGTATCTCTTTCACATCATGATGAACTGTCACCAGGGTCTTGCATCCATTTTTCTTGATCTTTTCTAAGATTCCAATTAAGTCCTAGTGAAGCAACAATTATTTAATCAAAGTGAGGTTCATCCCAATGGGAGCAGGCGCTAACTGGTGAATCAGAGTAAAATTGGATTGCAAAAGGTGATAAGACATAACTGGGACAGTATAGGAAAAGTCGCAGCCCATAATCGTGGTAAAATTGCAAACACAAAAATTAGGATGATTCTTTAAATTCACTGCTACATTTTCTACAAACACTAAGTTACAAGCAGTTCTTACACACACACATCCATTACCTATGTACACCAGCACTGTTGCAGGAGTCTCATCAAGATGTATTTCAAAATGACAGATATTTTGCTCTGTGTCTAAACAGATGTCTTGGGCCACAATGGCATTGCTTTCACCAATGAAACCCTGTTGCTTCCGAACAACACAAGATTCCAAATTCACAGTTTGCCATTTCTCACCAATTTGACGGGCCCATTCTCTATGCTCGGAAGTATAGAGAATAGTTCCATCATGATTCAATCCTAATGCAATAATAGGGTATATCAAATGCACTGAAGTGTTGCGTATTGTCAACACAAAGGCCGTGGCTGTATTTGTACTGGGGTTGTAGGTAAAATTTACCAGATTCCACCAGGACTGAAACTTCCTTTCAAAATAATTTGCCTTGTCCCAAATTATTGTCCGGATTTTAGTAGGGAAAGTACCTTCTTCCCCTTCCCTTATAATTGAGGCAACAACTGTTTGCATCCAAAGCTGTGCCTGGATACAGCAGAGGGCTAGGGAGATGTTGTTTTGAGCAGCACCAAGAGCATCAATTATCAATTTGTGATCATTTACATTTGCCTTTACCCAATCTAGTAAAATGTTTGATAATAACCACTGTTGTGTCCCCAGGGCTGTCAAAGAGGACTGCAGAGGTTGTTTCAATTTGGTCAGGTCTCTAAGTGGTGGCAACCAATTTGTTCATTAATACCTCTGAATCAACGCTATGTAGAATTCCCAATCCTGTTCCCACAACACCGGTTATGTCTCTTGCCATGTGTGTTTTGGAAGGAGTCCACTTCCACAGCCAGGTGGTCCACCTCTGAAATGAAGTTTGTAAAAAAGGTGAACAGGCCAGCTGAATTACTGAGACATTGTTTTGCATTGGTAATTTGACTTGTTTAAAAGACCATGCCAAATTAAACAATATTTGTTGTTGGCCAGTTTTCCGAATTACCCAAGGTCCAATTTCAAAAATTTTCAGGCTCAGTATAACCAGTGCTCGGGTAGTGGGTGTCATAGAAATTAACATCAAGTAATATTGTTTTTACTACACATAATTTTATGGGAAAATTGTACAACAGATCAATTTTGATTTTGAATCTTCACAAAATTAAAACAGAGCTGTAAGGTCCTGTGCTGTAACTGCATACAGGTTCGATGCGGGATTCAGCAGTTAATCTTCATGTTCCATGGCGTTATTCTGTGAAAAAGTAAACACAACACAATCTGCCACAAAGAGGCAGGAGGTTAAAATGATGGAACTATCCAGCATGTAACGCAGACTGGAATTTTCTTAACTTCCTAATCATTTTGCTGCCAAAAAGGAAGCCACTCTGTACCTCCTTTAAACACAGGATAAGGGTCAGTGTAATTGCAAACCAAGGAGGCACTCTGCACTTCAAGCTGGAAAACACTCCAAATAACCATCAACGTCCCAACCCAAGAGCCACCCCGTTCCCCAGCAATAATTTGTTCAGCAAACAAATTATCACAAATTAGTGAACAAAGAATTAGTGAACAAAGATTGCTTGGGGGAGAAAGCAGAGGCTATTGTAATTACGGAGGCAGGTTTGTTGTAGCTGCTGACCAAGCTCTCAGTTTCTGTTATTGTCAGATTTTTGACAGTTCCTTCTGTTACTGAGGAGATGTTACAGTACTTCTTGATCGGGGCATACCACTTCCTAACTGAGGGTTTCTGGGCCACCCCGTCAGGGGGGGCAGTCCCAGTAGTGGCTGTTTTCAAAAACGTTTCTTCCTGAGAAGGTTTTTGAATTTTCTCTGAGGCAATTTGCAAGTTAGGGCTTTCCAAATGGGAGATTATTTTTTGTTGCACATCCTTCACTTTTTCTTTTTCTTCTCCTCCTATCAATACATCATCTATGCACTGGTACACAGCTACAGTGTCAGGTTTGGCTTTTGGACTGGCCATACAGGGGCGTTTCGCAAGTCCTGTAAAACCGGTTTGATTCCTTCTTTGGCACCAGAGGGAAGAGGATATTGTTTTACATTTACAGGTAATTGCATAGGTGATTTATAGCCAGCAGTGAGTTTTATTTCATGTATAATTTGCAAGCAGGCAGCTTTGTGCATGTTTTCCAGGAGTTGGTCAGGGGTACCAACTAAAGCTACAAGGTCTCCCCTTTCCAAAGGGTTTAGCTCCCCTGCCCAAAAAACAGCGTGCTGAGTTGGGGACTGTATGTTATGTTTGACTTCTGTTGTTAAGAAAGTCCCATGTCCCCAGTAGCCACTAGCTGCTTGTTCTGATAATTTAGTAGCAGTGTACAGGATTTTTGTAGTGGTTATTTGTGGGTTAAAATTCTCATCGTTCAGGTAACTATATTCCGTTTTAACGAGAGGTCTCAATTTAGAGCAGCAATCTTCCCCACACATATGTGTAGTATGTGTAGTATGTGTACTAATTCTTTCTGAGAGTATATCTGCTCTATGTGATATGTTTCCTTTTCTTCTGTCTCCTTAGGTGTATCTGCATGCAGTGATGCATGGGAAAGCTGCAACAAATAGTTGCGGTTTCTTTCTTGCTCTAATTTGTTTTGCAAAGTTTTTACCTGATTTGTTTCCTGCTCTAATTGTTTTTGCAAGGCTTCTACCAAATTTTGCAAAGAGTCTATAATTGCTCTTTCTTCACTCCTTTGCGTGAAGCGAGTTTCTATAGGTGCCGTAAGACAGGCCCCCAAAACTGAGCACATTTTCTAAATTAAACCAGTTACTGTATGCCCAATCCTCTCCCCTTGGGAGGGTCTGGCATTGTACTTAGCTAGCAAAGCATAGAAAGCATCTTTATCTTTTTCAGACATTTTTACGAAGGGGCTAAAACCACAGTCAGGGAGGCACACTTAAAGTTACACAAAAAGCACAGCTAAAACTGTATTTCCTTTCACGTCCCTGGAGCGGGTGAAGAGACCACACTACTTGGGAGGTACTACCTTTGTTACAAAACAGCTTGTCTCTTCGCAATCCCAAGTAGTCAACAACAAAACAACAAACACCCAGCCTATCGCTGCTGACAATCCCTTCTCTTCCCTGTCTGGGTTAGGGGACTAAACAACAAACACCCAGCCTTTAGCTGAGGACAATCCCCTCTCTTCCCTGCCTGGGTTAGGGGACTAAACAACAAACACCCAGCCTTTAGCTGAGGACAATCCCTTCTCTTCCCTGCCTGGGTTAGGGGACCAAAACAACAAACAACAATAGCAGCAATATTCTGCGATTTACAATTATGTGCGAGGGGGGAAAGCCACTTCAGGGAGCTCAAGACTTACACCCAGCCTTTCGCTGAGGACAACCCCCTCTCTTCCCTGGGTGGGTGAGGGGACCAAAAACTGCCTGGGAGGTTCTTCTTAGTTACAGAATGGTTGTCTCCTCAACTACACCAAACAGCTCAACAACACATACACAACAAAAAACACAAGTCCCATCTTTTGCACAATTGAGATCCTTTACAAAAAATTCTCCGATAACTGAAATGGAGTTGATTCTCCACCTAAGTCTGTGTGCAGATTGCAGGAAGAACCCAAAACCACCTCCCTTGCTTTCCAACACTGTTCAGTCCTTCCGGTACTGACAGGTTGGGTGTGGCTGAAACGGCACAGGCCTTCCCCTGGTACAAAGTGCACAGAAAAACCCCAACTCCTCCAGTATCAGAGAATCTGAATTGCCTACTACGCCAACTAAATGTCAGGGTCCACACTACATGTGGAGTCCTGATAGGTTCTTTTAGGGATCTCAAAGTGCAAAGACACAGCAGGGACAAAACCAGTGTACTTTTGCAAAAAATGCACTTTATTTAGTGCCAACAAAATGCGATAGAGGGACAAGTAATAAAAGAGAGAGAGAAAGAGAGAGAGAGAGGGTTTGGGATTATAGCTACCAAGACGGACAGACGATCCTCGTGGAACCAGCCAATAGATGTCCGTTGCCATCCAGGGAGATCTCAGGGTCTTTATTTTGAGGATGTCTTTTATAGTCTTTTCCAAAGCGAGTGGCTTCTGGCCAAAAGGGGGAAGATTTATGGACTATTGTATGTGGAGATCGTTGCTTCAAGAAACAGGTGGAAACAGGACGCTACAGCAAGTAGCCTGCTCGAGAGCAGCGCACCACGGCAAGCTCCAGGCACACCAACAGTCCTTGTGACCAGTTCATTGTTCTCACACCTGTGGGAGCCTTAACTAGCCGTCAACCAGTCTGAGAAACCGGCCCTGGTTGAAATGAGCACCACCTGAGAACAATCACTTGGCATTCCTCTCATCCCTGGCCAGTGGCTTTAAACTGCTGTTCTTTAGGCCTCAGGCGAGGGTCGTTGGGCAGAAGAAATGAGAGGCTTTGAGATGGACTCTTACACTAGAGCAAGAAATTAGAAAAGAAGGATCTTCAAAATTTAATCGTATCAGTCTGTAAAAACTCTTCTGAAACTACCAATGACCAGTTCTACTTGGAGGACTTTTGGGACTCGATTGGGAAGAAGCTGTATAATTCGTCTGCAAATCGAGATTGCTCGGCTCAAAAACTAATTCCTATTTCTCAAAAAGTATATGACATGATTAAATTGGAAGAAAGAAAACAGAGGAGGAGGGGAAAATTATTTAGAGGACTGAAAGAGGCTCAAAATTTGGATCAGCCCAGTACTGCCAATCCTGCCTTCTTCACCATCTGTCCTGTGACTGAACCCAATAATACCAATGGGGCTGAGATGGCTTCTGCCTGTACCTGAAACTGGCCCAGGGAAATATGTAGCTCTGCTAGTGACCCTGCTGTGCTATATCTGTTGTCCTTGGACCCTCCACCTTGAACTCTCGATGGCAGTGTGCAGGACATCGTGAATCCCCCCCACTCCATCCCTCCAGTGCCCTCATGTGCTCCTGTCTTAGTTTGCAATGCAGGATGTGACCAAAAGTATATATTGTATCACCATCTATTAAAACCGGGTGGGGCAGTCGTCTTTATCTTTTCCACAGCCCATCCTCCCTCCAGGGGTATATCATCTGTTAATGGGCCATTGAGTCCCTTTGCAAAACTGATAAAATTACATCATCTCATTGAGAGATGCTCCACTCAGGGGAAGGAGCCAAGCCTTTCCTACCTAGATCAAAACTAAGATTTGGAACACCAAAGCAGCCTTTTTTCACTGGATTCCAGAGGAAAAACAGACCTTTCCACATCACCACTGGATCTTCAGAGGAAAACTGCATCTTTTTACAGAACCACTGCTTCAACTGAACCACATCTGTCACTCCAGGAGAGCTGCAGCCACCTTTTAATGGGACTGCTACCAGCACCCTGACTGACGGGGTGTCAGGTTCTGACTCAATGAGTGTTTTGGGTTTGTTCTTTGTAACACTGTCTTTCTAATTTAATTTTCCTAGTAAAGAACTGTTATTCCTAATCCCCATATATTTGCCTGAGAGCCTTTTAATTTTAAAATTATAATAATTTGCAGGGAGGGGTGTTGCATGGCGACCTGGTTCAAGCCCGGCACAGTGGCCTTAACCCCAGGCCACTCGGTCCATATGCTCCTGGACACCAATGTGGTGACCAGCAAATGGCGCTTATTGAGGGGTCACAAGGGTTTTTATAACTTGGGCAGTCAGTGTCATTTCCTTCTGCTCACATCCGGCCGGGTGCGGCCAGGTATGGAGCAAAGGTCTGACCGTGTGGGGGGAAGGGGTCCTGACTGTCCGTACATCCCGATAGCTTCTGCTCACACATCCCTAACTCTCCACATTTTTCCCCTCCCTCATGATTAGTAAAAATTGTATAAAATTATAAAATGTAGACATTCTAAAATTTCATGGGTTAGTAAAATTAGTATAAAATTTTAAATGTGTTAGTAACAGGCACGCCTTAAAGTAATTGTCGGCGTTCGACGAGCATAATGTTAACCGTTTCTAAATGCTTCTTAAGGAATAGCACCAATTTGCTTAATATGCAAGGCCCGAAGATTAGTGTTAGTAAGATTAGAGTGAGTGGGCCTATTAGGGTAGAAATTAGGGTGGTGAGCTGTTGGGGAGGTAATATCAAAATCATACGAGTGCTTAGCAAGTAGTTCTGGAACAATAGATGAAATAGAGATGTTAGCAGTTTTTAACATAGACACTGAAAATAGTTATGTTAAGGTTTGAGTTCGCTTCCTTTGTTTAGATAATACCAAATGCCACAAACACCAAAGAGCCAACAGACATCCTGCCTCCTGCCTGGCAGGAAAGGTCTCAAGATAAGGGTTACAGATAAGAAAGCCATAAAACATGGTAATTTAGAGATTCCTATAGGTTGCATGCAAATATTAGGAAATTAGTATATTGTATTAGATTGGTTATTGAAAATTGTAATATTCATCAGCGAAAAATTCTTATTGTGTTGTAAATGGAAAAGCTCTCTCTTGCCTCTTGCCTCTTGTCTCTCTTCTTGTCTCTGCTCTCTCTCTTGCTCTCTTACTCTAACCTCTCTCTAAGCTCTCTTATACCCACGCCCTATAATAAAATACTAACCTAAATAACATAATATATTAAGCTTATGAGTGTCTCCTGCGACCGTCTGACAACATAAACCCCAAAGTGAGCCATGGGGACCAGGTTGAACTATGACTCGAACCAGCCCTGTTGAGCTTCTCTGTCCATTTTTCTCAGGTTCAGTCGGTCTCTCAGTTCGGCCGTGGAGTCCCTAATGACTCTGGTGTGGTCGGCATAAAAGCAGCATTCCTCTTTCAAGGTGGCACACAGGCCTCCTTGCTGCATGAACAGAAGGTCCAATACTCACCTCTGAGAGTGAGGAAAGGGATTTCTCTAGGGAAGAAATGGATTTCACGATTCTCTGCAAGTCCTCGTCGACAGTCATCTGCAGTTGGGCCAGTCCTTGGTGTCGGGTTGTGAGGGCTGAGACGCCGGTGGCAGCACCGGTAATCGTTTCCCAGGTGTCGGCACCACTTGTTGCGTGGCGACCTGGTCCAAGCCCGCACGGCGGCTCTAACCCCGAGCCGCTCGGTCCATATGCTCCTGGACACCAATGTGGTGACAGCAAATTGCATTTATTGAAGAGTCACAAGAGTTTTTATAGCTTGGGCAGTCAGTGTAATTTCCCTCTGCTCACGTCTCGCTGGGTGCGGCCTGGTACGGAGCAAAGGTCTGACTGTGAGGGGGGAAGGGGTCCTGGCTGACCGTACATCCCGATATCTTCTGCTTTCACATCCTTAACTCTCCACAGAGGAGGTTTACATTCGCCATTGCAAACAGAGGCTCCTGCTTTACTCTGCAGACACCTGCCCTCCAAACTAGGAAAACTCCTCATAGCACATATAACTATTATCCCACCGACTGCCCTGCTGCAAATGGCAGCCATTTTGAAATCACAACTAACACCCTCGGTTGAAGCCCTGGTTCATCGAGTGTCCCCACCTCTAGCTCTGCCTGCCAACCCACTCTCACTCCCTCACAGTCCACCTACCACCTTAAGGGGCCACCCACTCCCACCCATGCTAGAACTGGCACTGATTGCCACTCCCCCTGGGAGGAGACCAGAACTACCCTTAATGCGGTTCTGGTAGGGCCCATCCCCAAAATGGTGATGCCCAGATTGCCCTGCCTGCATTGAGACCTGGCACAGGGGGCCAAGCCATGAGATAGAAGGGTGCTGATTGCCAAGGGCTACTCCTGGAGATCATCCTTCTCTACCTTCTCTTCCGAGGAAGACCTCCACTGGTCGGAGTGCAGGAAGAGAAATTGGGAAGAAATTAAAAGATCAGCCCTGAAGAAGGGCGAGTTGGATTTGGCTTCTAGACTTGACATAATGCCAGTAAGGTATAACAGAAGAGGCAAGTCACACTGGGAGGTTTTGGCATTTAGTGAAATAAAGGAATTATGAAAAGCAGCCAGAGATCGTGGCCGGCGCTCTCCATATTTTACAAGCATGGTTTCAACAACTTTTACTATGCATATCTTTACTCCCCATGACATAAAATAATTAATGACATTGCTGCTATCCCCCACTGAGCTTTTGCTATGGGAGTTGGGGTGGAAGAGAGTTAAATAAATTTCTTTCCTGAGCACGGGCTGGCATTACACTTGACCTGCTGGCAGGGAGTGGAACCCATACTGACCCCAACCAGAAGCCCAGGGATTCCCAAAGGCCAGTGTTAAACGACACGATGGAAGTTGCTAAAAAGGCCTTGTTACAAGTACCTGAGGCCAGTAAGCTGAAATTGGACTTTGCTGATATAAGGCAAGGTCCTACCAAGCCTTATATGACTTTTCTGCATAGGCTTAAACTCACTAGAGATAAACAAGTGGCTGAGGACCAGATTTGGGAGAAACTAGTGAAACAGCTACCAGTGGTTAATGCTAACCCCGAATGTAAGAAGGCCCTAAAGGCTTTGCCCTCTGACCCTGAGCCCACCTTCCCCCAGATGGTGGAGGCCTGTAATAAGCTGGCTACTCCAGAGCATGTTGCCACCCTCCAAGAAAAAGTATTAGCTAATGCCTTGATTAAATCTCAAAAGGGTCCTCAAAAACAGCAGAACCAAAAGCCAGGACAATGCTTTAATTGTGATCAAAATGAACACTGGGCAAGGAGCTGTTGCAAACCCAAAATGGGAACTCCTCAAAAACTTGGTGACTGTAATAAAACCAGGCCAGATACTAACTCTTGTTATCAAGTCCAGGTACATTGCTGCAGCCACTCGGGAAATTCCAAGCAGAGCACAGGACAGCGGCACTCGGAGACACAAGAATACCTGTCACCTCCACGGCTGAACACTGGCAAGCCAGACATTGGAACCCACCAAAGCTCTTTTGGCAATGCCTTCTCAGGGACCTGCCTGCCTCAGCACCATCCAGCTCCCGACTGGAGCTGTCAGCTGCCCAGTCAGCAATGTTAACTGACTTTATCCATCACATTATCTCTACAGGCCAGCTAGGACCAGAGCTGCAGCCAAGAGATTTTCTCATTATTGGACTAGACTGATGTAATATTGAAGGTTTTTATGTGCTGCCCACTGTTTTAACACTGTTACCACTAACCAAGAAATCGCAGTGTTAGCCAGGTGCCCTAGCCCTCCTTGTTTCATCCCCCAAGAAATAGTTTTTCCTCAGGCTTTCCTGTTTCCCACAGTCAACGACGACCCCGCTGATGAAAATTTCATTGCATGGACCCAGCGGATTGGCCTGGATAAGATTGAGATCACTTGCAGTGTTACCTGCCTGGGAAAAATTGTCACCTGGACAGGCCTTGTCGACACAGGAGCAGACGTGGCCGTTATCTCACACAAGTACTGGCCACCTGAGTGAACTCTTGTTCCTTCACTCAATGTCACTGCCCGAGGTGTCTCCTTAGACCTGAGATCACCTCAGGAGGACATGCAGGTGGTTTGCAACCCAGCTCTTCCCGATGCCCGCCAATGAGAGGCTGCAGGAGGCTGTTCTTAGAGGTTTTCATGGTTGTTTATTGTTTCTTATCTCAGAAATGCTTTGTCCAACGAGCAGCAGTCTGCTCGCTAGACGTCCAGGGCAGAATCTGCCTGGCAGAGGCAGGACTTATCTTTTGTAGTCTAAGTTACGTACTAGGTATTTACAAATGACTTCCAGTACAATACAATCTTGTTACATGGTCCAGCTTTGTTCCCATCCAATCTGAAAGTGCCAGCATGTCACCCAGCATGGATGACACGGAGAAGAAGGAGGAAGAAGTATCCACACCCCCAATTCCTCCATTCTTGGCCACGTGTCCCTTATCACAAACTTTCCCAAAAGTCTATTTATCTACGTTCTAACAACCTAATTTACACTTTACTAATTTTGGTGGCTTGTTTCCATTCCCTCTGTGTTGGTAATTTCCTCCGGGGTGTGAATTCAGTGCCTGAGACACCAGGGTCTTACTCTGGAGTCTTTGAGACCCTTGCCAGGGGGGTTTTGAGACCCCCAGAGAGGCCAGGGGTGTACCCTGGGCTCCCACATCACTTTTTTGATTTGCTATTTTGGGAGAACGCCAAGGCTTTTATGGTTTAATTTTTCAGTGGAAAAAGGACTTACCTGACCCTTTGTTAATTTTATAATGGATCTTCTTATTGTATCAAATGCCCAAAACAATCACTACTAGTCCTGAAATCCTTTCTCAGTTGATCGTGAAAGCCTGATCCCAAAGTTTTACCCTTTCCGGAAATGATTTCTCTGCTATGTTTATACCCACTCCTTCCCTGTATTTATACATATACATATAAATATTTATTTTATATATATATAATGGTTAATTCAACAATCTGAAGTTTTTCATATTGCTTCAGCAGGTTTTCCCAGACAAATCTCAGTTCATTTTCCAAAGCATAAGTTACTACACCTTCCTTTGAATTTCATCCAAAACCCCTAGAAAGTCACACCCCTCTTAATGCTCTTACTGTTTTTAGATGGCTCCAGCAAATTGCGTAAATCAGTTACCACATGGAAGGACCCTAACAGTCACAATTGGGAATCAGACATGGAACGTGTAGAAGAATCACCACAGATTGTGGAACTTGATCAGGAAATGACCATGACCATGAGATGATCAGGACAATGAGATGACCACATCAGGGTCACCTCAAGACCATGGTTGTGCCATGGCCAACCCATGGTCAGGTCTTGGTCCAAATCATCTCATGGTCAGGGTTGTGGTTGTGTCATGGTCATCCCATGGCCATGGTCATCTCAGGGCTCTGTCACTCATGGTCACTCTCATCTCATGGCCATGGTCATGACCAGGGAACCTCTCCAAGATTCCATGCCCCAATTTTGGGGCACTCAAGGACCACTGGGGACAATGAGGCCTGGCCTGACCCCTCCTCCCATCCCAGTGCCCACTCAGGAACCCAATGCAGCCAAACCGTCCTGGGGACACCTCGGACATGGTTCACAGAGAGGGAAATGGATCCTGGGGGATGGAGCCAGGCATGACTGACAAGTTCCCATGACAGTCCTGGTGTCCCCACCCCAGTCCTAGTACCCCTATCTTGCTCCTGGTGTCCCCACACTGCTACTGATGTCCCCATGTCAGTCCTGGTGTCCCCATCCCGCTCCTGGCATCCCCATTCCCATTCATGTGTCCTCATTCCTGCTCCCACTTGTCCCTATCCCTGTCCCCAGTGTCCCTATTTGCATTCCAGGCTCCCAGAGAGGAACTGCCAGACACTGGAGGAGGGAACTTGAATTTATTGCCTCAAGCAGGATTTATTGCTGCAAGCAGGATTTATTGCCCAAAGCAGGATTTATTGCCCAAAGCAGGATAATTTCACACCAGAACTAAAGCATTGGGAATATTTGTG
>JAPFBE010000434.1:0-51428 GCA_034336665.1 Luscinia megarhynchos | reverse complement strand
GGGGTGACCTGGTGTCGCCGGCATTCCCGCTAAGGGGTAGACCTGGTGTCGCCTGCATTCCGGCTTAAGGGGGTAGACCTGGTGTCATGCCATTCAGCAAGGGGGTAGACCTGGTGTCGCCCTGCATTCCGGCAAGGGGGTAGACCTGGTGTCCGCCGGCATTCCCGGCTAAGGGGGTAGACCTGGTGTCGCTGGCATTCCCGATTAAGGGGGTAGACCTGGTGTCGCCCGGCATTCCCAGCTTAAGGGGTAGACCTGGTGTCGCCTGCATTCCCGTTAAGGGGTAGACCTGGTGTCACTGCATTCGCGATTAAGGGGTAGACCTGGTGTCGCCTGCATTCCAGCAAGGGGTAGACCTGGTGTCGCCGGCATTAGCGATTAAGGGGGTAGACCTGGTGTCGCCGGCATTCCCGCTTAAGGGGTAGACCTGGTGTCGCCCTGCATTCGCGATTAAGGGGTAGACCTGGTGTCATGCCTGCATTCCCGGCTTAAAGGGGTAGACCTGGTGTCGCCCGGGCATTCGATTAAGGGGGTAGACCTGGTGTCGCCCTGCATTCCCGATTAAGGGGTAGACCTGGTGTCGCCCTGCATTCCAGCTTAAGGGGTAGACCTGGTGTCGCCTGCATTCGCGATTAAGGGGGTAGACCTGGTGTCATGCCATTCCGGCAAGGGGTAGACCTGGTGTCGCCGGCATTCAGCGATTAAAGGGGGTAGACCTGGTGTCGCCTGCATTCAGCAAGGGGTAGACCTGGTGTCGCCTGCATTAGCGATTAAGGGGGTAGACCTGGTGTCCGCCGGCATTCCAGCAAGGGGGTAGACCTGGTGTCGCCGGCATTAGCGATTAAGGGGGTAGACCTGGTGTCATGCCTGCATTCCCGCTTAAAGGGGGTAGACCTGGTGTCGCCGGCATTCGCGATTAAGGGGTAGACCTGGTGTCGCCGGCATTCCAGCAAGGGGTAGACCTGGTGTCATCGCATTCGCGATTAAAGGGGGTAGACCTGGTGTCGCCCTGCATTCAGCAAGGGGGTAGACCTGGTGTCGCCGGCATTCCAGCTTAAGGGGGTAGACCTGGTGTCGCCCGGCATTCGCGATTAAAGGGGGGTAGACCTGGTGTCGCCCGGCATTCGATTAAAGGGGGTAGACCTGGTGTCGCCCGGCATTCCCGGCTAAAGGGGTAGACCTGGTGTCGCCGGCATTCGCGATTAAGGGGGTAGACCTGGTGTCGCCTGCATTCAGCGATTAAGGGGTAGACCTGGTGTCGCCCGGCATTCCCGGCTAAAGGGGTAGACCTGGTGTCGCCGGCATTCGCGATTAAGGGGGTAGACCTGGTGTCGCCCGGCATTCCCGCTTAAGGGGTAGACCTGGTGTCGCCCGGCATTCCCGGCTAAAGGGGTAGACCTGGTGTCGCCTGCATTCCCGCTTAAGGGGGTAGACCTGGTGTCGCCCTGCATTCCGCTTAAGGGGTAGACCTGGTGTCGTCGGCATTCGCGATTAAGGGGTAGACCTGGTGTCGCCGGCATTCCAGCAAGGGGGTAGACCTGGTGTCGCCCGGCATTCGCGATTAAAGGGGGTAGACCTGGTGTCGCCCGGCATTCAGCTTAAGGGGGTAGACCTGGTGTCGCCCGGCATTCCAGCAAGGGGTAGACCTGGTGTCGCCCGGCATTAGCGATTAAAGGGGGTAGACCTGGTGTCGCTGCATTCAGCAAGGGGGTAGACCTGGTGTCCGCCCTGCATTCCAGCTTAAGGGGGTAGACCTGGTGTCGCCCGGCATTCAGCAAGGGGGTAGACCTGGTGTCATGCCATTCCCAGCAAGGGGGTAGACCTGGTGTCGCCCTGCATTCCGGCTTAAGGGGGTAGACCTGGTGTCGCCCGGCATTCAGCAAGGGGTAGACCTGGTGTCATGCCATTAGCGATTAAGGGGGTAGACCTGGTGTCGCCCTGCATTCAGCAAAGGGGGTAGACCTGGTGTCGCCCTGCATTCCGATTAAAGGGGGTAGACCTGGTGTCGCCCTGCATTCCAGCAAGGGGGTAGACCTGGTGTCGCCCGGCATTCCCGCTTAAGGGGTAGACCTGGTGTCGCCCTGCATTCCGATTAAGGGGGTAGACCTGGTGTCATGCCATTCCAGCTTAAAGGGGGTAGACCTGGTGTCGCCCGGCATTCCCGGCTAAGGGGTAGACCTGGTGTCGCCGGCATTAGCGATTAAGGGGGTAGACCTGGTGTCGCCTGCATTCCAGCAAGGGGTAGACCTGGTGTCGCACGGCATTCAGCTTAAAGGGGTAGACCTGGTGTCGCCTGCATTCCAGCATTAAGGGGGTAGACCTGGTGTCGCCCGGCATTCCAGCTTAAGGGGTAGACCTGGTGTCGCCCGGCATTCGCGATTAAGGGGGTAGACCTGGTGTCGCCCGGCATTCAGCAAGGGGGTAGACCTGGTGTCGCACGGCATTCCGATTAAAGGGGTAGACCTGGTGTCACTGGCATTCGCGATTAAAGGGGGTAGACCTGGTGTCGCCTGCATTCAGCAAGGGGGTAGACCTGGTGTCGCCCGGCATTCCCGATTAAGGGGGTAGACCTGGTGTCATGCCATTCCAGCAAGGGGTAGACCTGGTGTCCGCCGGCATTCGCGATTAAGGGGTAGACCTGGTGTCGCACGGCATTCAGCTTAAAGGGGGTAGACCTGGTGTCGCCCGGCATTCCAGCTAAAGGGGGTAGACCTGGTGTCGCCCTGCATTCGCGATTAAGGGGGTAGACCTGGTGTCGCCCGGCATTCCGGCTAAAGGGGGTAGACCTGGTGTCATGCCATTCGCGATTAAGGGGGTAGACCTGGTGTCGCCCGGCATTCCAGCAAGGGGGTAGACCTGGTGTCGCCGGCATTCAGCATTAAGGGGGTAGACCTGGTGTCGCCTGCATTCCCGCTTAAGGGGGTAGACCTGGTGTCGCCCGGCATTCCAGCAAGGGGGTAGACCTGGTGTCGCCCGGCATTCAGCGATTAAGGGGGTAGACCTGGTGTCGCCCGGCATTCCAGCAAGGGGGTAGACCTGGTGTCGCCCGGCATTCGCGATTAAGGGGGTAGACCTGGTGTCGCCCTGCATTCAGCTAAGGGGTAGACCTGGTGTCGTCGGCATTCCCGCTTAAGGGGGTAGACCTGGTGTCGCCTGCATTCCGATTAAGGGGGTAGACCTGGTGTCGCCCGGCATTCCAGCTAAGGGGTAGACCTGGTGTCGCCTGCATTCCAGCTTAAGGGGGTAGACCTGGTGTCGCCGGCATTCGCGATTAAGGGGGTAGACCTGGTGTCGCCCTGCATTCCAGCAAGGGGTAGACCTGGTGTCGCCCGGCATTCGCGATTAAGGGGGTAGACCTGGTGTCGCCTGCATTCAGCAAGGGGGTAGACCTGGTGTCATGGCATTCCCGATTAAGGGGTAGACCTGGTGTCGCCCGGCATTCCAGCAAGGGGGTAGACCTGGTGTCGCCCGGCATTCCCGATTAAGGGGGTAGACCTGGTGTCGCCCGGCATTCCCGGCTAAAGGGGGTAGACCTGGTGTCGCCTGCATTCGCGATTAAGGGGGTAGACCTGGTGTCGCCTGCATTCCAGCAAGGGGGTAGACCTGGTGTCGCCCGGCATTCGCGATTAAGGGGTAGACCTGGTGTCGCTGCATTCCAGCAAGGGGTAGACCTGGTGTCGCCCGGCATTCCCGGCTTAAGGGGTAGACCTGGTGTCGCCGGCATTCCGGCTAAAGGGGGTAGACCTGGTGTCGCCGGCATTCCCGATTAAGGGGGTAGACCTGGTGTCGCCCGGCATTCCCGGCTAAAGGGGGTAGACCTGGTGTCGCCCGGCATTCCGGCAAGGGGGTAGACCTGGTGTCGCCTGCATTCGCGATTAAGGGGGTAGACCTGGTGTCGCCCTGCATTCCCGGCTAAAGGGGGTAGACCTGGTGTCATCGGCATTCCCGATTAAAGGGGTAGACCTGGTGTCGCCTGCATTCCAGCAAGGGGGTAGACCTGGTGTCATCCCGGCATTCCAGCAAGGGGTAGACCTGGTGTCGCCCGGCATTCCCGCTTAAGGGGGTAGACCTGGTGTCGCCCTGCATTCAGCAAGGGGGTAGACCTGGTGTCGCTGCATTCGCGATTAAGGGGGTAGACCTGGTGTCGCCCGGCATTCCAGCAAGGGGTAGACCTGGTGTCGTCCCGGCATTCCCGATTAAGGGGGTAGACCTGGTGTCGCCTGCATTCGCGATTAAAGGGGGTAGACCTGGTGTCATCGGCATTCCGATTAAGGGGGTAGACCTGGTGTCGCCCTGCATTCCCGCTTAAAGGGGGTAGACCTGGTGTCATCGGCATTCAGCAAGGGGGTAGACCTGGTGTCGCCTGCATTCGCGATTAAGGGGGTAGACCTGGTGTCATGCCATTCCCGCTTAAAGGGGGTAGACCTGGTGTCGCCCGGCATTCGCGATTAAAGGGGGTAGACCTGGTGTCATGCCCGCATTCAGCAAGGGGGTAGACCTGGTGTCGCCCGGCATTCGCGATTAAGGGGTAGACCTGGTGTCGCCGGCATTCCAGCAAGGGGGTAGACCTGGTGTCGCCGGCATTCCAGCTTAAGGGGTAGACCTGGTGTCGCCGGCATTCGCGATTAAGGGGTAGACCTGGTGTCGCCCGGCATTCAGCAAGGGGGTAGACCTGGTGTCGCCGGCATTCGCGATTAAGGGGGTAGACCTGGTGTCGCCCGGCATTCAGCAAGGGGTAGACCTGGTGTCGCCCTGCATTCGCGATTAAGGGGGTAGACCTGGTGTCGCCCGGCATTCCAGCAAGGGGTAGACCTGGTGTCGCCCGGCATTCCCGGCTAAAGGGGGTAGACCTGGTGTCGCCCGGCATTAGCGATTAAGGGGGTAGACCTGGTGTCGCCGGCATTCCCGCTTAAGGGGGTAGACCTGGTGTCGCCCGGGCATTCCGGCTAAGGGGGTAGACCTGGTGTCGCCCTGCATTCCCGATTAAGGGGGTAGACCTGGTGTCGCCCTGCATTCAGCAAGGGGGTAGACCTGGTGTCGCCTGCATTCGCGATTAAGGGGGTAGACCTGGTGTCGCCTGCATTCCGATTAAGGGGGTAGACCTGGTGTCGCTGCATTCAGCTTAAGGGGTAGACCTGGTGTCGCCCGGCATTCAGCAAGGGGGTAGACCTGGTGTCGCCCGGCATTCCGATTAAGGGGGTAGACCTGGTGTCACTGCATTCCAGCAAGGGGGTAGACCTGGTGTCGCCCGGCATTCGCGATTAAGGGGGTAGACCTGGTGTCGCCCGGCATTCCGGCAAGGGGGTAGACCTGGTGTCGCCCGGCATTCCCGATTAAGGGGGTAGACCTGGTGTCATGCATTCCAGCTTAAGGGGTAGACCTGGTGTCGCCGGCATTCGCGATTAAGGGGGTAGACCTGGTGTCGCCGGCATTCCAGCAAGGGGTAGACCTGGTGTCATGCCATTCAGCGATTAAAGGGGGTAGACCTGGTGTCGCCCGGCATTCCAGCAAAGGGGGTAGACCTGGTGTCGCCCTGCATTCCAGCAAGGGGGTAGACCTGGTGTCATCGGCATTCGCGATTAAGGGGGTAGACCTGGTGTCGCCCGGCATTCAGCTTAAGGGGGTAGACCTGGTGTCGCCGGCATTCGCGATTAAGGGGGTAGACCTGGTGTCGCCCTGCATTCCAGCAAGGGGTAGACCTGGTGTCGCCCGGCATTCCCGATTAAGGGGGTAGACCTGGTGTCGCCCGGCATTCCGATTAAAGGGGGTAGACCTGGTGTCGCCCGGCATTCCGCTTAAGGGGTAGACCTGGTGTCGCCGGCATTCCCGATTAAAGGGGTAGACCTGGTGTCGCCCGGCATTCAGCGATTAAGGGGTAGACCTGGTGTCGCTGCATTCCAGCAAGGGGGTAGACCTGGTGTCATGCCATTCAGCAAGGGGGTAGACCTGGTGTCGCCCGGCATTCCAGCTAAAGGGGGTAGACCTGGTGTCGCCCGGCATTCAGCTTAAGGGGGTAGACCTGGTGTCGCCCGGCATTCAGCGATTAAGGGGGTAGACCTGGTGTCGCCCGGCATTCCAGCAAAGGGGGTAGACCTGGTGTCGCCGGCATTCCAGCTAAGGGGGTAGACCTGGTGTCGCCCTGCATTCGCGATTAAAGGGGGTAGACCTGGTGTCGCCCGGCATTCCGGCTAAAGGGGGTAGACCTGGTGTCATCGGCATTCGCGATTAAAGGGGGTAGACCTGGTGTCGCCCTGCATTCCCAGCTTAAGGGGTAGACCTGGTGTCGCCTGCATTCGCGATTAAAGGGGGTAGACCTGGTGTCATCGGCATTCCAGCAAGGGGTAGACCTGGTGTCGCCCGGCATTCCCGATTAAAGGGGGTAGACCTGGTGTCGCCCTGCATTCGCGATTAAGGGGTAGACCTGGTGTCGCCCGGCATTCCGCTTAAGGGGTAGACCTGGTGTCGCTGCATTCGCGATTAAGGGGGTAGACCTGGTGTCGCCCTGCATTCAGCAAGGGGTAGACCTGGTGTCGCCGGCATTCCCGGCAAGGGGTAGACCTGGTGTCGCGCATTCAGCAAGGGGTAGACCTGGTGTCGCCCGGCATTCCGCTTAAGGGGGTAGACCTGGTGTCGCCCGGCATTCGCGATTAAAGGGGTAGACCTGGTGTCCGCCGGCATTCCAGCTTAAAGGGGGTAGACCTGGTGTCGCCCGGCATTCGCGATTAAGGGGGTAGACCTGGTGTCGCCCGGCATTCCAGCTTAAGGGGGTAGACCTGGTGTCGCCCGGCATTCCAGCAAGGGGGTAGACCTGGTGTCGCCCGGCATTCCCGATTAAGGGGTAGACCTGGTGTCGCCCTGCATTCCAGCAAGGGGGTAGACCTGGTGTCGCCGGCATTCCCGGCTTAAGGGGGTAGACCTGGTGTCATGCCCGCATTCGCGATTAAAGGGGGTAGACCTGGTGTCGCCCTGCATTCCGCTTAAGGGGGTAGACCTGGTGTCGCCCGGCATTCGCGATTAAAGGGGGTAGACCTGGTGTCGCCCTGCATTCCGCAAGGGGTAGACCTGGTGTCATGCCATTCGCGATTAAGGGGTAGACCTGGTGTCGCCCTGCATTCCAGCAAGGGGTAGACCTGGTGTCGCACGCATTCGCGATTAAAGGGGGTAGACCTGGTGTCGCCCTGCATTCCAGCTTAAGGGGGTAGACCTGGTGTCGCCCTGCATTCGCGATTAAGGGGGTAGACCTGGTGTCGCCCTGCATTCCAGCTAAGGGGTAGACCTGGTGTCGCCCGGCATTCGCGATTAAAGGGGGTAGACCTGGTGTCGCCCGGCATTCCAGCAAGGGGGTAGACCTGGTGTCGCCCGGCATTCCAGCTTAAAGGGGGTAGACCTGGTGTCGCCCGGCATTCCAGCTTAAGGGGGTAGACCTGGTGTCGCCTGCATTCGCATTAAGGGGGTAGACCTGGTGTCGCCCGGCATTCCAGCAAGGGGGTAGACCTGGTGTCGCCCGGCATTCGCGATTAAGGGGTAGACCTGGTGTCGCCCGGCATTCCCAGCTTAAGGGGTAGACCTGGTGTCGTCGGCATTCGCGATTAAGGGGTAGACCTGGTGTCATGCATTCCCGATTAAGGGGGTAGACCTGGTGTCGCCCGGCATTCCAGCAAGGGGGTAGACCTGGTGTCGCCCTGCATTCCAGCAAGGGGGTAGACCTGGTGTCATGCCCGCATTCGCGATTAAGGGGGTAGACCTGGTGTCGCCCTGCATTCCCGGCTAAAGGGGTAGACCTGGTGTCGCCCTGCATTCGCGATTAAGGGGTAGACCTGGTGTCGCCCGGCATTCCAGCAAGGGGGTAGACCTGGTGTCGCTGCCATTCCCGCTTAAGGGGTAGACCTGGTGTCGCCCGGCATTCAGCGATTAAGGGGGTAGACCTGGTGTCGCCCTGCATTCCCGATTAAGGGGGTAGACCTGGTGTCGCCGGCATTCCGGCTAAGGGGTAGACCTGGTGTCGCCTGCATTCCGGCTAAAGGGGGTAGACCTGGTGTCGCCTGCATTCGCGATTAAGGGGTAGACCTGGTGTCGCCCGGCATTCAGCAAGGGGGTAGACCTGGTGTCGCCCGGCATTCCGGCTAAAGGGGTAGACCTGGTGTCGCCCGGCATTCGCGATTAAGGGGGTAGACCTGGTGTCGCCCTGCATTCAGCTTAAAGGGGGTAGACCTGGTGTCATGCCATTCGCGATTAAAGGGGGTAGACCTGGTGTCGCCCTGCATTCCGATTAAGGGGTAGACCTGGTGTCGCCCGGCATTCCGGCTAAAGGGGGTAGACCTGGTGTCGCCCTGCATTCGCGATTAAGGGGTAGACCTGGTGTCGCTGGCATTCCAGCAAGGGGGTAGACCTGGTGTCGCCCGGCATTCGCGATTAAGGGGGTAGACCTGGTGTCATGCCCGCATTCCGGCTAAAGGGGGTAGACCTGGTGTCGCCCGGCATTCCAGCAAGGGGTAGACCTGGTGTCGCCCGGCATTCCCGATTAAGGGGTAGACCTGGTGTCACTGCATTCAGCAAGGGGGTAGACCTGGTGTCACGGCATTCGCGATTAAGGGGGTAGACCTGGTGTCGCCCGGCATTCGCGATTAAGGGGGTAGACCTGGTGTCACTGCATTCCAGCAAGGGGGTAGACCTGGTGTCGCCCGGCATTCGCGATTAAAGGGGGTAGACCTGGTGTCGCCGGCATTCCAGCAAGGGGGTAGACCTGGTGTCGCCCGGCATTCCCGGCTAAGGGGGTAGACCTGGTGTCGCCCTGCATTCGCGATTAAGGGGGTAGACCTGGTGTCGCCCGGCATTCCAGCAAGGGGGTAGACCTGGTGTCGCCTGCATTCAGCGATTAAGGGGGTAGACCTGGTGTCGCCCGGCATTCCGGCTAAAGGGGGTAGACCTGGTGTCCGCCGGCATTCCAGCTTAAGGGGGTAGACCTGGTGTCGCCCTGCATTCCGATTAAGGGGGTAGACCTGGTGTCGCCCTGCATTCCAGCAAGGGGGTAGACCTGGTGTCGCCCGGCATTCAGCTTAAGGGGGTAGACCTGGTGTCGCCCTGCATTCGCGATTAAGGGGGTAGACCTGGTGTCGCCGGCATTCCAGCAAGGGGTAGACCTGGTGTCGCCCGGCATTCCCGATTAAAGGGGGTAGACCTGGTGTCATGCATTCGCGATTAAGGGGGTAGACCTGGTGTCGCCCGGCATTCCAGCAAGGGGGTAGACCTGGTGTCGCCCTGCATTCGCGATTAAGGGGGTAGACCTGGTGTCGCCCTGCATTCAGCAAGGGGGTAGACCTGGTGTCGCCGGCATTCCGGCTTAAGGGGGTAGACCTGGTGTCATCGGCATTCCAGCAAGGGGGTAGACCTGGTGTCGCCCGGCATTCCAGCTTAAGGGGTAGACCTGGTGTCATCGGCATTCCAGCAAGGGGGTAGACCTGGTGTCGCCCGGCATTCAGCAAGGGGGTAGACCTGGTGTCGCCTGCATTCCAGCAAGGGGGTAGACCTGGTGTCATCGGCATTCGCGATTAAGGGGGTAGACCTGGTGTCGCCCGGCATTCCAGCAAGGGGGTAGACCTGGTGTCATGCCATTCGCGATTAAGGGGGTAGACCTGGTGTCGCCCGGCATTCCGATTAAGGGGGTAGACCTGGTGTCGCCCTGGCATTCGCGATTAAAGGGGGTAGACCTGGTGTCGCCCGGCATTCCAGCTAAGGGGTAGACCTGGTGTCGCCCGGCATTCGCGATTAAGGGGGTAGACCTGGTGTCGCCCGGCATTCCAGCAAGGGGTAGACCTGGTGTCGCCCGGCATTCGCGATTAAGGGGTAGACCTGGTGTCGCCCGGCATTCCAGCTAAGGGGTAGACCTGGTGTCGCCCGGCATTCGCGATTAAAGGGGGTAGACCTGGTGTCGCCCGGCATTCAGCTTAAGGGGTAGACCTGGTGTCGCCCGGCATTCCAGCAAGGGGGTAGACCTGGTGTCGCCGGCATTCGCAAGGGGGTAGACCTGGTGTCCCCTGCATTCAGCAAGGGGTAGACCTGGTGTCGCCCTGCATTCGCGATTAAGGGGTAGACCTGGTGTCGCCCTGCATTCCAGCTTAAAGGGGGTAGACCTGGTGTCGCCCGGCATTCGCGATTAAGGGGGTAGACCTGGTGTCGCCCTGCATTCCAGCAAGGGGTAGACCTGGTGTCGCCCGGCATTCCCGGCTAAAGGGGGTAGACCTGGTGTCGCCCGGCATTCGCGATTAAGGGGGTAGACCTGGTGTCGCCCGGCATTCCAGCAAGGGGGTAGACCTGGTGTCGCCGGCATTCGCGATTAAGGGGGTAGACCTGGTGTCGCCCGGCATTCCAGCAAGGGGGTAGACCTGGTGTCGCCCGGCATTCCAGCAAGGGGTAGACCTGGTGTCGCTGCATTCGCGATTAAGGGGTAGACCTGGTGTCGCCTGCATTCAGCTTAAGGGGTAGACCTGGTGTCGCCCTGCATTCGCGATTAAAGGGGGTAGACCTGGTGTCGCCCTGCATTCCAGCTTAAGGGGGTAGACCTGGTGTCGCCGGCATTCGCGATTAAAGGGGGTAGACCTGGTGTCATCCCGGCATTCCGGCTAAAGGGGGTAGACCTGGTGTCGCCCGGCATTCCGCTTAAGGGGTAGACCTGGTGTCGCCCTGCATTAGCGATTAAAGGGGGTAGACCTGGTGTCGCCCGGCATTCCGGCTAAAGGGGGTAGACCTGGTGTCGCCCTGCATTCCAGCAAGGGGGTAGACCTGGTGTCATGCCATTCGCGATTAAGGGGGTAGACCTGGTGTCGCCCGGCATTCCGCTTAAGGGGGTAGACCTGGTGTCGCCCGGCATTCGCGATTAAGGGGGTAGACCTGGTGTCGCCCGGCATTCCAGCAAGGGGTAGACCTGGTGTCGCCCGGCATTCCCGATTAAGGGGGTAGACCTGGTGTCGCCCTGCATTCCCGATTAAGGGGTAGACCTGGTGTCGCCCGGCATTCAGCAAGGGGTAGACCTGGTGTCGCCCGGCATTCGCGATTAAGGGGGTAGACCTGGTGTCGCCTGCATTCCAGCTTAAGGGGGTAGACCTGGTGTCGCCGGCATTCGCGATTAAGGGGGTAGACCTGGTGTCGCCCGGCATTCCCGGCTAAAGGGGGTAGACCTGGTGTCGCCCGGCATTCCAGCTTAAAGGGGTAGACCTGGTGTCGCCTGCATTAGCGATTAAAGGGGGTAGACCTGGTGTCATCGGCATTCCAGCTTAAGGGGTAGACCTGGTGTCGCCCGGCATTCGCGATTAAGGGGGTAGACCTGGTGTCGCCTGCATTCCAGCAAGGGGTAGACCTGGTGTCGCCGGCATTCGCGATTAAGGGGGTAGACCTGGTGTCGCCCGGCATTCCAGCTTAAAGGGGGTAGACCTGGTGTCGCCCTGCATTCGCGATTAAGGGGGTAGACCTGGTGTCGCCCGGCATTCCCGCTTAAGGGGTAGACCTGGTGTCGCCCGGCATTAGCGATTAAGGGGGTAGACCTGGTGTCGCCTGCATTCCGATTAAGGGGGTAGACCTGGTGTCGCCCTGCATTCGCGATTAAGGGGTAGACCTGGTGTCATCGGCATTCCGGCTAAAGGGGTAGACCTGGTGTCGCCCGGCATTCGCGATTAAGGGGGTAGACCTGGTGTCGCCCTGCATTCCAGCAAGGGGGTAGACCTGGTGTCGCCTGCATTCGCGATTAAGGGGGTAGACCTGGTGTCGCCCTGCATTCCCGATTAAGGGGGTAGACCTGGTGTCGCCCGGCATTCCAGCAAGGGGTAGACCTGGTGTCGCCCGGCATTCAGCGATTAAGGGGGTAGACCTGGTGTCGCCCTGCATTCCAGCAAGGGGGTAGACCTGGTGTCGCCCGGCATTCGCGATTAAGGGGGTAGACCTGGTGTCGCCGGCATTCCAGCAAGGGGGTAGACCTGGTGTCGCCGGCATTCGCGATTAAGGGGGTAGACCTGGTGTCGCCGGCATTCCAGCAAGGGGGTAGACCTGGTGTCGCCCGGCATTCCAGCAAGGGGGTAGACCTGGTGTCGCCCGGCATTCCAGCTAAGGGGTAGACCTGGTGTCGCCCGGCATTCGCGATTAAGGGGTAGACCTGGTGTCGCCCGGCATTCCGATTAAGGGGGTAGACCTGGTGTCACTGCATTCCGATTAAGGGGGTAGACCTGGTGTCGCCTGCATTCCCGATTAAGGGGGTAGACCTGGTGTCGCCCGGCATTCCAGCTAAAGGGGTAGACCTGGTGTCGCCCGGCATTCCCGATTAAGGGGGTAGACCTGGTGTCGCCCGGCATTCCAGCAAGGGGTAGACCTGGTGTCGCTGCATTCCAGCAAGGGGGTAGACCTGGTGTCATGCCATTAGCGATTAAGGGGTAGACCTGGTGTCGCCCTGCATTCCAGCTTAAGGGGGTAGACCTGGTGTCGCCCGGCATTCCCGATTAAGGGGGTAGACCTGGTGTCGCCCTGCATTCCGGCTAAAGGGGGTAGACCTGGTGTCGCCCGGCATTCGCGATTAAGGGGGTAGACCTGGTGTCGCACGGCATTCCAGCTTAAAGGGGGTAGACCTGGTGTCGCCCGGCATTCCAGCAAGGGGGTAGACCTGGTGTCGCCCTGCATTCGCGATTAAGGGGGTAGACCTGGTGTCGCCGGCATTCCAGCAAGGGGGTAGACCTGGTGTCGCCTGCATTCGCGATTAAGGGGGTAGACCTGGTGTCGCACGGCATTCCAGCAAGGGGGTAGACCTGGTGTCGCCCGGCATTCCCGATTAAGGGGTAGACCTGGTGTCATACGCATTTGCGATTAAGGGGGTAGACCTGGTGTCGCCGGCATTCCCGGCTAAAGGGGGTAGACCTGGTGTCGCCCTGCATTCCGCTTAAAGGGGGTAGACCTGGTGTCATGCATTCCCGATTAAAGGGGGTAGACCTGGTGTCGCCTGCATTCCAGCAAGGGGGTAGACCTGGTGTCGCCTGCATTCCGATTAAGGGGTAGACCTGGTGTCGCCCGGCATTCCGCTTAAGGGGTAGACCTGGTGTCGCCCGGCATTCGCGATTAAGGGGGTAGACCTGGTGTCGCCCTGCATTCCGGCTTAAAGGGGGTAGACCTGGTGTCGCCCTGCATTCGCGATTAAAGGGGGTAGACCTGGTGTCGCCCGGCATTCGCGATTAAGGGGGTAGACCTGGTGTCATCGGCATTCCAGCAAGGGGGTAGACCTGGTGTCGCTGCATTCGCGATTAAGGGGTAGACCTGGTGTCGCCCGGCATTCCAGCTAAAGGGGGTAGACCTGGTGTCGCCCGGCATTCCGGCTAAAGGGGTAGACCTGGTGTCATCGGCATTCCAGCAAGGGGGTAGACCTGGTGTCGCCTGCATTCGCGATTAAGGGGGTAGACCTGGTGTCGCCGGCATTCCAGCTAAAGGGGTAGACCTGGTGTCGCCGGCATTCCCGATTAAGGGGTAGACCTGGTGTCGCCCGCATTCGCGATTAAGGGGGTAGACCTGGTGTCGCCCGGCATTCCAGCAAGGGGGTAGACCTGGTGTCATGCCATTCGCGATTAAGGGGGTAGACCTGGTGTCATGCCATTCAGCTTAAGGGGGTAGACCTGGTGTCGCCCTGCATTCCAGCAAGGGGGTAGACCTGGTGTCGCCCGGCATTCGCGATTAAGGGGGTAGACCTGGTGTCGCCCGGCATTCCAGCAAGGGGGTAGACCTGGTGTCATGCCATTCGCGATTAAAGGGGGTAGACCTGGTGTCGCCCGGCATTCAGCTTAAGGGGTAGACCTGGTGTCGCCCGGCATTCAGCAAGGGGTAGACCTGGTGTCATGCCATTAGCGATTAAGGGGGTAGACCTGGTGTCGCCCGGCATTCCGGCTAAAGGGGGTAGACCTGGTGTCATGCCATTCAGCGATTAAGGGGGTAGACCTGGTGTCGCCGGCATTCCCGGCTAAGGGGGTAGACCTGGTGTCGCCCGGCATTCGCGATTAAGGGGGTAGACCTGGTGTCATACGGCATTCCAGCAAGGGGTAGACCTGGTGTCGCCGGCATTCCAGCAAGGGGGTAGACCTGGTGTCGCCCGGCATTCCAGCTTAAGGGGTAGACCTGGTGTCGCCCGGCATTCAGCAAGGGGGTAGACCTGGTGTCGCCCGGCATTCGCGATTAAAGGGGGTAGACCTGGTGTCATCCCGGCATTCCGGCTAAAGGGGGTAGACCTGGTGTCGCCCGGCATTCCAGCAAGGGGTAGACCTGGTGTCACTGCATTCGCGATTAAAGGGGGTAGACCTGGTGTCGCCCTGCATTCCAGCAAGGGGTAGACCTGGTGTCGCCCGGCATTCGCGATTAAGGGGGTAGACCTGGTGTCGCCCGGCATTCCCGATTAAAGGGGGTAGACCTGGTGTCGCCTGCATTCCGATTAAAGGGGGTAGACCTGGTGTCGCCCTGCATTCGCGATTAAGGGGGTAGACCTGGTGTCGCCTGCATTCCAGCTAAGGGGGTAGACCTGGTGTCATGACATTCCCGATTAAGGGGGTAGACCTGGTGTCGCCCGGCATTCAGCAAGGGGTAGACCTGGTGTCGCCCGGCATTCCAGCAAGGGGGTAGACCTGGTGTCGCCCGGCATTCCGATTAAAGGGGGTAGACCTGGTGTCATCGGCATTCCGATTAAGGGGTAGACCTGGTGTCGCCTGCATTCCAGCAAGGGGGTAGACCTGGTGTCATCGCATTCGCGATTAAGGGGGTAGACCTGGTGTCGCCCGGCATTCCAGCAAGGGGTAGACCTGGTGTCGCCCGGCATTCGCGATTAAGGGGGTAGACCTGGTGTCGCCCTGCATTCCAGCAAGGGGGTAGACCTGGTGTCGCCCGGCATTCCGATTAAAGGGGGTAGACCTGGTGTCATGCATTCAGCAAGGGGTAGACCTGGTGTCACGCATTCCGCAAGGGGGTAGACCTGGTGTCGCCCGGCATTCCGGCAAGGGGGTAGACCTGGTGTCGCCTGCATTCGCGATTAAGGGGGTAGACCTGGTGTCGCCCTGCATTCCGATTAAGGGGGTAGACCTGGTGTCGCCGGCATTCAGCTTAAAGGGGGTAGACCTGGTGTCGCCCGGCATTCGCGATTAAGGGGGTAGACCTGGTGTCGCCCTGCATTCAGCTTAAGGGGTAGACCTGGTGTCGCCCGGCATTCCAGCAAGGGGGTAGACCTGGTGTCGCCCGGGCATTCGCGATTAAGGGGGTAGACCTGGTGTCGCCCGGCATTCCAGCAAGGGGGTAGACCTGGTGTCGCCCGGCATTCGCGATTAAAGGGGGTAGACCTGGTGTCGCCTGCATTCCAGCAAGGGGGTAGACCTGGTGTCGCTGCATTAGCGATTAAAGGGGGTAGACCTGGTGTCGCCGGCATTCCGGCTAAAGGGGTAGACCTGGTGTCGCCCGGCATTCCCGGCTAAGGGGGTAGACCTGGTGTCGCCTGCATTCAGCGATTAAGGGGGTAGACCTGGTGTCGCCCGGCATTCCAGCAAGGGGTAGACCTGGTGTCGCTGCATTCGCGATTAAAGGGGGTAGACCTGGTGTCGCCGCATTCAGCAAGGGGTAGACCTGGTGTCGTGCATTCCAGCAAGGGGGTAGACCTGGTGTCATCGGCATTCGCGATTAAAGGGGGTAGACCTGGTGTCGCCCGGCATTCCAGCTAAAGGGGGTAGACCTGGTGTCATGCCCGCATTCGCGATTAAGGGGGTAGACCTGGTGTCGCCCGGCATTCAGCTTAAGGGGGTAGACCTGGTGTCGCCTGCATTCCAGCAAGGGGTAGACCTGGTGTCGCCCGGCATTCGCGATTAAAGGGGGTAGACCTGGTGTCGTCGGCATTCAGCTTAAGGGGTAGACCTGGTGTCGCCCGCATTCCAGCAAGGGGTAGACCTGGTGTCGCCCGGCATTCCAGCAAGGGGGTAGACCTGGTGTCGCCCGGCATTCCCGGCTAAAGGGGGTAGACCTGGTGTCGCCCGGCATTCCGCTTAAGGGGTAGACCTGGTGTCGCCCGGCATTCCAGCAAGGGGTAGACCTGGTGTCGCCCGGCATTCGCGATTAAGGGGGTAGACCTGGTGTCGCCCTGCATTCCAGCAAGGGGTAGACCTGGTGTCGCCCTGCATTCGCGATTAAGGGGGTAGACCTGGTGTCGCCTGCATTCCCGGCTAAAGGGGGTAGACCTGGTGTCGCCCGGCATTCCCGATTAAGGGGTAGACCTGGTGTCGCCTGCATTCCAGCAAGGGGGTAGACCTGGTGTCGCCGGCATTCCCGATTAAAGGGGGTAGACCTGGTGTCGCCCTGCATTCCCGGCTTAAGGGGGTAGACCTGGTGTCGCCCGGCATTCCCGGCTAAGGGGGTAGACCTGGTGTCATGCCATTCGCGATTAAAGGGGGTAGACCTGGTGTCGCCCGGCATTCCAGCAAGGGGTAGACCTGGTGTCGCCCTGCATTCCCGCTTAAAGGGGGTAGACCTGGTGTCATCGGCATTCGCGATTAAAGGGGGTAGACCTGGTGTCGCCCGGCATTCCAGCTTAAGGGGTAGACCTGGTGTCGCCCGGCATTCCCGATTAAGGGGGTAGACCTGGTGTCGCCGGCATTAGCGATTAAGGGGGTAGACCTGGTGTCGCCCTGCATTCAGCAAGGGGGTAGACCTGGTGTCGCTGACATTCGCGATTAAGGGGGTAGACCTGGTGTCGCCTGCATTCCAGCAAGGGGGTAGACCTGGTGTCGCCCGGCATTCCCGATTAAGGGGTAGACCTGGTGTCGCCTGCATTCGCGATTAAGGGGGTAGACCTGGTGTCGCCCGGCATTCCAGCAAGGGGGTAGACCTGGTGTCGCCCTGCATTCAGCAAGGGGTAGACCTGGTGTCGCCCTGCATTCGCGATTAAAGGGGGTAGACCTGGTGTCGCCCTGCATTCAGCTAAAGGGGGTAGACCTGGTGTCGCCTGCATTCGCGATTAAGGGGTAGACCTGGTGTCGCCCTGCATTCCCGATTAAAGGGGGTAGACCTGGTGTCGCCCGGCATTCAGCAAGGGGTAGACCTGGTGTCATCGGCATTAGCGATTAAGGGGGTAGACCTGGTGTCGCCCTGCATTCAGCTTAAGGGGGTAGACCTGGTGTCGCCGGCATTCGCGATTAAGGGGGTAGACCTGGTGTCGCCCTGCATTCCAGCTTAAGGGGGTAGACCTGGTGTCGCCCGGCATTCGCGATTAAGGGGGTAGACCTGGTGTCGCCCGGCATTCCAGCAAGGGGGTAGACCTGGTGTCGCCGGCATTCGCGATTAAAGGGGGTAGACCTGGTGTCGCCCGGCATTCCAGCTTAAGGGGTAGACCTGGTGTCGCCCGGCATTCGCGATTAAGGGGTAGACCTGGTGTCGCTGCATTCCGGCTAAGGGGGTAGACCTGGTGTCATGCCATTCAGCTTAAGGGGGTAGACCTGGTGTCGCCCGGCATTCCAGCTTAAGGGGTAGACCTGGTGTCGCATGCATTCGCGATTAAGGGGGTAGACCTGGTGTCGCCGGCATTCCAGCAAGGGGTAGACCTGGTGTCGCCCTGCATTCCCGATTAAGGGGGTAGACCTGGTGTCGCCCGCATTCCCGCAAGGGGTAGACCTGGTGTCGCGGCATTCCAGCAAGGGGTAGACCTGGTGTCGCCCTGCATTTGCGATTAAGGGGGTAGACCTGGTGTCGCCCTGCATTCCAGCAAGGGGGTAGACCTGGTGTCGCCGGCATTCGCGATTAAGGGGGTAGACCTGGTGTCATCGGCATTCCAGCAAGGGGTAGACCTGGTGTCGCCCGGCATTCGCGATTAAAGGGGGTAGACCTGGTGTCGCCCGGCATTCCAGCAAGGGGGTAGACCTGGTGTCGCCCGGCATTCCAGCAAGGGGTAGACCTGGTGTCGCCGGCATTCCAGCAAGGGGGTAGACCTGGTGTCATCGGCATTCGCGATTAAGGGGGTAGACCTGGTGTCGCCCGGCATTCCAGCAAGGGGGTAGACCTGGTGTCGCCCGGCATTCCGATTAAGGGGGTAGACCTGGTGTCGCCCGGCATTCGCGATTAAGGGGGTAGACCTGGTGTCGCCGGCATTCCAGCTTAAGGGGGTAGACCTGGTGTCGCCCGCATTCGCGATTAAGGGGTAGACCTGGTGTCGCCCGGCATTCCAGCTTAAGGGGGTAGACCTGGTGTCGCCCTGCATTCCGGCTAAAGGGGGTAGACCTGGTGTCGCCCTGCATTCGCGATTAAGGGGGTAGACCTGGTGTCGCCCGGCATTCCGCTAAAGGGGTAGACCTGGTGTCGCCCGGCATTCGCGATTAAGGGGGTAGACCTGGTGTCGCCCGGCATTCCAGCAAGGGGGTAGACCTGGTGTCATGCCATTCGCGATTAAAGGGGGTAGACCTGGTGTCGCCGGCATTCCAGCTTAAAGGGGGTAGACCTGGTGTCGCCCGGCATTCCAGCAAGGGGGTAGACCTGGTGTCATACCATTCGCGATTAAGGGGGTAGACCTGGTGTCGCCCGGCATTCCAGCTAAAGGGGTAGACCTGGTGTCGCCCGGCATTCGCGATTAAGGGGTAGACCTGGTGTCGCCCGGCATTCCGAGCAAGGGGGTAGACCTGGTGTCGCCCGGCATTCCAGCTTAAGGGGTAGACCTGGTGTCACTGCATTCCCGATTAAGGGGGTAGACCTGGTGTCGCCCGGCATTCCCGATTAAGGGGTAGACCTGGTGTCGCCCTGCATTCCAGCTTAAAGGGGTAGACCTGGTGTCGCCCGGCATTCGCGATTAAGGGGGTAGACCTGGTGTCGCCCGGCATTCCCAGCAAGGGGGTAGACCTGGTGTCGCCCGGCATTCGCGATTAAGGGGGTAGACCTGGTGTCGCCTGCATTCCAGCAAGGGGTAGACCTGGTGTCGCCCGGCATTCAGCAAGGGGGTAGACCTGGTGTCGCCCTGCATTCGCGATTAAGGGGTAGACCTGGTGTCGCCCGGCATTCCCGGCTAAAGGGGGTAGACCTGGTGTCGCCGGCATTCCCGCTTAAGGGGGTAGACCTGGTGTCGCCTGCATTCGCGATTAAAGGGGGTAGACCTGGTGTCGCCCGGCATTCCCAGCTTAAGGGGGTAGACCTGGTGTCGCCCGGCATTCCCGATTAAGGGGGTAGACCTGGTGTCGCCCGGCATTCGCGATTAAAGGGGGTAGACCTGGTGTCGCCCGGCATTCCCGGCTAAAGGGGGTAGACCTGGTGTCGCCCTGCATTCCAGCTTAAGGGGGTAGACCTGGTGTCGCCCTGCATTCCAGCTTAAGGGGTAGACCTGGTGTCGCCCGGCATTCCCGATTAAGGGGTAGACCTGGTGTCGCCTGCATTCCCGATTAAAGGGGGTAGACCTGGTGTCGCCCGGCATTCGCGATTAAAGGGGGTAGACCTGGTGTCGCCCTGCATTCCAGCTTAAGGGGGTAGACCTGGTGTCACTGCCATTCGCGATTAAAGGGGGTAGACCTGGTGTCGCCCGGCATTCCGGCTTAAGGGGTAGACCTGGTGTCATCGCATTCGCGATTAAGGGGGTAGACCTGGTGTCGCCGGCATTCGCGATTAAAGGGGGTAGACCTGGTGTCGCCCGGCATTCCCGGCAAGGGGTAGACCTGGTGTCGCCTGCATTCGCGATTAAAGGGGGTAGACCTGGTGTCGCCGGCATTCAGCTAAAGGGGTAGACCTGGTGTCGCCCGCATTCCAGCAAGGGGGTAGACCTGGTGTCATGCCCGCATTCGCGATTAAAGGGGGTAGACCTGGTGTCGCCGGCATTCCAGCAAGGGGGTAGACCTGGTGTCGCCGGCATTCAGCTTAAAGGGGGTAGACCTGGTGTCGCTGCATTCCCGGCAAGGGGTAGACCTGGTGTCGCCCGGCATTCGCGATTAAGGGGGTAGACCTGGTGTCGCCCTGCATTCAGCTTAAGGGGGTAGACCTGGTGTCGCCCGGCATTCGCGATTAAGGGGGTAGACCTGGTGTCGCCCGGCATTCCAGCAAGGGGTAGACCTGGTGTCGCCCGGCATTCCCGGCTAAAGGGGGTAGACCTGGTGTCGCCTGCATTCGCGATTAAGGGGGTAGACCTGGTGTCGCCCGGCATTCAGCATTAAGGGGTAGACCTGGTGTCGCCTGCATTCCAGCAAGGGGTAGACCTGGTGTCGCCCTGCATTCGCGATTAAAGGGGGTAGACCTGGTGTCGCCCTGCATTCCAGCAAGGGGGTAGACCTGGTGTCGCCGGCATTCCGATTAAGGGGTAGACCTGGTGTCGCCCTGCATTCGCGATTAAGGGGGTAGACCTGGTGTCGCCCGGCATTCCAGCTAAAGGGGGTAGACCTGGTGTCGTCGGCATTCGCGATTAAGGGGGTAGACCTGGTGTCGCCCGGCATTCCCGCTTAAAGGGGGTAGACCTGGTGTCGCTGCATTCGCGATTAAAGGGGGTAGACCTGGTGTCGCCTGCATTCCAGCAAGGGGGTAGACCTGGTGTCGCCCGGCATTCGCGATTAAGGGGGTAGACCTGGTGTCGCCCTGCATTCCCGCTTAAAGGGGGTAGACCTGGTGTCGCCCGGCATTCCAGCTTAAGGGGGTAGACCTGGTGTCCGCCCGGCATTCCAGCTTAAGGGGGTAGACCTGGTGTCGCCTGCATTCGCGATTAAGGGGGTAGACCTGGTGTCGCCCGGCATTCCCGCTTAAAGGGGGTAGACCTGGTGTCACTGGCATTCGCGATTAAGGGGGTAGACCTGGTGTCGCCCTGCATTCAGCTTAAGGGGGTAGACCTGGTGTCGCCCGGCATTCCGGCTAAAGGGGGTAGACCTGGTGTCGCCTGCATTCGCGATTAAGGGGGTAGACCTGGTGTCGCCTGCATTCCCAGCTTAAGGGGGTAGACCTGGTGTCGCCCTGCATTCCAGCTTAAAGGGGGTAGACCTGGTGTCGCCCGGCATTCGCGATTAAGGGGGTAGACCTGGTGTCGCCCGGCATTCCGGCTAAAGGGGTAGACCTGGTGTCGCCCGGCATTCGCGATTAAGGGGGTAGACCTGGTGTCGCCCGGCATTCAGCAAGGGGGTAGACCTGGTGTCGCCTGCATTCGCGATTAAGGGGGTAGACCTGGTGTCGCCCGGCATTCCAGCTTAAAGGGGGTAGACCTGGTGTCGCCGGCATTCCCGATTAAGGGGGTAGACCTGGTGTCACTGCATTCGCGATTAAGGGGGTAGACCTGGTGTCGCCCGGCATTCCGCTTAAGGGGGTAGACCTGGTGTCCGCCCGGCATTCCCAGCTTAAGGGGGTAGACCTGGTGTCGCCGGCATTCCGATTAAGGGGGTAGACCTGGTGTCGCCCGGCATTCCAGCAAGGGGTAGACCTGGTGTCGCCGGCATTCGCGATTAAGGGGGTAGACCTGGTGTCGCCCTGCATTCCAGCAAGGGGGTAGACCTGGTGTCGCCGGCATTCGCGATTAAGGGGGTAGACCTGGTGTCGCCCGGCATTCCAGCAAGGGGGTAGACCTGGTGTCGCCCGGCATTCCAGCAAGGGGGTAGACCTGGTGTCGCCGGCATTCCGATTAAGGGGGTAGACCTGGTGTCGCCCGGCATTCAGCAAGGGGTAGACCTGGTGTCATGCCATTCGCGATTAAGGGGGTAGACCTGGTGTCGCCTGCATTCAGCTAAAGGGGGTAGACCTGGTGTCGCCCGGCATTCCCGGCTAAAGGGGGTAGACCTGGTGTCGCCCGGCATTCCCGCTTAAGGGGGTAGACCTGGTGTCCGCCCGGCATTCCAGCTTAAGGGGGTAGACCTGGTGTCGCCTGCATTCCAGCTTAAGGGGTAGACCTGGTGTCGCCTGCATTCGCGATTAAGGGGGTAGACCTGGTGTCGCCTGCATTCAGCAAGGGGGTAGACCTGGTGTCGCCCGGCATTCGCGATTAAGGGGGTAGACCTGGTGTCGCCTGCATTCAGCAAGGGGTAGACCTGGTGTCATACGCATTCGCGATTAAGGGGGTAGACCTGGTGTCGCCCGGCATTCCGGCTAAGGGGGTAGACCTGGTGTCGCCCGGCATTCCAGCAAGGGGTAGACCTGGTGTCATGCCCGCATTCGCGATTAAGGGGGTAGACCTGGTGTCGCCGGCATTCAGCAAGGGGGTAGACCTGGTGTCGCCGGCATTCGCGATTAAAGGGGGTAGACCTGGTGTCGCCCGGCATTCAGCAAGGGGGTAGACCTGGTGTCATCGGCATTCGCGATTAAGGGGTAGACCTGGTGTCATCGGCATTCCAGCTTAAGGGGGTAGACCTGGTGTCGCCCGGCATTCGCGATTAAGGGGTAGACCTGGTGTCGCCTGCATTCGCGATTAAGGGGGTAGACCTGGTGTCGCCGGCATTCCCGGCTAAAGGGGTAGACCTGGTGTCGCCTGCATTCGCGATTAAGGGGGTAGACCTGGTGTCGCCCGGCATTCCAGCTAAGGGGTAGACCTGGTGTCATCCCGGCATTCCCGATTAAGGGGGTAGACCTGGTGTCGCCGGCATTCCCGCTTAAGGGGGTAGACCTGGTGTCGCCCTGCATTCCCAGCTTAAGGGGTAGACCTGGTGTCATGCCATTCGCGATTAAGGGGGTAGACCTGGTGTCGCCCGGCATTCCAGCAAAGGGGGTAGACCTGGTGTCGCCGGCATTCCCGATTAAGGGGGTAGACCTGGTGTCGCCTGCATTCGCGATTAAGGGGGTAGACCTGGTGTCGCCCGGCATTCCGCTTAAAGGGGTAGACCTGGTGTCATGCGCATTCGCGATTAAGGGGGTAGACCTGGTGTCGCCTGCATTCCAGCTTAAGGGGTAGACCTGGTGTCCGCCGGCATTCCCGATTAAAGGGGTAGAACCTGGTGTCGCCCGGCATTCCAGCTTAAGGGGGTAGACCTGGTGTCGCCCGGCATTCGCGATTAAGGGGGTAGACCTGGTGTCCGCCCGGCATTCCAGCAAGGGGGTAGACCTGGTGTCGCCGGCATTCCAGCAAGGGGGTAGACCTGGTGTCGCCCGGCATTCGCGATTAAGGGGGTAGACCTGGTGTCGCCCGGCATTCCAGCTTAAGGGGTAGACCTGGTGTCGCCTGCATTCGCGATTAAGGGGGTAGACCTGGTGTCGCTGCCATTCCCAGCAAGGGGTAGACCTGGTGTCGCCCGGCATTCGCGATTAAAGGGGGTAGACCTGGTGTCGCCCGGCATTCCAGCTTAAAGGGGGTAGACCTGGTGTCGCCCGGCATTCGCGATTAAGGGGTAGACCTGGTGTCGCCGGCATTCCCGCTTAAAGGGGGTAGACCTGGTGTCGCCCGGCATTCGCGATTAAGGGGGTAGACCTGGTGTCCGCCTGCATTCCCGCTTAAGGGGGTAGACCTGGTGTCGCCCTGCATTCGCGATTAAGGGGTAGACCTGGTGTCGCCCGGCATTCAGCTTAAAGGGGGTAGACCTGGTGTCGCCTGCATTCGCGATTAAGGGGGTAGACCTGGTGTCGCCGGCATTCCCGGCTAAAGGGGTAGACCTGGTGTCGCCCGGCATTCCCGCTTAAGGGGGTAGACCTGGTGTCGCCTGCATTCCCGATTAAGGGGGTAGACCTGGTGTCGCCTGCATTCCAGCAAGGGGGTAGACCTGGTGTCGCCGGCATTCCCGCTTAAGGGGGTAGACCTGGTGTCATGCCATTCGCGATTAAGGGGGTAGACCTGGTGTCGCCCGGCATTCCGCAAGGGGGTAGACCTGGTGTCGCCGGCATTCGCGATTAAGGGGGTAGACCTGGTGTCGCCGGCATTCCCGCTTAAAGGGGTAGACCTGGTGTCATGCATTCGCGATTAAGGGGTAGACCTGGTGTCGCCGGCATTCCAGCTAAGGGGGTAGACCTGGTGTCCGCCGGCATTCCAGCAAGGGGGTAGACCTGGTGTCGCCTGCATTCGCGATTAAGGGGGTAGACCTGGTGTCGCCCGGCATTCCAGCAAGGGGGTAGACCTGGTGTCGCCCTGCATTCGCGATTAAAGGGGGTAGACCTGGTGTCATCGCATTCCCAGCAAGGGGGTAGACCTGGTGTCGCCCGGCATTCCGCTTAAAGGGGGTAGACCTGGTGTCGCCGGCATTCGCGATTAAAGGGGGTAGACCTGGTGTCGCCTGCATTCCCGGCAAGGGGGTAGACCTGGTGTCATCGGCATTCCGGCTAAAGGGGGTAGACCTGGTGTCGCCGGCATTCGCGATTAAAGGGGGTAGACCTGGTGTCGCCGGCATTCCAGCTAAAGGGGGTAGACCTGGTGTCGCCCGGCATTCGCGATTAAGGGGGTAGACCTGGTGTCGCCCGGCATTCCCAGCTTAAGGGGGTAGACCTGGTGTCGCCCGGCATTCGCGATTAAGGGGGTAGACCTGGTGTCGCCGGCATTCCCGCTTAAGGGGTAGACCTGGTGTCGCCCGGCATTCCCGATTAAGGGGGTAGACCTGGTGTCGCCTGCATTCCCGCTTAAGGGGGTAGACCTGGTGTCGCCGGCATTCCGGCTTAAGGGGTAGACCTGGTGTCGCCCGGCATTCGCGATTAAGGGGGTAGACCTGGTGTCATCCCGGCATTCCAGCAAGGGGGTAGACCTGGTGTCGCCGGCATTCGCGATTAAAGGGGTAGACCTGGTGTCGCCGGCATTCCCAGCTAAAGGGGTAGACCTGGTGTCGCCTGCATTCCCGATTAAAGGGGGTAGACCTGGTGTCGCCCTGCATTCCCGCTTAAGGGGGTAGACCTGGTGTCGCCCGGCATTCCAGCAAGGGGTAGACCTGGTGTCGCCGGCATTCCCGATTAAGGGGTAGACCTGGTGTCGCCGGCATTCCAGCTTAAGGGGTAGACCTGGTGTCGCCCGGCATTCGCGATTAAGGGGGTAGACCTGGTGTCGCCCGGCATTCAGCTTAAAGGGGGTAGACCTGGTGTCGCCCTGCATTCCCGCTTAAGGGGGTAGACCTGGTGTCATGCATTCAGCGATTAAGGGGGTAGACCTGGTGTCGCCCGGCATTCCCGGCTAAAGGGGTAGACCTGGTGTCGCCCGGCATTCGCGATTAAGGGGTAGACCTGGTGTCGCCCGGCATTCCAGCAAGGGGGTAGACCTGGTGTCGCCTGCATTCGCGATTAAGGGGTAGACCTGGTGTCGCCCTGCATTCCCAGCTTAAGGGGTAGACCTGGTGTCGCCCGGCATTCGCGATTAAGGGGGTAGACCTGGTGTCGCCCGGCATTCCAGCAAGGGGGTAGACCTGGTGTCGCCCTGCATTCGCGATTAAGGGGGTAGACCTGGTGTCGCCGGCATTCCCGCTTAAAGGGGGTAGACCTGGTGTCGCCTGCATTCGCGATTAAGGGGGTAGACCTGGTGTCGCCCGGCATTCCAGCAAGGGGGTAGACCTGGTGTCGCCCTGCATTCGCGATTAAGGGGGTAGACCTGGTGTCGCCCGGCATTCCCGCTTAAGGGGGTAGACCTGGTGTCATGCCATTCGCGATTAAAGGGGGTAGACCTGGTGTCGCCCTGCATTCCGGCTAAAGGGGGTAGACCTGGTGTCGCCCGGCATTCCGCTTAAGGGGGTAGACCTGGTGTCGCCCGGCATTCCCGATTAAGGGGGTAGACCTGGTGTCGCCGGCATTCCCAGCAAGGGGGTAGACCTGGTGTCGCCGGCATTCGCGATTAAGGGGGTAGACCTGGTGTCGCCGGCATTCCAGCAAGGGGTAGACCTGGTGTCGCCGGCATTCGCGATTAAAGGGGGTAGACCTGGTGTCGCCCGGCATTCCAGCAAGGGGTAGACCTGGTGTCGCTGCATTCAGCATTAAGGGGGTAGACCTGGTGTCGCCGGCATTCCAGCAAGGGGTAGACCTGGTGTCGCCCGGCATTCGCGATTAAGGGGGTAGACCTGGTGTCGCCCTGCATTCCCGGCTAAAGGGGGTAGACCTGGTGTCGCCGGCATTCGCGATTAAGGGGGTAGACCTGGTGTCGCCTGCATTCCCGATTAAGGGGTAGACCTGGTGTCATCGGCATTCCAGCTAAAGGGGGTAGACCTGGTGTCGCCGGCATTCCCGATTAAGGGGGTAGACCTGGTGTCGCCTGCATTCCCGCTTAAGGGGTAGACCTGGTGTCGCCCGGCATTCCCAGCTTAAGGGGTAGACCTGGTGTCGCCCGGCATTCGCGATTAAGGGGGTAGACCTGGTGTCGCCGGCATTCCAGCAAGGGGTAGACCTGGTGTCGCCCGGCATTCGCGATTAAAGGGGTAGACCTGGTGTCGCCCGGCATTCCCGATTAAGGGGGTAGACCTGGTGTCGCCCTGCATTCGCGATTAAGGGGGTAGACCTGGTGTCGCCGGCATTCAGCAAGGGGTAGACCTGGTGTCGCCCGGCATTCCCAGCTAAAGGGGGTAGACCTGGTGTCATACGCATTCGCGATTAAGGGGTAGACCTGGTGTCGCCCGGCATTCCGCTTAAGGGGGTAGACCTGGTGTCGCCCGCATTCGCGATTAAGGGGGTAGACCTGGTGTCGCCCGGCATTCCCGCTTAAGGGGTAGACCTGGTGTCGCCCGGCATTCCAGCTAAGGGGTAGACCTGGTGTCGCCCGGCATTCGCGATTAAGGGGTAGACCTGGTGTCGCCCGGCATTCCAGCTTAAGGGGTAGACCTGGTGTCGCCCGGCATTCCCGCTTAAGGGGGTAGACCTGGTGTCGCCCTGCATTCGCGATTAAAGGGGGTAGACCTGGTGTCATCGGCATTCCCAGCAAGGGGGTAGACCTGGTGTCACTGCCATTCGCGATTAAAGGGGGTAGACCTGGTGTCGCCCTGCATTCCCAGCTTAAGGGGGTAGACCTGGTGTCGCCCGGCATTCCCGCTTAAGGGGGTAGACCTGGTGTCGCCGGCATTCGCGATTAAGGGGTAGACCTGGTGTCGCCGGCATTCCAGCTTAAAGGGGGTAGACCTGGTGTCCGCCTGCATTCCCGCTTAAGGGGGTAGACCTGGTGTCGCTGCCATTCGCGATTAAGGGGTAGACCTGGTGTCGCCTGCATTCCCAGCTTAAAGGGGTAGACCTGGTGTCGCCGGCATTCGCGATTAAAGGGGGTAGACCTGGTGTCGCCCGGCATTCCAGCAAGGGGTAGACCTGGTGTCATCCCGGCATTCGCGATTAAGGGGGTAGACCTGGTGTCGCCCGGCATTCCAGCTAAAGGGGTAGACCTGGTGTCCGCCGGCATTCGCGATTAAGGGGGTAGACCTGGTGTCGCCGGCATTCGCGATTAAAGGGGGTAGACCTGGTGTCGCCGGCATTCCCAGCTTAAAGGGGGTAGACCTGGTGTCGCCCTGCATTCGCGATTAAGGGGGTAGACCTGGTGTCGTCCCGGCATTCCCAGCAAGGGGGTAGACCTGGTGTCCGCCGGCATTCGCGATTAAGGGGGTAGACCTGGTGTCGCCTGCATTCCCGCTTAAGGGGTAGACCTGGTGTCGCCCGGCATTCCCGATTAAGGGGGTAGACCTGGTGTCGCCGGCATTCCCGCTTAAGGGGGTAGACCTGGTGTCGCCCGGCATTCCGATTAAGGGGGTAGACCTGGTGTCGCCGGCATTCCCGAGCAAGGGGGTAGACCTGGTGTCGCCCGGCATTCCCGCTTAAGGGGGTAGACCTGGTGTCGCTGCCATTCGCGATTAAGGGGGTAGACCTGGTGTCGCCCGGCATTCCAGCAAGGGGTAGACCTGGTGTCGCCCGGCATTCGCGATTAAGGGGTAGACCTGGTGTCGCCCTGCATTCCCGATTAAAGGGGTAGACCTGGTGTCGCCCGGCATTCCCGGCTAAAGGGGTAGACCTGGTGTCGCCCGGCATTCGCGATTAAGGGGGTAGACCTGGTGTCGCCCGGCATTCCCGATCAAGGGGTAGACCTGGTGTCGCCTGCATTCGCGATTAAGGGGGTAGACCTGGTGTCGCCCGGCATTCCAGCAAGGGGGTAGACCTGGTGTCGCCCGGCATTCGCGATTAAGGGGGTAGACCTGGTGTCATCGGCATTCCCGGCAAGGGGGTAGACCTGGTGTCGCCTGCATTCCCGCTTAAGGGGTAGACCTGGTGTCGCCTGCATTCCCGATTAAGGGGGTAGACCTGGTGTCGCCCGGCATTCCAGCAAGGGGTAGACCTGGTGTCATGCATTTGCGATTAAGGGGGTAGACCTGGTGTCGCCCGGCATTCCAGCAAGGGGGTAGACCTGGTGTCGCCCGGCATTCCCGATTAAGGGGTAGACCTGGTGTCGCCGGCATTCCAGCTTAAAGGGGGTAGACCTGGTGTCGCCCGGCATTCGCGATTAAAGGGGGTAGACCTGGTGTCGCCCTGCATTCGCAAGGGGGTAGACCTGGTGTCACGCATTCAGCAAGGGGGTAGACCTGGTGTCGCCTGCATTCCCGCTTAAGGGGTAGACCTGGTGTCCGCCTGCATTCCCAGCTTAAGGGGTAGACCTGGTGTCGCCCGGCATTCGCGATTAAGGGGGTAGACCTGGTGTCGCCCGGCATTCCCGCTTAAGGGGGTAGACCTGGTGTCGCCCTGCATTCGCGATTAAAGGGGGTAGACCTGGTGTCGCCTGCATTCCAGCTTAAGGGGGTGAGACCTGGTGTCGCCCGGCATTCCCGGCTAAAGGGGTAGACCTGGTGTCGCCCTGCATTCGCGATTAAAGGGGGTAGACCTGGTGTCGCCCGGCATTCCGGCTTAAGGGGGTAGACCTGGTGTCGCCCGGCATTCCCGCTTAAGGGGGTAGACCTGGTGTCGCCTGCATTCGCGATTAAGGGGGTAGACCTGGTGTCGCCGGCATTCCAGCTTAAGGGGGTAGACCTGGTGTCGCCCGGCATTCGCGATTAAAGGGGGTAGACCTGGTGTCGCCCGGCATTCCGCTTAAGGGGTAGACCTGGTGTCGCCGGCATTCCCGCTTAAAGGGGTAGACCTGGTGTCATGCATTCCCAGCTAAGGGGTAGACCTGGTGTCGCCCGGCATTCCCGCTTAAAGGGGTAGACCTGGTGTCCGCCCGGCATTCGCGATTAAGGGGTAGACCTGGTGTCGTCGGCATTCCCGGCTAAAGGGGGTAGACCTGGTGTCATGCCATTCCCGATTAAAGGGGGTAGACCTGGTGTCGCCCGGCATTCCCAGCAAGGGGGTAGACCTGGTGTCGCCCGGCATTCGCGATTAAGGGGGTAGACCTGGTGTCGCCGGCATTCCCGGCTAAAGGGGTAGACCTGGTGTCGCCCGGCATTCGCGATTAAAGGGGGTAGACCTGGTGTCATGCCGCATTCAGCTAAAGGGGGTAGACCTGGTGTCGCCCGGCATTCCCGGCTAAAGGGGGTAGACCTGGTGTCGTCGGCATTCGCGATTAAGGGGGTAGACCTGGTGTCGCCCGGCATTCCAGCAAGGGGTAGACCTGGTGTCGCCGGCATTCGCGATTAAAGGGGGTAGACCTGGTGTCGCCCGGCATTCCAGCAAGGGGGTAGACCTGGTGTCGCCCGGCATTCCCGATTAAGGGGGTAGACCTGGTGTCGCCGGCATTCGCGATTAAGGGGGTAGACCTGGTGTCGCCCGGCATTCCCAGCAAGGGGGTAGACCTGGTGTCGCCCTGCATTCGCGATTAAGGGGGTAGACCTGGTGTCGCCGGCATTCGCGATTAAAGGGGGTAGACCTGGTGTCGCCCGGCATTCCCGGCTAAAGGGGGTAGACCTGGTGTCGCCGGCATTCGCGATTAAGGGGTAGACCTGGTGTCATGCCCGCATTCGCGATTAAAGGGGGTAGACCTGGTGTCGCCCGGCATTCCCAGCTTAAAGGGGGTAGACCTGGTGTCGCCTGCATTCGCGATTAAGGGGGTAGACCTGGTGTCGCCCTGCATTCAGCAAGGGGTAGACCTGGTGTCGCCCGGCATTCCAGCAAGGGGTAGACCTGGTGTCGCCGGCATTCGCGATTAAGGGGGTAGACCTGGTGTCGCCCGGCATTCAGCAAGGGGGTAGACCTGGTGTCCGCCGGCATTCGCGATTAAGGGGGTAGACCTGGTGTCGCCCGGCATTCCAGCAAGGGGTAGACCTGGTGTCGCTGCATTCGCGATTAAAGGGGGTAGACCTGGTGTCGCCTGCATTCAGCAAGGGGGTAGACCTGGTGTCGCCGGCATTCCCGATTAAGGGGTAGACCTGGTGTCATGCCATTCGCGATTAAGGGGGTAGACCTGGTGTCGCCCGGCATTCCAGCAAGGGGTAGACCTGGTGTCGCCCTGCATTCGCGATTAAGGGGGTAGACCTGGTGTCGCCGGCATTCAGCTAAAGGGGTAGACCTGGTGTCGCCCGGCATTCGCGATCAAGGGGGTAGACCTGGTGTCGCCCGGCATTCCGGCTAAGGGGTAGACCTGGTGTCGCCCGGCATTCGCGATTAAGGGGGTAGACCTGGTGTCGCCCTGCATTCCAGCAAGGGGTAGACCTGGTGTCGCCTGCATTCCCAGCAAGGGGTAGACCTGGTGTCGCCCGGCATTCGCGATTAAGGGGGTAGACCTGGTGTCGCCCTGCATTCCCGCTTAAAGGGGGTAGACCTGGTGTCGCCCGGCATTCCCGGCTAAGGGGGTAGACCTGGTGTCGCCTGCATTCCCGATTAAAGGGGGTAGACCTGGTGTCATCGGCATTCGCGATTAAGGGGGTAGACCTGGTGTCGCCCTGCATTCCCGATTAAGGGGGTAGACCTGGTGTCGCCCGGCATTCGCGATTAAAGGGGGTAGACCTGGTGTCGCCTGCATTCAGCTTAAGGGGTAGACCTGGTGTCGCCGGCATTCCCGATTAAAGGGGGTAGACCTGGTGTCGCCCTGCATTCCCGATTAAGGGGTAGACCTGGTGTCCGCCGGCATTCAGCTTAAGGGGGTAGACCTGGTGTCGCCTGCATTCCGGCTAAAGGGGGTAGACCTGGTGTCGCCGGCATTCGCGATTAAGGGGGTAGACCTGGTGTCGCCCGGCATTCAGCAAGGGGGTAGACCTGGTGTCGCCGGCATTCGCGATTAAAGGGGGTAGACCTGGTGTCCGCCCGGCATTCCAGCAAGGGGGTAGACCTGGTGTCGCCCGGCATTCCCGCTTAAAGGGGGTAGACCTGGTGTCATGCGCATTCGCGATTAAGGGGGTAGACCTGGTGTCGCCCGGCATTCAGCAAGGGGGTAGACCTGGTGTCGCCCGGCATTCGCGATTAAGGGGGTAGACCTGGTGTCGCCCTGCATTCCCGATTAAGGGGGTAGACCTGGTGTCGCCCGGCATTCGCGATTAAGGGGGTAGACCTGGTGTCATGCCATTCAGCTAAGGGGGTAGACCTGGTGTCGCCCGGCATTCCAGCTAAAGGGGTAGACCTGGTGTCGCCCGGCATTCGCGATTAAGGGGGTAGACCTGGTGTCGCCTGCATTCGCGATTAAGGGGGTAGACCTGGTGTCATCGGCATTCCCGGCTAAAGGGGGTAGACCTGGTGTCGCCGGCATTCGCGATTAAGGGGTAGACCTGGTGTCGCCCGGCATTCCAGCAAGGGGTAGACCTGGTGTCGCCCGGCATTCGCGATTAAGGGGGTAGACCTGGTGTCGCCGGCATTCGCGATTAAGGGGGTAGACCTGGTGTCGCCCGGCATTCAGCTAAAGGGGGTAGACCTGGTGTCGCCCGGCATTCCCGCTTAAGGGGGTAGACCTGGTGTCGCCCGGCATTCCAGCTTAAGGGGTAGACCTGGTGTCATCGGCATTCCGATTAAGGGGGTAGACCTGGTGTCGCCTGCATTCGCGATTAAGGGGGTAGACCTGGTGTCGCCGGCATTCAGCTTAAGGGGGTAGACCTGGTGTCGCCCTGCATTCGCGATTAAAGGGGGTAGACCTGGTGTCGCCCGGCATTCCCGGCTTAAGGGGGTAGACCTGGTGTCGCCGGCATTCGCGATTAAGGGGGTAGACCTGGTGTCGCCCGGCATTCCGCTTAAGGGGGTAGACCTGGTGTCAGCCCTGCATTCCCGATTAAGGGGGTAGACCTGGTGTCCGCCGGCATTCCCGGCTAAAGGGGGTAGACCTGGTGTCGCCGGCATTCGCGATTAAAGGGGGTAGACCTGGTGTCGCCCGGCATTCGCGATTAAGGGGTAGACCTGGTGTCGCCCGGCATTCCAGCTTAAGGGGGTAGACCTGGTGTCGCACGGCATTCGCGATTAAGGGGGTAGACCTGGTGTCGCCCGGCATTCCAGCAAGGGGGTAGACCTGGTGTCGCCGGCATTCCCAGCTTAAGGGGGTAGACCTGGTGTCATGCCATTCGCGATTAAGGGGGTAGACCTGGTGTCGCCGGCATTCCCAGCAAGGGGGTAGACCTGGTGTCGCCCTGCATTCGCGATTAAGGGGGTAGACCTGGTGTCGCCTGCATTCCAGCAAGGGGGTAGACCTGGTGTCGCCCGGCATTCCCGCTTAAGGGGGTAGACCTGGTGTCGCCGGCATTCGCGATTAAGGGGGTAGACCTGGTGTCGCCCGGCATTCCAGCTTAAGGGGGTAGACCTGGTGTCGCCTGCATTCGCGATTAAGGGGTAGACCTGGTGTCGCCTGCATTCCAGCTTAAGGGGGTAGACCTGGTGTCGCCCGGCATTCCCGCTTAAGGGGTAGACCTGGTGTCGCCTGCATTCGCGATTAAGGGGGTAGACCTGGTGTCGCCTGCATTCCCGGCTAAAGGGGTAGACCTGGTGTCGCCCGGCATTCGCGATTAAAGGGGGTAGACCTGGTGTCGCCCTGCATTCCCGGCTAAAGGGGGTAGACCTGGTGTCGCCGGCATTCCCAGCTTAAGGGGTAGACCTGGTGTCGCCTGCATTCGCGATTAAGGGGGTAGACCTGGTGTCGCCCGGCATTCCCGCTTAAGGGGGTAGACCTGGTGTCGCGGGCATTCCCGATTAAGGGGGTAGACCTGGTGTCGCCCGGCATTCCGCTTAAAGGGGGGTAGACCTGGTGTCGCTAGCATTCGCGATTAAGGGGGTAGACCTGGTGTCGCCCGGCATTCCAGCTAAAGGGGGTAGACCTGGTGTCGCCGGCATTCGCGATTAAGGGGTAGACCTGGTGTCGCCTGCATTCGCGATTAAGGGGGTAGACCTGGTGTCGCCCGGCATTCCAGCAAGGGGTAGACCTGGTGTCGCCCGGCATTCCCAGCTTAAGGGGGTAGACCTGGTGTCGCCTGCATTCGCGATTAAGGGGGTAGACCTGGTGTCGCCCGGCATTCCCAGCTTAAGGGGGTAGACCTGGTGTCATCCCGGCATTCGCGATTAAGGGGGTAGACCTGGTGTCGCCCTGCATTCCAGCAAGGGGGTAGACCTGGTGTCGCCCGGCATTCCCGATTAAGGGGGTAGACCTGGTGTCGCCCGCATTCCGATTAAGGGGTAGACCTGGTGTCGCCGGCATTCCCGCTTAAGGGGGTAGACCTGGTGTCGCCGGCATTCGCGATTAAGGGGGTAGACCTGGTGTCGCCCTGCATTCGCGATTAAGGGGGTAGACCTGGTGTCGCCTGCATTCCCGATTAAAGGGGGTAGACCTGGTGTCGCCCGGCATTCCCGCTTAAGGGGGTAGACCTGGTGTCGCCCGGCATTCGCGATTAAGGGGTAGACCTGGTGTCGCCCGGCATTCCAGCAAGGGGTAGACCTGGTGTCATGCCGGCATTCGCGATTAAGGGGGTAGACCTGGTGTCGCCTGGCATTCCAGCTTAAGGGGGTAGACCTGGTGTCGCCGGCATTCCGGCTAAAGGGGTAGACCTGGTGTCGCCGGCATTCGCGATTAAAGGGGGTAGACCTGGTGTCGCCCGGCATTCCGGCTAAAGGGGTAGACCTGGTGTCGCCGGCATTCCCGATTAAGGGGGTAGACCTGGTGTCGCCTGCATTCCGCTTAAGGGGGTAGACCTGGTGTCGCCTGCATTCGCGATTAAAGGGGGTAGACCTGGTGTCGCCCGGCATTCCAGCAAGGGGTAGACCTGGTGTCGCCCGGCATTCCAGCAAGGGGGTAGACCTGGTGTCGCTGCATTCGCGATTAAGGGGGTAGACCTGGTGTCGCCCGGCATTCCCAGCAAGGGGGTAGACCTGGTGTCGCCCGGCATTCGCGATTAAGGGGGTAGACCTGGTGTCGCCTGCATTCCGCTTAAGGGGTAGACCTGGTGTCCGCCCGGCATTCGCGATTAAGGGGGTAGACCTGGTGTCGCCCTGCATTCCCGCTTAAAGGGGGTAGACCTGGTGTCGCCCGGCATTCGCGATTAAGGGGTAGACCTGGTGTCGCCCGGCATTCCCGATTAAAGGGGGTAGACCTGGTGTCGCCTGCATTCCCGATTAAGGGGGTAGACCTGGTGTCGCCGGCATTCCAGCTTAAGGGGTAGACCTGGTGTCGCCCGGCATTCGCGATTAAAGGGGTAGACCTGGTGTCGCCCGGCATTCCAGCAAGGGGGTAGACCTGGTGTCGCCGGCATTCGCGATTAAGGGGGTAGACCTGGTGTCGCTGCATTCCCGCTTAAAGGGGGTAGACCTGGTGTCGCCCGGCATTCCAGCTTAAAGGGGGTAGACCTGGTGTCGCCCTGCATTCGCGATTAAAGGGGGTAGACCTGGTGTCGCCCGGCATTCCCGCTTAAGGGGTAGACCTGGTGTCGCCCGGCATTCGCGATTAAAGGGGTAGACCTGGTGTCGCCTGCATTCGCGATTAAGGGGGTAGACCTGGTGTCGCCCGGCATTCCAGCTAAAGGGGGTAGACCTGGTGTCGCCTGCATTCGCGATTAAGGGGGTAGACCTGGTGTCGCCCTGCATTCCCGCTTAAGGGGTAGACCTGGTGTCGCCCGGCATTCGCGATTAAGGGGTAGACCTGGTGTCATGCCATTCCCGCTTAAGGGGGTAGACCTGGTGTCCGCCGGCATTCGCGATTAAAGGGGGTAGACCTGGTGTCGCCCGGCATTCCCGCTTAAGGGGTAGACCTGGTGTCGCCGGCATTCCCGCTTAAGGGGGTAGACCTGGTGTCGCCCGGCATTCGCGATTAAGGGGGTAGACCTGGTGTCGCCTGCATTCCAGCTTAAAGGGGGTAGACCTGGTGTCGCCGGCATTCCCGCTTAAGGGGGTAGACCTGGTGTCGCCGGCATTCGCGATTAAGGGGGTAGACCTGGTGTCGCCTGCATTCCAGCTTAAGGGGGTAGACCTGGTGTCGCCCGGCATTCCCGCTTAAGGGGGTAGACCTGGTGTCGCCTGCATTCGCGATTAAGGGGGTAGACCTGGTGTCGCCGGCATTCCCGCTTAAGGGGGTAGACCTGGTGTCGCCCGGCATTCGCGATTAAGGGGTAGACCTGGTGTCGCTGCATTCGCGATTAAGGGGGTAGACCTGGTGTCGCCGGCATTCCAGCTTAAGGGGTAGACCTGGTGTCGCCCTGCATTCGCGATTAAGGGGGTAGACCTGGTGTCGCCTGCATTCCAGCTAAAGGGGTAGACCTGGTGTCATGCCATTCGCGATTAAGGGGGTAGACCTGGTGTCGCCCGGCATTCCGCTTAAGGGGGTAGACCTGGTGTCGCCCGGCATTCCCGCTTAAGGGGGTAGACCTGGTGTCGCCCTGCATTCGCGATTAAGGGGGTAGACCTGGTGTCGCCCTGCATTCCCAGCTTAAGGGGGTAGACCTGGTGTCGCCGGCATTCGCGATTAAGGGGGTAGACCTGGTGTCACTGCATTCCAGCTTAAAGGGGTAGACCTGGTGTCGCCCGGCATTCCGGCTAAAGGGGGTAGACCTGGTGTCGCCCGGCATTCCCGCTTAAGGGGGTAGACCTGGTGTCGCCGGCATTCCCGCTTAAAGGGGGTAGACCTGGTGTCGCCGGCATTCGCGATTAAGGGGGTAGACCTGGTGTCCGCCGGCATTCCCGGCTAAGGGGTAGACCTGGTGTCGCATGGCATTCGCGATTAAGGGGGTAGACCTGGTGTCGCCCGGCATTCCCGATTAAAGGGGGTAGACCTGGTGTCGCCCGGCATTCCCGCTTAAGGGGGTAGACCTGGTGTCGCCGGCATTCAGCAAGGGGGTAGACCTGGTGTCGCCTGCATTCGCGATTAAGGGGGTAGACCTGGTGTCGCCCGGCATTCCAGCAAGGGGTAGACCTGGTGTCGCCGGCATTCCCGATTAAGGGGGTAGACCTGGTGTCACTGCATTCGCGATTAAGGGGGTAGACCTGGTGTCGCCGGCATTCCGATTAAGGGGGTAGACCTGGTGTCGCCGGCATTCCCGATTAAGGGGGTAGACCTGGTGTCGCCCTGCATTCCAGCAAGGGGGTAGACCTGGTGTCGCCCGGCATTCGCGATTAAGGGGGTAGACCTGGTGTCGCCGGCATTCCAGCAAGGGGGTAGACCTGGTGTCGCCGGCATTCCCGCTTAAGGGGGTAGACCTGGTGTCATGCCATTCCCGTTAAGGGGGTAGACCTGGTGTCGCCGGCATTCCCGATTAAAGGGGGTAGACCTGGTGTCGCCCGGCATTCCCGCTTAAGGGGTAGACCTGGTGTCGCCTGCATTCCAGCAAGGGGGTAGACCTGGTGTCATGCCGGCATTCGCGATTAAGGGGGTAGACCTGGTGTCGCCTGCATTCCCAGCTAAAGGGGGTAGACCTGGTGTCGCCCGGCATTCGCGATTAAGGGGGTAGACCTGGTGTCGCCCTGCATTCCAGCAAGGGGGTAGACCTGGTGTCGCCCGGCATTCCCAGCTAAAGGGGGTAGACCTGGTGTCGCCCTGCATTCGCGATTAAGGGGGTAGACCTGGTGTCGCCGGCATTCCAGCAAGGGGTAGACCTGGTGTCGCCGGCATTCGCGATTAAGGGGGTAGACCTGGTGTCGCCCTGCATTCCAGCAAGGGGGTAGACCTGGTGTCGCCTGCATTCGCGATTAAGGGGGTAGACCTGGTGTCGCCCTGCATTCCAGCTAAAGGGGGTAGACCTGGTGTCGCCGGCATTCCCGGCTAAAGGGGTAGACCTGGTGTCCGCCTGCATTCGCGATTAAGGGGGTAGACCTGGTGTCGCCCGGCATTCCAGCAAGGGGGTAGACCTGGTGTCATGCCATTCGCGATTAAAGGGGGTAGACCTGGTGTCGCTGCATTCCAGCAAGGGGGTAGACCTGGTGTCCGCCCGGCATTCCCGATTAAAGGGGGTAGACCTGGTGTCGCCCTGCATTCCCGCTTAAGGGGGTAGACCTGGTGTCGCCCGGCATTCCCGGCAAGGGGGTAGACCTGGTGTCGCCGGCATTCCCAGCAAGGGGTAGACCTGGTGTCGCCCTGCATTCGCGATTAAAGGGGGTAGACCTGGTGTCGCCCGGCATTCCAGCTTAAGGGGGTAGACCTGGTGTCGCCGGCATTCGCGATTAAGGGGTAGACCTGGTGTCGCCCTGCATTCCCAGCAAGGGGTAGACCTGGTGTCGCCCGGCATTCAGCAAGGGGGTAGACCTGGTGTCGCCTGCATTCGCGATTAAGGGGGTAGACCTGGTGTCATGCATTCCCGCTTAAAGGGGGTAGACCTGGTGTCGCCCTGCATTCCCGGCTAAAGGGGGTAGACCTGGTGTCGCCTGCATTCGCGATTAAAGGGGGTAGACCTGGTGTCGCCCGGCATTCCCAGCTAAGGGGGTAGACCTGGTGTCGCCCTGCATTCGCGATTAAGGGGGTAGACCTGGTGTCGCCTGCATTCCCGCTTAAGGGGGTAGACCTGGTGTCATCGGCATTCCCGATTAAGGGGTAGACCTGGTGTCGCCTGCATTCAGCAAGGGGTAGACCTGGTGTCATGCATTCCCGATTAAGGGGGTAGACCTGGTGTCGCCCGGCATTCCCGCTTAAAGGGGGTAGACCTGGTGTCGCCCGGCATTCGCGATCAAGGGGGTAGACCTGGTGTCGCCCTGCATTCCCGATTAAGGGGGTAGACCTGGTGTCGCCCGGCATTCCAGCAAGGGGGTAGACCTGGTGTCATGCCATTCGCGATTAAGGGGTAGACCTGGTGTCGCCCGGCATTCCAGCTTAAGGGGTAGACCTGGTGTCGCCGGCATTCCCAGCTTAAAGGGGGTAGACCTGGTGTCGCCGGCATTCGCGATTAAGGGGGTAGACCTGGTGTCGCCCGGCATTCAGCAAGGGGGTAGACCTGGTGTCGCCCGGCATTCGCGATTAAAGGGGGTAGACCTGGTGTCGCCGGCATTCCCGCTTAAAGGGGTAGACCTGGTGTCGCCCGGCATTCCCGCTTAAGGGGTAGACCTGGTGTCATCGGCATTCGCGATTAAAGGGGGTAGACCTGGTGTCGCCGGCATTCCCGGCTAAAGGGGTAGACCTGGTGTCGCCTGCATTCGCGATTAAAGGGGGTAGACCTGGTGTCGCCCGGCATTCAGCTTAAAGGGGGTAGACCTGGTGTCGCCCGGCATTCGCGATTAAAGGGGGTAGACCTGGTGTCCGCCTGCATTCGCGATTAAGGGGTAGACCTGGTGTCGCCCGGCATTCCCGATTAAGGGGTAGACCTGGTGTCCGCCGGCATTCGCGATTAAAGGGGGTAGACCTGGTGTCGCCCGGCATTCAGCTTAAGGGGTAGACCTGGTGTCGCCCGGCATTCCAGCTTAAGGGGTAGACCTGGTGTCATGCCATTCGCGATTAAGGGGGTAGACCTGGTGTCGCCGGCATTCCCAGCTAAAGGGGGTAGACCTGGTGTCGCCGGCATTCGCGATTAAGGGGGTAGACCTGGTGTCGCCCTGCATTCCCGATTAAAGGGGGTAGACCTGGTGTCGCCCGGCATTCCCGCTTAAAGGGGGTAGACCTGGTGTCGCCCTGCATTCCCGATTAAGGGGGTAGACCTGGTGTCACTGCATTCGCGATTAAGGGGTAGACCTGGTGTCGCCCGGCATTCCCGCTTAAAGGGGGTAGACCTGGTGTCGCCTGCATTCGCGATTAAAGGGGGTAGACCTGGTGTCGCCCTGCATTCCAGCTTAAGGGGGTAGACCTGGTGTCGCCGGCATTCGCGATTAAGGGGTAGACCTGGTGTCGCCCTGCATTCCAGCTTAAGGGGTAGACCTGGTGTCGCCTGCATTCGCGATTAAGGGGGTAGACCTGGTGTCGCCCGGCATTCCAGCTTAAAGGGGGTAGACCTGGTGTCGCCGGCATTCCAGCTTAAGGGGTAGACCTGGTGTCACGCGCATTCGCGATTAAGGGGGTAGACCTGGTGTCCGCCCGGCATTCCAGCTTAAGGGGTAGACCTGGTGTCGCCCGGCATTCCCGATTAAGGGGTAGACCTGGTGTCGCCTGCATTCCCGATTAAGGGGTAGACCTGGTGTCGCCGGCATTCCCGCTTAAAGGGGGTAGACCTGGTGTCGCCGGCATTCGCGATTAAGGGGGTAGACCTGGTGTCCGCCGGCATTCCCGCTTAAAGGGGGTAGACCTGGTGTCGCCTGCATTCGCGATTAAGGGGGTAGACCTGGTGTCGCCCGGCATTCCCAGCTTAAGGGGTAGACCTGGTGTCGCCTGCCATTCCCGATTAAGGGGTAGACCTGGTGTCGCACGGCATTCGCGATTAAGGGGGTAGACCTGGTGTCGCCCGGCATTCCCGCTTAAGGGGGTAGACCTGGTGTCGCTGCCATTCGCGATTAAGGGGGTAGACCTGGTGTCGCCCTGCATTCCCGCTTAAGGGGGTAGACCTGGTGTCGCCGGCATTCCCAGCTTAAGGGGGTAGACCTGGTGTCGCCTGCATTCGCGATTAAGGGGGTAGACCTGGTGTCATCCCGGCATTCCAGCTTAAGGGGGTAGACCTGGTGTCGCCCGGCATTCCCGATTAAAGGGGGTAGACCTGGTGTCGCCCTGCATTCGCGATTAAGGGGGTAGACCTGGTGTCGCGGGCATTCCCGATTAAGGGGGTAGACCTGGTGTCGCACGGCATTCGCGATTAAGGGGGTAGACCTGGTGTCGCCTGCATTCCCGATTAAGGGGGTAGACCTGGTGTCGCCCGGCATTCCCGGCTTAAGGGGGTAGACCTGGTGTCAGCCTGCATTAGCGATTAAGGGGGTAGACCTGGTGTCGCCGGCATTCCAGCTTAAAGGGGGTAGACCTGGTGTCGCCCGGCATTCGCGATTAAGGGGGTAGACCTGGTGTCGCCTGCATTCCAGCTTAAGGGGGTAGACCTGGTGTCGCCCTGCATTCGCGATTAAGGGGGTAGACCTGGTGTCGCCCTGCATTCCAGCTTAAGGGGTAGACCTGGTGTCGCCCGGCATTCGCGATTAAGGGGGTAGACCTGGTGTCGCATGCATTCCCGGCTAAAGGGGTAGACCTGGTGTCGCCCTGCATTCGCGATTAAAGGGGGTAGACCTGGTGTCGCCGGCATTCAGCTTAAGGGGGTAGACCTGGTGTCATCGGCATTCGCGATTAAGGGGTAGACCTGGTGTCGCCCGGCATTCCAGCTAAAGGGGTAGACCTGGTGTCGCCGGCATTCCGGCTAAGGGGGTAGACCTGGTGTCATGCGCATTCGCGATTAAGGGGGTAGACCTGGTGTCGCCCGGCATTCCCGGCTTAAGGGGGTAGACCTGGTGTCGCCGGCATTCGCGATTAAGGGGTAGACCTGGTGTCGCCCGGCATTCCCGGCTAAAGGGGGTAGACCTGGTGTCGCCTGCATTCCGCTTAAGGGGTAGACCTGGTGTCGCCCGGCATTCGCGATTAAGGGGGTAGACCTGGTGTCGCCGGCATTCCAGCAAGGGGTAGACCTGGTGTCATGCCATTCGCGATTAAGGGGGTAGACCTGGTGTCGCCCGGCATTCCAGCAAGGGGGTAGACCTGGTGTCGCCCGGCATTCGCGATTAAGGGGGTAGACCTGGTGTCGCCCGGCATTCCAGCAAGGGGGTAGACCTGGTGTCGCCCGGCATTCCCGCTTAAGGGGTAGACCTGGTGTCGCTGCATTCGCGATTAAGGGGGTAGACCTGGTGTCGCCCGGCATTCCAGCTTAAGGGGTAGACCTGGTGTCATGCCATTCGCGATTAAGGGGGTAGACCTGGTGTCGCCTGCATTCCAGCTTAAGGGGGTAGACCTGGTGTCGCTGCATTCCGATTAAGGGGTAGACCTGGTGTCATGCCATTCCCGATTAAGGGGGTAGACCTGGTGTCGCCCGGCATTCCCAGCAAGGGGGTAGACCTGGTGTCGCCCGGCATTCGCGATTAAGGGGGTAGACCTGGTGTCGCCTGCATTCGCGATTAAGGGGGTAGACCTGGTGTCGCCCGGCATTCCAGCAAGGGGTAGACCTGGTGTCGCCGGCATTCGCGATTAAGGGGGTAGACCTGGTGTCATCCCGGCATTCCAGCTAAGGGGGTAGACCTGGTGTCGCCGGCATTCCCGATTAAGGGGTAGACCTGGTGTCGCCCGGCATTCGCGATTAAGGGGGTAGACCTGGTGTCGCCCGGCATTCCCGATTAAGGGGGTAGACCTGGTGTCGCCGGCATTCCCGATTAAGGGGGTAGACCTGGTGTCATCGGCATTCGCGATTAAGGGGGTAGACCTGGTGTCGCCGGCATTCAGCAAGGGGTAGACCTGGTGTCGCACGGCATTCGCGATTAAGGGGTAGACCTGGTGTCGCCCGGCATTCCGATTAAAGGGGGTAGACCTGGTGTCGCCCGGCATTCCAGCAAGGGGGTAGACCTGGTGTCGCCCGCATTCGCGATTAAGGGGGTAGACCTGGTGTCGCCCGGCATTCCCGATTAAGGGGTAGACCTGGTGTCATCGGCATTCCCGGTCAAGGGGGTAGACCTGGTGTCGCCCTGCATTCGCGATTAAGGGGGTAGACCTGGTGTCATGCCATTCGCGATTAAGGGGGTAGACCTGGTGTCGCCCGGCATTCAGCAAGGGGTAGACCTGGTGTCACTGCATTCGCGATTAAAGGGGGTAGACCTGGTGTCGCCCGGCATTCCAGCAAGGGGGTAGACCTGGTGTCGCCGGCATTCCAGCAAGGGGTAGACCTGGTGTCGCCCGGCATTCGCGATTAAAGGGGGTAGACCTGGTGTCGCCGGCATTCCGCTTAAAGGGGGTAGACCTGGTGTCGCGGGCATTCGCGATTAAGGGGGTAGACCTGGTGTCGCCGGCATTCCAGCAAGGGGGTAGACCTGGTGTCGCCCGGCATTCCAGCTTAAGGGGTAGACCTGGTGTCGCCCTGCATTCGCGATTAAGGGGGTAGACCTGGTGTCGCCCGGCATTCCAGCTAAAGGGGTAGACCTGGTGTCATGCGCATTCGCGATTAAGGGGGTAGACCTGGTGTCGCCGGCATTCCAGCTTAAGGGGGTAGACCTGGTGTCGCCCGGCATTCGCGATTAAAGGGGGTAGACCTGGTGTCGCCCGGCATTCCAGCTTAAAGGGGTAGACCTGGTGTCGCCCTGCATTCCGCTTAAGGGGGTAGACCTGGTGTCGCCCGGCATTCAGCGATTAAAGGGGGTAGACCTGGTGTCGCCGGCATTCCAGCAAGGGGTAGACCTGGTGTCGCCCGGCATTCCGATTAAAGGGGGTAGACCTGGTGTCGCCCGGCATTCCCGATTAAGGGGGTAGACCTGGTGTCATCGGCATTCCAGCTTAAGGGGGTAGACCTGGTGTCGCCCGGCATTCGCGATTAAGGGGTAGACCTGGTGTCGCCCTGCATTCCAGCAAGGGGGTAGACCTGGTGTCGCCGGCATTCCCGATTAAAGGGGGTAGACCTGGTGTCGCCTGCATTCCCGATTAAAGGGGTAGACCTGGTGTCGCCCGGCATTCCCAGCTTAAGGGGGTAGACCTGGTGTCGCCCGGCATTCGCGATTAAGGGGGTAGACCTGGTGTCGCCCGGCATTCCCGCTTAAGGGGGTAGACCTGGTGTCGCCCGGCATTCGCGATTAAGGGGTAGACCTGGTGTCGCCCTGCATTCCAGCTTAAAGGGGGTAGACCTGGTGTCATGCGCATTCGCGATTAAGGGGTAGACCTGGTGTCGCCCGGCATTCCAGCTAAAGGGGGTAGACCTGGTGTCCGCCCGGCATTCCCGCTTAAGGGGGTAGACCTGGTGTCGCCCTGCATTCGCGATTAAGGGGGTAGACCTGGTGTCGCCTGCATTCCAGCTTAAGGGGGTAGACCTGGTGTCGCCCGGCATTCCAGCTTAAGGGGGTAGACCTGGTGTCCGCCTGCATTCGCGATTAAAGGGGGTAGACCTGGTGTCGCCCGGCATTCCAGCTAAAGGGGGTAGACCTGGTGTCGCCGGCATTCGCGATTAAGGGGGTAGACCTGGTGTCGCCTGCATTCCAGCAAGGGGGTAGACCTGGTGTCATGCATTCGCGATTAAGGGGTAGACCTGGTGTCGCCCTGCATTCCAGCAAGGGGTAGACCTGGTGTCGCCCTGCATTCGCGATTAAAGGGGGTAGACCTGGTGTCGCCCGGCATTCCAGCAAGGGGTAGACCTGGTGTCGCCCGGCATTCGCGATTAAGGGGGTAGACCTGGTGTCGCCCGGCATTCCAGCTTAAGGGGGTAGACCTGGTGTCGCCCTGCATTCCCGGCTAAAGGGGGTAGACCTGGTGTCGCCCGGCATTCGCGATTAAGGGGGTAGACCTGGTGTCGCCCGGCATTCCCGGCTAAAGGGGGTAGACCTGGTGTCATGCCATTCGCGATTAAGGGGGTAGACCTGGTGTCGCCCGGCATTCCCGCTTAAGGGGGTAGACCTGGTGTCGCCGGCATTCCCGCTTAAAGGGGGTAGACCTGGTGTCATCGGCATTCCGATTAAGGGGGTAGACCTGGTGTCGCCGGCATTCCAGCAAGGGGTAGACCTGGTGTCGCCTGCATTCGCGATTAAAGGGGGTAGACCTGGTGTCGCCGGCATTCCAGCAAGGGGGTAGACCTGGTGTCGCCCGGCATTCGCGATTAAGGGGGTAGACCTGGTGTCGCCCTGCATTCCAGCAAGGGGGTAGACCTGGTGTCATGGCATTCCGATTAAAGGGGGTAGACCTGGTGTCGCCTGCATTCGCGATTAAGGGGGTAGACCTGGTGTCGCCCGGCATTCCAGCAAGGGGTAGACCTGGTGTCGCCCTGCATTCGCGATTAAAGGGGGTAGACCTGGTGTCGCCTGCATTCAGCTTAAGGGGTAGACCTGGTGTCGCCCGGCATTCCCGGCTAAAGGGGGTAGACCTGGTGTCGCCGGCATTCGCGCTTAAAGGGGGTAGACCTGGTGTCGCCGGCATTCCAGCTTAAGGGGGTAGACCTGGTGTCGCCGGCATTCCCAGCAAGGGGGTAGACCTGGTGTCATGCCATTCGCGATTAAGGGGGTAGACCTGGTGTCGCCTGCATTCCAGCAAGGGGGTAGACCTGGTGTCGCCCGGCATTCGCGATTAAGGGGGTAGACCTGGTGTCGCCTGCATTCAGCTAAGGGGGTAGACCTGGTGTCGCCTGCATTCGCGATTAAAGGGGGTAGACCTGGTGTCGCCCGGCATTCCAGCTTAAGGGGTAGACCTGGTGTCGCCGGCATTCCAGCAAGGGGGTAGACCTGGTGTCGCCGGCATTCGCGATTAAGGGGGTAGACCTGGTGTCGCCGGCATTCCCGCTTAAGGGGGTAGACCTGGTGTCACTGCCATTCGCGATTAAGGGGGTAGACCTGGTGTCGCCCTGCATTCAGCAAGGGGGTAGACCTGGTGTCGCCCGGCATTCCCGATTAAGGGGGTAGACCTGGTGTCGCCCTGCATTCCAGCAAGGGGTAGACCTGGTGTCGCCCGGCATTCCGGCTAAAGGGGGTAGACCTGGTGTCGCCGGCATTCCCGATTAAGGGGGTAGACCTGGTGTCGCCCTGCCATTCCCGCTTAAAGGGGGTAGACCTGGTGTCGCCCTGCATTCCAGCAAGGGGGTAGACCTGGTGTCGCCCGGCATTCGCGATTAAGGGGTAGACCTGGTGTCGCCCGGCATTCCAGCAAGGGGTAGACCTGGTGTCATGCCGGCATTCGCGATTAAGGGGGTAGACCTGGTGTCGCCCTGCATTCCCGCTTAAGGGGGTAGACCTGGTGTCGCCCGGCATTCAGCAAGGGGTAGACCTGGTGTCGCCCGCATTCAGCAAGGGGGTAGACCTGGTGTCATGCATTCAGCGATTAAGGGGGTAGACCTGGTGTCGCCGGCATTCCAGCTAAAGGGGGTAGACCTGGTGTCGCCCGGCATTCGCGATTAAGGGGGTAGACCTGGTGTCGCCCGGCATTCCCGCTTAAGGGGGTAGACCTGGTGTCATGGCATTCCGGCAAGGGGGTAGACCTGGTGTCGCCGGCATTCGCGATTAAGGGGTAGACCTGGTGTCGCCCGGCATTCCAGCAAGGGGTAGACCTGGTGTCGCCCGGCATTCGCGATTAAGGGGGTAGACCTGGTGTCGCCCGGCATTCCAGCTAAGGGGGTAGACCTGGTGTCGCCTGCATTCCCGATTAAAGGGGGTAGACCTGGTGTCGCCCGGCATTCCAGCTTAAGGGGGTAGACCTGGTGTCGCCGGCATTCCGCTTAAGGGGTAGACCTGGTGTCGCCGGCATTCGCGATTAAAGGGGTAGACCTGGTGTCGCCCGGCATTCCAGCAAGGGGGTAGACCTGGTGTCGCCGGCATTCCAGCAAGGGGGTAGACCTGGTGTCATGCCATTAGCGATTAAGGGGGTAGACCTGGTGTCGCCCGGCATTCAGCAAGGGGTAGACCTGGTGTCGCTGCATTCGCGATTAAGGGGGTAGACCTGGTGTCGCCTGCATTCCAGCTTAAGGGGGTAGACCTGGTGTCGCCCGGCATTCAGCTAAAGGGGGTAGACCTGGTGTCGCCCGGCATTCGCGATTAAGGGGGTAGACCTGGTGTCGCCCGGCATTCCAGCAAGGGGGTAGACCTGGTGTCGCCGGCATTCGCGATTAAAGGGGGTAGACCTGGTGTCATCGGCATTCCGCTTAAGGGGGTAGACCTGGTGTCGCCCGGCATTCGCGATTAAAGGGGGTAGACCTGGTGTCGCCCGGCATTCCCGCTTAAGGGGGTAGACCTGGTGTCGCCCGGCATTCGCGATTAAGGGGGTAGACCTGGTGTCGCCGGCATTCCAGCTTAAGGGGGTAGACCTGGTGTCGTCGGCATTCGCGATTAAGGGGGTAGACCTGGTGTCGCCTGCATTCCCGATTAAAGGGGGTAGACCTGGTGTCGCCCGGCATTCCCGCTTAAGGGGGTAGACCTGGTGTCGCCCGGCATTCGCGATTAAGGGGGTAGACCTGGTGTCGCCTGCATTCCAGCAAGGGGGTAGACCTGGTGTCGCCGGCATTCGCGATTAAGGGGGTAGACCTGGTGTCGCCCTGCATTCAGCTTAAAGGGGTAGACCTGGTGTCGCCCGGCATTCGCGATTAAGGGGGTAGACCTGGTGTCGCCGGCATTCCAGCAAGGGGGTAGACCTGGTGTCGCCGGCATTCCCAGCTTAAAGGGGGTAGACCTGGTGTCGCCGGCATTCGCGATTAAGGGGGTAGACCTGGTGTCGCCGGCATTCCAGCAAGGGGTAGACCTGGTGTCGCCCGGCATTCGCGATTAAGGGGTAGACCTGGTGTCATGCATTCCAGCTTAAGGGGTAGACCTGGTGTCGCCCGGCATTCGCGATTAAAGGGGGTAGACCTGGTGTCGCCCTGCATTCCAGCTTAAGGGGTAGACCTGGTGTCGCCCGGCATTCCAGCAAGGGGGTAGACCTGGTGTCGCCGGCATTCCAGCTTAAGGGGTAGACCTGGTGTCATCGGCATTCCAGCAAGGGGGTAGACCTGGTGTCGCCCGGCATTCCAGCTTAAGGGGGTAGACCTGGTGTCGCCCGGCATTCGCGATTAAAGGGGGTAGACCTGGTGTCGCCGGCATTCCAGCTTAAGGGGGTAGACCTGGTGTCGCCGGCATTCCCGATTAAGGGGGTAGACCTGGTGTCATGCCATTCCGATTAAGGGGTAGACCTGGTGTCGCCCGGCATTCCAGCAAGGGGGTAGACCTGGTGTCGCCCTGCCATTCGCGATTAAGGGGGTAGACCTGGTGTCGCCCTGCATTCCAGCAAGGGGTAGACCTGGTGTCGCCCGGCATTCCCGATTAAAGGGGGTAGACCTGGTGTCGCCCGGCATTCCGATTAAGGGGTAGACCTGGTGTCGCCCGGCATTCCAGCAAGGGGTAGACCTGGTGTCGCCCGGCATTCGCGATTAAAGGGGGTAGACCTGGTGTCGCCGGCATTCCCGGCTAAAGGGGTAGACCTGGTGTCGCCGGCATTCGCGATTAAGGGGGTAGACCTGGTGTCCGCCCGGCATTCCAGCTTAAGGGGGTAGACCTGGTGTCGCCCGGCATTCGCGATTAAAGGGGGTAGACCTGGTGTCAGCCCGCATTCCAGCTTAAGGGGTAGACCTGGTGTCGCCCGGCATTCGCGATTAAAGGGGGTAGACCTGGTGTCGCCCGGCATTCAGCTTAAGGGGGTAGACCTGGTGTCGCCGGCATTCGCGATTAAAGGGGGTAGACCTGGTGTCGCCCGGCATTCCAGCTTAAGGGGGTAGACCTGGTGTCGCCTGCATTCCCGCTTAAGGGGTAGACCTGGTGTCGCCTGCATTCGCGATTAAGGGGTAGACCTGGTGTCGCCCGGCATTCAGCTTAAGGGGGTAGACCTGGTGTCGCCCGGCATTCGCGATTAAAGGGGGTAGACCTGGTGTCGCCTGCATTCCAGCAAGGGGGTAGACCTGGTGTCGCCCGGCATTCGCGATTAAGGGGGTAGACCTGGTGTCGCCTGCATTCAGCAAGGGGGTAGACCTGGTGTCGCCCGGCATTCCCGCTTAAGGGGGTAGACCTGGTGTCGCCTGCATTCGCGATTAAGGGGTAGACCTGGTGTCGCCCGGCATTCCAGCAAGGGGGTAGACCTGGTGTCGCCTGCATTCGCGATTAAGGGGGTAGACCTGGTGTCGCCCGGCATTCCCGCTTAAGGGGTAGACCTGGTGTCGCCGGCATTCCGGCAAGGGGTAGACCTGGTGTCGCCGGCATTCGCGATTAAGGGGGTAGACCTGGTGTCGCCCGGCATTCCCGCTTAAAGGGGGTAGACCTGGTGTCGCTGGCATTCGCGATTAAAGGGGGTAGACCTGGTGTCGCCTGCATTCCAGCTTAAGGGGGTAGACCTGGTGTCGCCCGGCATTCGCGATTAAAGGGGGTAGACCTGGTGTCGCCCGGCATTCCAGCTAAAGGGGTAGACCTGGTGTCGCCCGGCATTCCGGCTAAGGGGTAGACCTGGTGTCGCTGCATTCCGATTAAAGGGGTAGACCTGGTGTCGCCTGCATTCGCGATTAAGGGGGTAGACCTGGTGTCGCCCTGCATTCCCGGCTAAAGGGGGTAGACCTGGTGTCATACGGCATTCCCGGCAAGGGGTAGACCTGGTGTCGCCCGGCATTCCCGGCTAAAGGGGGTAGACCTGGTGTCGCCTGCATTCGCGATTAAGGGGGTAGACCTGGTGTCGCCCGGCATTCCAGCTTAAGGGGGTAGACCTGGTGTCGCCTGCATTCGCGATTAAGGGGGTAGACCTGGTGTCGCCCTGCATTCCCAGCAAGGGGGTAGACCTGGTGTCGCCCTGCATTCCAGCTTAAAGGGGGTAGACCTGGTGTCATGCCATTCGCGATTAAGGGGTAGACCTGGTGTCCGCCTGCATTCCAGCAAGGGGTAGACCTGGTGTCGCCCGGCATTCGCGATTAAGGGGGTAGACCTGGTGTCGCCCTGCATTCCAGCAAGGGGGTAGACCTGGTGTCCGCCCGGCATTCGCGATTAAGGGGGTAGACCTGGTGTCACTGCATTCCAGCTTAAAGGGGGTAGACCTGGTGTCGCCCGGCATTCCAGCAAGGGGTAGACCTGGTGTCGCCGGCATTCCGGCTAAAGGGGGTAGACCTGGTGTCGCCTGCATTCGCGATTAAGGGGGTAGACCTGGTGTCGCCCTGCATTCCGCTTAAGGGGTAGACCTGGTGTCGCCGGCATTCGCGATTAAGGGGGTAGACCTGGTGTCGCCCGGCATTCCAGCAAGGGGTAGACCTGGTGTCACCCGGCATTCCAGCAAGGGGGTAGACCTGGTGTCGCCCGCATTCGCGATTAAGGGGGTAGACCTGGTGTCGCCCGGCATTCCAGCTAAAGGGGTAGACCTGGTGTCGCCGGCATTCCAGCTTAAGGGGGTAGACCTGGTGTCGCCCGCATTCGCGATTAAGGGGTAGACCTGGTGTCGCCTGCATTCCGCTTAAGGGGGTAGACCTGGTGTCGCCCGGCATTCGCGATTAAGGGGGTAGACCTGGTGTCATCGGCATTCCAGCAAGGGGTAGACCTGGTGTCGCCCGGCATTCGCGATTAAAGGGGGTAGACCTGGTGTCGCCCTGCATTCGCGATTAAGGGGGTAGACCTGGTGTCGCCCGGCATTCCGCTTAAAGGGGGTAGACCTGGTGTCACCTGCATTCGCGATTAAGGGGGTAGACCTGGTGTCGCCCGGCATTCAGCTTAAGGGGTAGACCTGGTGTCATGCCATTCGCGATTAAGGGGTAGACCTGGTGTCGCCCGGCATTCAGCAAGGGGGTAGACCTGGTGTCGCCCTGCATTCCAGCTTAAGGGGGTAGACCTGGTGTCGCCCGGCATTCGCGATTAAGGGGGTAGACCTGGTGTCGCCCTGCATTCCAGCTTAAAGGGGTAGACCTGGTGTCGCCGGCATTCCAGCTTAAAGGGGGTAGACCTGGTGTCGCCCTGCATTCGCGATTAAGGGGGTAGACCTGGTGTCGCCCGGCATTCCAGCTAAAGGGGGTAGACCTGGTGTCGCCTGCATTCGCGATTAAGGGGGTAGACCTGGTGTCGCTGCATTCCAGCTTAAGGGGGTAGACCTGGTGTCGCCCGGCATTCCAGCTTAAGGGGGTAGACCTGGTGTCATGCGCATTCGCGATTAAAGGGGGTAGACCTGGTGTCGCCCGGCATTCCAGCTTAAGGGGTAGACCTGGTGTCCGCCCTGCATTCCAGCTTAAGGGGGTAGACCTGGTGTCGCTGCATTCGCGATTAAAGGGGGTAGACCTGGTGTCGCCCGGCATTCCAGCAAGGGGGTAGACCTGGTGTCCGCCGGCATTCGCGATTAAGGGGGTAGACCTGGTGTCGCCTGCATTCCCAGCTTAAAGGGGTAGACCTGGTGTCCGCCGGCATTCCCAGCAAGGGGGTAGACCTGGTGTCGCCTGCATTCCCAGCAAGGGGGTAGACCTGGTGTCGCCGGCATTCGCGATTAAGGGGGTAGACCTGGTGTCCGCCCGGCATTCCCAGCTTAAAGGGGGTAGACCTGGTGTCGCCCGGCATTCCAGCTTAAGGGGTAGACCTGGTGTCCGCCCGCATTCGCGATTAAGGGGGTAGACCTGGTGTCGCCGGCATTCCCGCTTAAGGGGGTAGACCTGGTGTCCGCCTGCATTCGCGATTAAGGGGGTAGACCTGGTGTCGCCGGCATTCCAGCTAAAGGGGGTAGACCTGGTGTCGCCGGCATTCCGGCTTAAGGGGGTAGACCTGGTGTCGCCTGCATTCGCGATTAAGGGGTAGACCTGGTGTCGCCCTGCATTCCAGCAAGGGGGTAGACCTGGTGTCGCCCGGCATTCGCGATTAAAGGGGGTAGACCTGGTGTCGCCCGGCATTCCAGCTTAAGGGGGTAGACCTGGTGTCGCCCGGCATTCCAGCTAAAGGGGGTAGACCTGGTGTCGCCCTGCATTCGCGATTAAGGGGTAGACCTGGTGTCGCCCGGCATTCCAGCAAGGGGTAGACCTGGTGTCGCCTGCATTCGCGATTAAGGGGGTAGACCTGGTGTCGCCTGCATTCCCAGCTTAAGGGGTAGACCTGGTGTCGCCGGCATTCGCGATTAAGGGGGTAGACCTGGTGTCGCACGGCATTCGCGATTAAGGGGTAGACCTGGTGTCGCCCGGCATTCCCGGCTAAAGGGGGTAGACCTGGTGTCGCCCGGCATTCCCGCTTAAGGGGTAGACCTGGTGTCGCCGGCATTCCAGCAAGGGGTAGACCTGGTGTCACTGCATTCCCGGCTAAAGGGGTAGACCTGGTGTCGCCCGGCATTCGCGATTAAGGGGTAGACCTGGTGTCGCCCGGCATTCCCGCTTAAGGGGGTAGACCTGGTGTCGCCTGCATTCGCGATTAAAGGGGGTAGACCTGGTGTCGCCTGCATTCCCGCTTAAGGGGGTAGACCTGGTGTCGCCCTGCATTCCGCGATTAAGGGGGTAGACCTGGTGTCGCCTGCATTCCCGCTTAAGGGGGTAGACCTGGTGTCCGCCCGGCATTCGCGATTAAGGGGTAGACCTGGTGTCCGCCCTGCATTCGCGATTAAAGGGGGTAGACCTGGTGTCGCCCGGCATTCCCGGCTTAGGGTGAACCTGGTTGTCGCCTGCATTATCGGTAGACCGTTCCGTCGATAAATATTCACGGTCCGC
>JAPFBE010000433.1:0-51436 GCA_034336665.1 Luscinia megarhynchos | reverse complement strand
CCCTTTTTATCCGACTTTCATTAAAACCATTTAACTAAATTATTAACCATACCCTCATTTATCCGATTATTAAAAATTACTTAATCCGACTATTAAAATTGCAACTTAATCCTAAATCCCCTTCAATAAAATAGATTTTAATGAAGAAATTTGGATTAAAATGGATTTTTAATGGATTTTTAATGAAGAAATTCGGATTAAAATTGAATTTTTAATGAAGAAATTCGGATTAAAATTGAAATTTAATGAAGAAATTTGGATTAAAAATGGATTTTTAATGAAGAAATTTGGATTAAAAATGGATTTTTAATGAAGAAATTCGGATTAAAATTGAAATTTAATGAAGAAATTTGGATTAAAAATGGATTTTTAATGAAGAAATTTGGATTAAAAATGGATTTTTAATGAAGAAATTCGGATTAAAATTGAATTTTTAATGAAGAAATTTGGATTAAAAATGGATTTTTAATGAAGAAATTCGGATTAAAATTGAAATTTAATGAAGAAATTTGGATTAAAAATGGATTTTTAATGAATTTTTAATGGAGAAATTCGGATTAAAAAATGGATTTTTAATGAAGAAATTTGGATTAAAAATGGATTTTTAATGAAGAAATTCGGATTAAAATTGAATTTTTAATGAAGAAATTAGGATTAAAAATGGATTTTTAATGAAGAAATTTGGATTAAAAATGGATTTTTAATGAAGAAATTCGGATTAAAAAATGGATTTTTAATGAAGAAATTTGGATTAAAAATAGATTTTTAATGAAGAAATTTGGATTAAAAATGGTTTTTTAATGAAGAAATTTGGATTAAAAATGGATTTTTAATGAAGAAATTCGGATTAAAATTGAAATTTAATGAAGAAATTTGGATTAAAAATGGATTTTTAATGAAGAAATTTGGATTAAAAATAGATTTTTAATGAAGAAATTTGGATTAAAAATGGATTTTAATGAAGAAATTCGGATTAAAATTGGAATTTTAATGAAGAAATTTGGATTAAAAATGGATTTTTAATGAAGAAATTCGGATTAAAAATGGATTTTTAATGAATTTTTAATGGAGAAATTTGGATTAAAAATGGATTTTTAATGAATTTTTAATGGAGAAATTCGGATTAAAATTGAAATTTAATGAAGAAATTTGGATTAAAAATGGATTTTTAATGAATTTTTAATGGAGAAATTCGGATTAAAAATGGATTTTTAATGAAGAAATTCGGATTAAAAAATGGATTTTTAATGAAGAAATTCGGATTAAAAATGGTTTTTTAATGAAGAAATTCGGATTAAAAATGGATTTTTAATGAAGAAATTTGGATTAAAAATGGATTTTTAATGAATTTTTAATGGAGAAATTTGGATTAAAAATGGATTTTTAATGAAGAAATTTGGATTAAAAATGGATTTTTAATGAAGAAATTCGGATTAAAATTGAAATTTAATGAAGAAATTTGGATTAAAAATGGATTTTTAATGAAGAAATTTGGATTAAAAATGGATTTTTAATGAAGAAATTCGGATTAAAATTGAATTTTTAATGAAGAAATTTGGATTAAAAATGGATTTTTAATGAAGAAATTTGGATTAAAAATGGATTTTTAATGAAGAAATTCGGATTAAAAAATGGATTTTTAATGAAGAAATTTGGATTAAAAATGGATTTTTAATGAAGAAATTCGGATTAAAATTGAAATTTAATGAAGAAATTTGGATTAAAAATAGATTTTTAATGAAGAAATTTGGATTAAAAATGGATTTTTAATGAATTTTTAATGGAGAAATTCGGATTAAAATTGAAATTTAATGAAGAAATTTGGATTAAAAAATGGATTTTTAATGAAGAAATTTGGATTAAAAATAGATTTTTAATTTTAAAAAATTTAGGAATTTGAGAAAAAAAATTTGGGTTTTTTTATGGAGATAAAAAAATTATTTTAAGTTTTTTTTGTGGGATTTTTTAGCTAAAAAATAAAGATTTAAATTTTTTTTTAAAAAAATTGAGAATTTCCATTAAAAAAATGGATTTAAGTTTTTTGGATAATTTTTTGAAATTTTTTTTTTTGGAATTTTAGATTGTCAAATTCCAAAAATCCCAAAATTCCCAAAATTAAAATTCTCAAAATTTAAATTCCCAAATTTCCAAAATTCCCAAAATACCCAAAAATAAAAATTCCCAAAATTAAAATTCCCAAAAATTCCCAAAATTTAATTTCCCAAAATTCCCAAAAATCCCAAAATTCCCAAAATTAAAATTCCCAAAAACCTCAAAATTCCCAAAATTCCCAAAATTAAAAATCCAAAAATTCCCAAAAACTAAAATTCCAGAATTCCCAAAATTCCAAATTTCTAAAATTAAAATTCCCGAAATTCCCAAAATTAAAAATCCCAAAATTAAAATTCCCAAAAATTCCCAAAATTTAAATTCCCAAAATTCCCAAAATTCCCCAAAATTAAAATTCCAAAATTCCCAAAATTCAAATTCCCAAAATTAAAAATTCCCCAAATCCCAAAAATTCCAAAATTAAAATTCCCAAAATTCCCAAAATTTCAAAATTCCCAAAATTCTCAAAATCCCAAAATTTCCAAAATTAAAATTCCCAAAATTTCAAATTCCCAAAATTCCCAAAATCCCAAAATTCCCAAAATTCAAAATCCCAAAATTCCAAAATTTCAAAATTCCCAAAATTAAAATTCCCAAAATTTAAATTATCAAAATTCCCAAAATTCCCAAAATTAAAAATCCCAAAATTCCCAAAATTCAAATTTCCAAAATTCCCAAAATTAAAATTCCCAAAATTCCCAAAAATAAAAATCCCAAAATCCCAAAAATTCCAAAATTAAAATTCCCAAAATTTCCAAAATTAAAAATCCCAAAATTTCAAATCCCCAAAATTCCCAAAATTTAAAATCCCAAAAATTCCAAAATTAAAATTCCCAAAATTTCCAAAATTAAAAATCCCAAAATTTCAAATCCCCAAAATTCCCAAAATTTAAAATCCCAAAAATTCCAAAATTAAAATTCCCCAAATTCCCAAAATTAAAAATCCCAAAAATTCCAAAATTAAAATTCCCCAAATTCCCAAAATTAAAAATCCCAAAATTCCCAAAATTTAAAATTCCCAAAATTCCCAAAATTAAAAATCCCAAAATTCCCAAAATTCAAATTTCCAAAATTCCCAAAATTAAAAATCCCAAAATTCCCAAAATTCAAAATCCCAAAATTAAAAATCCCAAAATTCCCAAAATTTTAAATTAAAAACCAAAAAAAAACCAAAAACCCCCCAAAAAATTAAAAAAAAAAATCGGAATTTTTAAATTGAATTTTAATCAAGCGAATTAATTTTATATCACGATAATTAATTTGATATCGCAATAATTTTTTGATTCACCCGCCCAAAAAAACTCCAAAAAAATTCCCAAAAATTCCAAAACTAATTTTTAAAAAATTTGGAAATTTTTTAATTGAACGAAATTAATTTTGATATCGCGATAATTAATTTGATATCGCCACAATTAATTTGATATCGCCACAATTAATTTGATATCACGACAATTAATTTGATATCACGATCATTTTAATCCCTTCAAAAAAACCAAAAAAAAATTCCCAAAAATCCAAAAAAAATTGTAAAAAAAAATTTTAATTTTTTTTAATTGAATTAAATTAATTTTGATATCGCGATAATCAATTTGATATCGCGCTAATTAATTTGATCTCGTTATAATTAATTTTATATCACGATCATTTTAATCCCCCCTCAAAAAAACTCCAAAAAATTCCAAAAAAATTCTAAAAAAAATAAAAAAAAATTTATTGAATTAAATTAATTTTGATATCGCGATAATCAATTTGATATCGCGCTAATTAATTGGATATCGCCACAATTAATTTGATATCACGATAATTTTAATCCCTTCAAAAAAAACCAAAAAAAATTCCCAAAAATTCCAAAAAAATTTTTAAAATTTTGAAAAATTTTTTAATTGAATTAAATTAATTTTTATATCGCGATAATTAATTGGATATCGCGCTAATTAATTTGATATCGCCACAATTAATTTGATATCACGATCATTTTATGATTCTCCCCCCAAAAAAACCCCAAAAATTCCCAAAAAATTCAAAAAAAAAATTAATTAAAAATTAGGAATTTCTTAATTGAATTAAATTAATTTTGATATCGCGATAATCAATTTGATATCGCGACAATTAATTTTATATCGTGATAATTTTATGATTCATCCGCCCAAAAAAACACAAAAAAATTCCCAAAAATTCCAAAAAAAATTTAAAAAAATTTTGAAAAATTTTTAATTGAATTAAATTAATTTTTATATCGCGATAATTAATTTGATATCGCGCTAATTAATTTGATATCGCCACAATTAATTTGATATCACGATAATTTTATGATTCTCCCCCCAAAAAAACCCCAAAAATTCCCAAAAAATTAAAAAAAAAAATTAATTAAAAATTAGGAATTTCTTAATTGAATTAAATTAATTTTGATATCGCGATAATCAATTTGATATCGCGACAATTAATTTGATATCGTGATCATTTTATGATTCTCCCCCCCCAAAAAAACTCCAAAAAAAAATTCCCAAAAATTCCAAAAAAAATTTAAAAAAATTTTTAAATTTTTTTAATTGAACTGAAATAATTTTGATATCGCGATAATCAATTTGATATCGCGACAATTAATTTGATATCGTGATCATTTTATGATTCACCCGCCCAAAAAAACCCCAAAAAATTCCCAAAAAATTCCAAAAAAATTCTAAAAAAATTTTGAAAAATTTTTAATTGAATTAAATTAATTTTTATATCGCGATAATTAATTGGATATCGCGCTAATTAATTTGATATCGCCACAATTAATTTGATATCACGATAATTTTATGATTCTCCCCCCAAAAAAACCCCAAAAATTCCCAAAAAATTCCAAAAAAAAAATTAATTAAAAATTAGGAGTTTTTTAATTGAATTGAATTAATTTTGATATCGAGATAATTAATTTGATATCGCGATAATTAATTTGATATCGTGATCATTTTATGATTCTTCCCCTCAAAAAAACTCCAAAAAATTCCAAAAAAATTCTAAAAAAAATGAAAAAAAATTTATTGAATTAAATTAATTTTGATATCGCGATAATCAATTTGATATCGCGATAATTAATTGGATATGGCCACAATTAATTTGATATCACGATCATTTTAATCCCTTCAAAAAAACCAAAAAAAATTCCTTAAAAATTCCAAAAAAAATTAAAAAATTTTTAAAAAAATTTTAATTGAATTAAATTAATTTTATATCGCGATAATCAATTTGATATCACGATAATTAATTTGATATCGCCACAATTAATTTTATATCGTGATAATTTTATGATTCACCCGCCCAAAAAAACCCCAAAAAATTCCCAAAAAATTCCAAAAAAATTCTAAAAAAATTTTGAAAAATTTTTAATTGAATTAAATTAATTTTGATATCGCGCTAATTAATTGGATATCACGATACTCATGTAGGGAGGCGAGCTACACGGGGTGGAAGGGTTGGACGGGAAACTGGTGTTGGTGTGGTCCGGAGAATAAATCTGATATCAAAAAAAAAAAAATTAATTAATTACATTAATTAATTAATCAATTAATTAAAAAATTTCAATGAATTAAATTGAAATTAATAAAAAAAATCCGGGGGAAAAAATCGCCAAGGGTGGGGAAGGAGTTGGGAATTCATTAATTAAAACGGAATTTAATTAATTAAAAATGAAATTTAATTTAATTGGATTGAAATGTTTAATTGGATTATTGAATTAAAATTTTTAATTGGATTACTTAATTGAAAAATTTTGGTTTGGTTTAATTCCCGATTTAATCGAATTTTTGATTGAATTCTTTTGGCCATTTTTTCTCTGCATTGAATTTTTTAATTGAGTTTTTTAATTGGGGTTGATTAATTTAAAAAATTAATTAAATCGGATATTAATTTAATTTGGTTTAATTGGATTTAATTCGGATTTTTAATCGATTTTAATTGGATTTAATCCGATTTTTTGTTGAGTTTTATTTTAATTGAATTTTTAATTTTTTAAAATATTTTAATATGAGTTGAATTTTTTAATTGGGGTTGATTAATTAAATTTTTTTCTTTTTCCCTAAAATTAAATTTTTTTCTCTAAAATTAATTTTTTTCCTCTTTTCCTCTAAATTTAATTTTTTCTTTTTTTCCCTAAAAATAAATTTATTTTTTCCCTAAAATCAAAATTTTTTTTTTCCCTAAAATTAGATTTTTTTCTTTTTCCTAAAATTATTTTTTTCCTCTAAAATTAATTTTTTCTTTTTTTCCCTAAAATTAAAATTTTTTTCTTACTTTTTCCCCTAAAATTAATTTTTTTTTCTCCCTAAAATTAAATTTATTTTTTCCCCTAAAATTAATTTTTTTTCTTTTATCCCCTAAAAATAATAATTTCTTTTTTCCCTAAAATTAATTTTTTTCTTTTTTTCCCTAAAATTAATTTTTTTTAATAAAAATTAAATTTTTTTTTCCTAAAATTAATTTTTTCTTTTTTTTCCCTAAAATTAAATTTTTTCGCCTAAAATTAAATTTATTTTTTTTCCCTAAAATTAAATTTTTTCCCCTAAAATTAATTTTTTCTTTTTTTCCCTAAAATTAAATTTATTTTTTCCCTAAAATTATTTTCTTTTTATTTTTCCCTAAAATTAATTTTTTCTTTTTTTCCTTTAAATTAATTTTTTTTCCCAAAAATTAATTTTTTTTCTTCTTTCCCCTAAAATTATTTTTTTTCTTTTTTTCCCTAAAATTAATTTTTTCTTTTTTTTCCCTATAATTAATCTTTTTCCCCTAAAATTAAATTTTTTTCTTTTTTTCCCTAAAATTAAAATTTTTTTATTTTTTCCCCTAAAATAATTTTTTCTTTTTTTCCCTATAATTAATTTTTTTCCCCTAAAATTTAATCTTTTTCTTTTTTCCCTAAAATTTTCTTTTTTTTCCCTAAAATAAAATTTTTTTCCCTAAAATTAATTTTTTCTTTTTTTCCCTAAAATTAAATTTTTAAAAATTTTTTTCCCTAAAGTTAATTTTTACTTTTTTTCCCTAAAATTAAATTTTTTCCCCTAAAGTTAATTTTTTTTTTCTAAAATTAATTTTTTTTCCCCTAAAATTAATTTTTTCTTTTTTTCTCTTAAAACTAAAAATTTTTTCTTATTTTTGGTTTATTTTATTTCCTAAAATTAATTTTTTCTCTTTCTCCCTAAATTTAATTTCCCCCTAAAATTTCCATTTTTCCTTCATTTCTCCCCCTAAAAACCCAAATTTTTTTTTCTTTTTTCCCTCCAAATTCACATTTTTCCCTTAACCCCTAAAAATTTTAATTTTTTTGGGGAGAATTTTGGCGATTTTGGGTTTTTCCTTACGGAGGCGAGCGCTTTGCCCAGCGCGTCCCCGGTCTGGGAGCTCCCGGCGGCGCCGCTGCCCCGGGCGGCTGCAAAAAAAACCAGAGAAAATTTCGGGTGAGAATCCCTAAATTTGGGTAAAAAATCCCAAACTTTGGGAGAAAATCCCAAAATCTGGGTGAAAATATCAAAATTTGGGAAAAAATTGAAAAATTTCGGTGAAAATCCCCAAATTTTAAGTGAAAAATCCCAGATTTAACAGAAAATTTAAAAATTTTGGTGAAAATTTCAAAATTCGTGTAAAAATCCCAAAATTTTGGGTCAAAATTGTGAAATTTGGGTGAAAATCCCGAAATTTTGGTGGAAATTCCAAAATTCTGGTGAATTTTTCTGAATTTTCCTGGAAATTTCAAAATTTGGGTGAAAATTCCAAAATTTGGGAGAAAGTTCCAAAATTTGGGTGAAAATCTCAAAATTTGGAAGAAAAATTCAAAATTTTGGTGAATTTTTCTGGAAATTTTGAAATTTCGGTGAAAATGACAAAATTCGGGTGAGAATCCCCAAATTTGGGTAAAAATCCCAAAATTTGGGAGAAAGTTCCAAAATTTGGGAGAAAATTGAAAAATTTTGGTGAAAATCTCAAAATTTCGGAGAAAATCCTGAAATTTGGGAAAAATTTGAAAAATTTTGGTGGAAATTTCAATATTTGGGTGAAAATCCCAAAATTTGGGAGAAAATACCAAAATTTGGGAAAAAATTCCACAATTTTGGAAGAACATCCTAAAATTTGGGTGAAAATTCCAAAATTTCGGGTGAAAATCTCAAAATTTTGGGTGAACAATCCCAGATTGAAGAGAAAATTTAAAAATTTTGGTACAAATTCCAAAATTTTGGGTGAGAGTCCCCAAATTTGGATAAAAATACCAAAATTTGGGTGAAAATATCAAAATTTGGGAGAAAATTGAAAAATTTTTGGTGAAAATCTCAAAATTTGGGTTAAAAATCCCAGATTTACGAGAAAATGATGAAAATTTCGTAAAAATCCCAAAATTTTGGTTGAAAATCCCAAAATTTTGGAAAATTTTTCTGAATTTTGGTGAAACTTCCGAAATTTGAAAGAAAATTCCCAAATTTTGATGAAAATTCTGAAATTTGGAAGAAAATTCTAAAATTTTGGGTGAAAATTCCCAAATTTGGAAGAAAATTCCAAAATTTTGGTGAATTTTTCTGAATTTTGGTGGAAATTCCAAAATTTGGGAAGAAAATTCTCCAATTTTGGGAGAAAATTGTGAATTTTGGGTGAGAATCCCCAAATTTGGGTAAAAATCCCAAAATTTGGGACAAAATATCAAAATCTTGGAAAAAATTGAAAAATTTGGGTGAAAATCTCAAAATTTGAGGTAAAAATACCAAAATTTTGGGTGAACAATCCCAGATTGAAGAGAAAATTTAAAAATTTTGGTACAAATTCCAAAATTTTGGGTGAGAATCCCCAAATTTGGGTAAAAAATCCCAAAATTTGGGTGAAAATATCAAAAATTGGGAGAAAATTGAAAAATTTTGGTGAAAATCCCCAAATTTTGGGTGAAAATCTCAAAATTTGGGAGAAAATCCCAAAATTTGGGAGAAAATCCCAAAATTTGGGAGAAAATTCCAAAATTTGGGTGAAAATTCCAAAATTTTGGTGAATTTTTCTGAATTTTGGTGGAAATATCAAAATCTGGGAAAAAATTGAAAAATTTGTGTAAAAATACCAAAATTTTGGGTCAAAATTGTGAAATTTTGGTGAAAATTGTGAAATTTGGAAGAAAATTCTAAAATTTTGGGTGAAAATTCCAAAATTTGGAAGAAAATGCCCAAATTCGGGAAAAAATCTGAAATTTCTGCTGGAAATTCCAAAATTTTGGCGGAAATTTCAAAATTTCGGTGAAACTACCAAAATTCGGGTGAGAACCCCCAAATTTGGGTAAAAATCCCCAAATTTTGGGTAAAAAATCCCAGATTTAAGAGAAAATTTAAAAATTTTGGTGACAATTCCAAAATTTGTGTGAATTTTTCAGAATTTTGATGGAAATTCCAAAATTTGGGTGAAAATTCCGAAATTTGGGTGAAAAATTCCAAAATTTTGGTGAATTTTTCTCAATTTTGCTGAAAATCCCGAAATTTGAAAGAAAATTCCAAAATTTTGATGAATTTTTCTGAATTTTGGTGAAAATGCCAAAATTTGGGAAGAAAATTCCCCAATTTTGGGAGAAAAATATGAAATTTTGGTAAAAATCCCCGAATTTTGGTGAATTTTTCTGAATTTTGGTGGAAATTCCAAAATTTTACTAAAAATCCTGAAATTTGGGAAAAATTTTGAAAAATTTGGAGAAAATCTCAACATTTTCGTGGAAATTTCAAAATTTTGGTGGAAATTGTGAAATTTGGGAGAAAATCCTGTAATTTTGGGAAAAATTTGAAAAATTTTGGTAAAAATCTCAAAATTTTGTTAAAAATTTTGAAATTTGGGTGAAAATTCCCAAATTTGGGAGAAAATTCCGAAATTTGGGAGAAAATTCCAAAATTTTGGTGAATTTTTCTGAATTTTGGTGAAAATTTTGAAATTTGGGTGAAAATTCCCAAATTCAACAAAATTCCCAAATTTTGGTGAAAGTTTTTGAGGGAAATTTTGGGAAAAAACGGAAAAAATTTTGGGGAATTTTAGAATGAAAAAAATTGGAAATTTTGGGGGAAAAATTTTGAATTTTAAGGGAAAAAAAATTGGGAATTTTTTCAGAGATTTTGGGGAAAATTTTGGGGAAAAATTGGGAATTTTTGGAGAAAAATGGGGACAAAAATTGGGTAAAAATTCAGAATTTTTGGAGAAAAATTTGGGAATTTTTGGGAAAAATTTGGGAATTTTTTGGAGAAAAAATTTGAAATTTTTGGAGAAAAATTGGGAATTTTTGGGAAAAATTTGGATTTTTTTGAAGAAAAATTGGGAATTTTTTGAGGAAAAATTGGGAATTTTTTTGGAGATTTCGGGGAAAATTTTGGGGAAAATTTGAGAAATTTTGGGAAAAAAATGGGGAAAAAAATGGGGAAAAATTGAGAACTTTGGGGAAAAATTTGGGTTAAAAATTGGGAATTTTGGGGGGATTTTGGTGCAAAAATGGGGAATTTTTGAAGGAAAAATTGGGAATTTTTGGGGGGAAAAATTGGGAATTTTTGAAGAAAAACTGGGAATTTTTTGGGGCAAATTTGGGAATTTTGGGGGTTATTTTTTGTGAAAAATTGGGGATTTTTTGGAGAAAAATTGGGAATTTTTGGAGAAAAATTTGGGAATTTTTTGGGGAAAAATTGGGAATTTCGGGGGTTATTTTTGGTGAAAAATTGGGAATTTTTGGCGAAAAACTCGGAATTTTTTGGGGAAAATTTGGGAACTTTGGGAGATATTTTTTGTAAAAAATTGGGAATTTTTGGGGAGAATTTGGGAATTTTTAGGAGAAAAATTGGGAATTTTTAGGAGAAAACCTGGGAATTTTTGGGGAAAAATTGGGAAATTTTGGGGAAAAAAATGGGGAAAAAAATGGGTAAAAGTTGAGAATTTTGGGGAAAAATTTGGGTTAAAAATTGGAATTTTTTGAGGGATTTTCTTGTAAAAATGTGGAATTTTTGCGGGAAAAATCGGGAATTTTTTGGGGAAAAATTGGCAATTTTTGGGTAAAAATGGGGAAAATCTTTAGCAAAAATTGGGAATTTTGGGAGATATTTTTTGTGCAAATTGGGAATTTTTTGGAGAAAAATTGGGAATTTTTGGGAGAAAAATTCAGAATTTTTTGGAGAAAAATTGGGAATTTTTGGGGTAAAAATTGGGAATTTTTGGGGAAAATTTGGGAATTTTTGGGAGAAAAAATTTGAAATTTTTGGAGAAAAATTGGGAATTTTGGGAGACATTTTTTGTGGAAAAATTGGGAATTTTTTGGGGATAAAATAGGAATTTTTTGGTGAAAAATGGGGAAAATTTTCAGCAAAAATTGGGAATTTTGGGGGAAACTTTGGGAATTTTGGGAGATTTTTTTGGTGAAAAATTGGAAATTTTTTTGGGCAAATTTGGGAATTTTGGGCATTTTTTGAAAAAAAAATGGGAATTTTTTGTGAAAAATTGGGAAATTTTTGGAGAAAATTGGGAATTTTTTGTGTAAAAATTGGCAATTTTTGGGTAAAGATGAGGAAAATTTTCAGCAAAAATTGGGAATTTTGGGGGTTATTTTTTGTTAAAAATGGGGAATTTTTGAAGAAAAATCGGGAATTTTTTGGGAAAAAATTGGGAATTTTTGGAGAAAAATTGGGAATTTTTGGGGAAAAATGGGGAATTTTGGGGGAAAAATTGGGAATTTTTGAAAAAAAATTGGGAATTTTTGGAGAAAAAAATCAGGAAATTTGGGAGATATTTTTTGTGAAAAATTGGGAATTTTTTGGAGAAATTTTGGGAATTTTTTTGTACAAAAATCGTGAATTTTCTGCGTTATTTCCCGCGCAAAAATCAGAATTTTGACGGGAAAAAAACCCATTTTTGGACCAAAAATCGCGATTTTTTCCCTACCAACCCCTGGAACTCCAGGATTTTTTGGGAATTGAGGAATTTTTAGAAACCCCAATTTATTTTTGGGCGGGTGACTCACCCAGCAGCGGCTCGGCCCCGCCGGCCGGGGGCGGGCAGGACGAGCCCGAGGGGGAAACATTCCCCAAAATTTGGGAATTGCGGGGGGAAAAATTGGGTTTTTTGGGGAAAAATTGGGAATTTTTTGGAGAAAAATTGGGGAAAATTTTGGGAATTTTTGGGAAAAATTTGGGAATTTTTTGAGGAAAATTTGGGAATTTTGGGAGATATTTTTTGGGGAAAATTTGGGAATTTTTGGAGAATAATCAGGAATTTTGGGGGTTATTTTTTGTGAAAAATTGGGAATTTTTTGAAGAAAAACTCGGAATTTTTTGGGGAAAATTTGGGAATTTTGGGAGAAAAATGGGGAAAATTTTCACCAAAAATTGGGAATTTTGGGGGTTATTTTTTGTGAAAAATTGGGAATTTTTGGGGAAAAATTGGGAATTTTTGGGAGAAAAATGGGGAAAATTTTCACCAAAAATTGGGAATTTTGGGGGTTATTTTTTGTGAAAAATTGGGAATTTTTTGAAGAAAAACTCGGAATTTTTTGGGGAAAATTTGGGAATTTTGGGAGATATTTTTTGTGAAAAATTGGGAATTTTTGGGGATAAACTGGGAATTTTTGGGAGAAAAATGGGGAAAATTTTCACCAAAATTTGGGAATTTTGGGGGTTATTTTTTGTGAAAAATTGGGAATTTTTTGGACAAAAATTGGGAATTTTTTTGGGGAAAAACTCGGAATTTTTTGGGGCAAATTTGGGAATTTTGGGAGATATTTTTTGGTACAAAAATCGTGAATTTTCCGCGTTATTTCCCGCACAAAAATCAGAATTTTGACGGGAAAAAACCCCATTTTTTGACCAAAAATCGCGATTTTTTCCCTACCAACCCCTATAACTCCAGGATTTTTTTCCCCAAATGACATTTTTAGAAACCCCAATTTATTTTTGGGAGGGTGACTCACCCAGCAGCGGCTCGGCCCCGCCGGCCGGGGGCGGGCAGGACGAGCCCGAGGGGGAAACATTCCCCAAAATTTGGGAATTGCATGGGGAAAAATTGGGAATTTTGGGGGAAAAATTGGGAATTTTTTGAAGAAAAATTTGGGAATTTTTTGAGGAAAATTTGGGAATTTTTGGGAGAAAAAATTTGAAATTTTTGGAGAAAAATTGGGGAAAATTTTGGGAATTTTTGGGAAAAATTTGGGAATTTTTTGGAGAAAAATTGGGAATTTTTAGGAGAAAAATTGGGAATTTTTAGGAGAAAAATGGGAAATTTTTTGGAGAAAAATTGGGAATTTTTGAAAAAAAATTGTGAATTTTTGGAGAAAAAAATCAGGAAATTTGGGAGATATTTTTTGTGAAAAATTGGGAATTTTTTGAGAAATTTTGGGAATTTTTTTGTGAAAAAATCGTGAATTTTCCGCGTTATTTCCCGCACAAAAATCAGAATTTTGACGGGAAAAAACCCCATTTTTTGACCAAAAATCGCGATTTTTTCCCTACCAACCCCTATAACTCCAGGATATTTTTCCCCAAATGACATTTTTAGAAATCCCCAATTTATTTTTGGGAGGGTGACTCACCCAGCAGCGGCTCGGCCCCGCCGGCCGGGGGCGGGCAGGACGAGCCCAAGGGGGAAACATTCCCCAAAATTTGGGAATTGCGGGGGGAAAAATTGGGGGTTTTTGGGGAAAAATTGGGAATTTTTTGGAGAAAAATTGGGGAAAATTTTGGGAATTTTTGGGAAAAATTTGGGAATTTTTTGAGGAAAATTTGGGAATTTTGGGAGATATTTTTTGGGGAAAATTTGGGAATTTTTGGAGAATAATCAGGAATTTTGGGGGTTATTTTTTGTGAAAAATTGGGAATTTTTTGAAGAAAAACTCGGAATTTTTTGAGGAAAATTTGGGAATTTTGGGAGATATTTTTTGTCAAAAATTGGGAATTTTTTGGGGAAAATTTGGTAATTTTTGGAGAGTAATCAGGAATTTTGGGGGTTATTTTTTGTGAAAAATTGGGAATTTTTGGAGAAAAACTCGGAAATTTTTGGGGAAAATTTGGGAATTTTGGGAGATATTTTTTGTGAAAAATTGGGAATTTTTGGGGGATAAACTGGGAATTTTTGGGGAAAAATGGGGAAAATTTTCAGCAAAAATTGGGAATTTTGGGGGTTATTTTTTGTGAAAAATTGGAATTTTTTGGACAAAAATTGGGAATTTTTTTGGGGAAAAACTCGGAATTTTTTGGGGAAAATTTGGGAATTTTGGGAGATATTTTTTGGTACAAAAATCGTGAATTTTCTGCGTTATTTCCTACACAAAAATCGGAATTTTGACGGGAAAAAAACCCAATTTTGGACCAAAAATCGCGATTTTTTTTTTGGGAATCTCAGGATTTTTTGCCCAATGATATTTTTAGAAATCCCAAATTTATTTTGGGAGGGTGACTCAGCCAGCAGCCCAAGGGGGAAACATTCCCCAAAATTTGGGAATTGCGGGGGGAAAAATTGGGAATTTTTGGGAGAAAAATTGGGAATTTTTGAGGAAAAATTGGGAATATTTGGGATAAAAATTGGGAATTTTTGGGGAAAAATTGGGAATTTTTGGGAGAAAAAATTTGAAATTTTTGGAGAAAAATTGGGAATTTTTCGAGGTATTTTTGGCGAAAAATTGGGAATTTTTGGGGAAAAATTTGGGAATTTTTGGGGCAAGTTTGGGAATTTTGGGAGATATTTTTTGTGAAAAATTGGGAATTTTTTGGAAGAAATTTGGGAATTTTTTGAGGAAAATCTGGGAATTTTGGGGCAAAAATGGGAATTTTTTGGGGATAAACTGGGAATTTTTGGTGAAAAATTTTGGGGAAAATTTGGGAAAAATTTGGGAATTTTGGGAGATATTTTTTTGGGAAAAATTTGGGAATTTTGGGAGATATTTTTTTGGGAAAAATTGGGAATTTTTGGAGAAAAACTCGGAATTTTTTGGGGAAAATTTGGGAATTTTGGGAGATATTTTTTGTGAAAAATTGGGAATTTTTGGGGAAAAACTGGGAATTTTTGGGTAAAAATGGGGAAAATTTTCACCAAAAATTGGGAATTTTGGGAGATATTTTTTGTGAAAAATTGGGAATTTTTTGAGAAATTTTGGGAATTTTTTTGTGAAAAAATCGTGAATTTTCCGCGTTATTTCCCGCACAAAAATCGGAATTTTGACGGGAAAAAAACCCAAATTTCGGCGATTTTTTCCCTGCCAACCCCTGTAACTCCAGGATTTTTTGGGAATTGAGGAATTTTTAGAAACCCCAATTTATTTTTGGGAGGGTGACTCACCCAGCAGCGGCTCGGCCCCGCCGGCCGGGGGCGGGCAGGACGAGCCCGAGGGGGAAACATTCCCCAAAATTTGGGAATTGCGGGGGGAAAAAATTGGGAATTTTTGGGGAAAAATGGGGAACATGTTCACCAAAAATTGGGAACTTTGGGAGATATTTTTTGTGGAGAAATTGGGAATTTTTTGGAGAAAAATTGGGAATTTTTGGGAGAAAAATTCAGAATTTTTTGGAGAAAAATTGGGAATTTTTGGGGTAAAAATTGGGAATTTTTGGGGAAAATTTGGGAATTTTTGGGAGAAAAAATTTGAAATTTTTGGAGAAAAATTGGGAATTTTGGGAGACATTTTTTGTGGAAAAATTGGGAATTTTTTGGGGATAAAATAGGAATTTTTTGGTGAAAAATGGGGAAAATTTTCAGCAAAAATTGGGAATTTTGGGGGAAACTTTGGGAATTTTGGGAGATTTTTTTGGTGAAAAATTGGAAATTTTTTTGGGCAAATTTGGGAATTTTGGGCATTTTTTGAAAAAAAATTGGGAATTTTTTGGAGAAAAATTGGGAATTTTTTGGGGAAAAATTGGAAATTTTTGGGTAAAAATGGGGAAAATCTTTAGCAAAAATTGGGAATTTTGGGAGATATTTTTTGTGAAAATTGGGAATTTTTGAAGAAAAACTGGGAATTTTTTTGGGGAAAAACTCGGAATTTTTTGGGGCAAATTTGGGAATTTTGGGAGATATTTTTTGGTACAAAAATCGTGAATTTTCCGCGTTATTTCCCGCGCAAAAATCAGAATTTTGACGGGAAAAAACCCCATTTTTGGACCAAAAATCGCGATTTTTTCACGGAAAATCTCTGGAACTCCAGGATTTTTTGGGAATTGAGGAATTTTTGCAAATCCCCAATTTATTTTTGGGCGGGTGACTCAGCCAGCAGCGGCTCGGCCCCGCCGGCCGGGGACGGGCAGGACGAGCCCGAGGGGGAAACATTCCCCAAAATTTGGGAATTGCGGGGGGAAAAATTGGGTTTTTTGGGGAAAAATTGGGAATTTTTTGGGGAAAAATTGGGAATTTTTGTGTAAAAATGGGAAATTTTTGGTGAAAAATGGGGAAAATTTTCAGCAAAAATTGGGAATTTTGGGAGATATTTTTTGTGGAGAAATTGGGAATTTTTGAAGAAAAATTGGGAATTTTTGTGTAAAAATGGGGAATTTTTTGTGAAAAATTGGGCATTTTTGAAAAAAATTGGGAATTTTTTGGAGAAAATTTGGGAATTTTGGGGGTTATTTTTTGTGAAAAATTGGGAATTTTTTGGAGAAAAATTGGGAACTTTGGGAGATATTTTTGGTGAAAAATTGGAATTTTTTGGACAAAAATTGGGAATTTTTGGGGGAAAAATTGAGAATTTTTTGTACAAAAATCGTGAATTTTCCGCGTTATTTCCTACACAAAAATCGGAATTTTGCCGGGAAAAAAACCCAAATTTCGGCGATTTTTTCCCTGCCAACCCCTGGAACTTCAGGATTTTTTGGGAATTGAGGAATTTTTAGAAACCCCAATTTATTTTTGGGAGGGTGACTCACCCAGCAGCGGCTCGGCCCCGCCGGCCGGGGGCGGGCAGGACGAGCCCGAGGGGGAAACATTCCCCAAAATTTGGGAATTGCGGGGGGAAAAATTGGGGGTTTTTGGGGAAAAATTGGGAATTTTTTGGGGAAAATTGGGAATTTTATGGGGAAAAATTGGGAATTTTTTGGGGAAAAATTGGGAATTTTTTGGGGAAAAATTGGGAATTTTTGTGTAAAAATGGGGAATTTTTTGGAGAAAATTGGGAATATTTGGGGTAAAAATTGGGAATTTTTTAGGGAAAAATTGGCAATTTTTGGGGGAAAAATTGGAATTTTTTTGGGGAAAAATTTGGATTTTTTGGTGAAAAATTGGGAATTTTTTGGGGCAAATTTGGGAATTTTGGGAGATATTTTTTGGTACAAAAATCGTGAATTTTCTGCGTTATTTCCCGCACAAAAATCAGAATTTTGCCGGGAAAAAAACCCAAATTTCGGCGATTTTTTCCCTACCAACCCCTATAACTCCAGGATTTTTTTCCCCAAATGACATTTTTAGAAACCCCAATTTATTTTTGGGAGGGTGACTCACCCAGCAGCGGCTCGGCCCCGCCGGCCGGGGGCGGGCAGGACGAGCCGAAGGCGCCGCGGTGGAACGAGCCCATGGGCGGCAGCTCGGCCGACGCGTGCGGCGGGTAGCTCTGCAACCAAAAAGAAACATTTTCACCACGTTCCCCAAGTTTCTGATTTTTCCCATTTTTTCCCATTTTTTTCTGATTTTTTTCTGATTTTTCCCCAATTTTTTTCTGATTTTTTCCATTTTTTCTGATTTTTTCTCCATTTTTCTGATTTTTTCCCACCTTTTCCCCTATTTTTCACGTCGACGATCGCATCGCCTTGCTAATCTGCGCACTGATCGATTTTTTCCCTGACGTCCTGATGCTGATGCCGATTCTGATGTCCCATCGTCGATCGCTGATGTTTTCCATGTCCTCGATCGATCGATCTGATCGCATGTCCATGCCTTTCTGAATGTTTTTCCTCTATTTTTCCCATGTTTCCTCCATGTCTGACGATGATGCCTGACGATGATGCCCGATGCCTCGATGTTGATTTACCGATGTCTGATGCCGACGCTCGACGTCTGCTGTATGATGCCGGATGCCTGGATGCCCGATGCCGATGACCGACGCTCGACGCCTCGGACAAACTCGATTCGACGCTGATGCCTGATGCGCGATGCGATGCCGATGCTGATGGATGACGCCTCGACGCTTCGATGCCGACGCGCGATGCCTGATGCCTCGATGCCCTGATGTCCCGATGCCTGATGCTCGATGCCTCGATGCCTGATGCCCGACTGATGCCTCGATGCCCTGATGCCTGATGCCTGATGCCGACGCCTGACGCTGACGCCGATGCTCGATGCCTGATGCCTGATGCCTGATGATGCCTCGATGCCTGATGCTGACGCCTGATGCCGAGCGCCTGATGATGCCTGATGCCTGATGCCTGACGCCGATGCCGATGCTGATGCTCGATGCCTGATGCCTCGACGCCTCGATGCCGACGGATGCCTGATGACTGATGTTCGATGCCGATGTCTGATGCTGATGCCTGATCGCCTCGATGCCGACGCCCGATGCCTGATGTCCGAGCGCTGACGCCTGATGCCTCGATGCCTGACTGACGCGATGCCTGATGCTCGATGCCTGATGCCTCGACGCTCGATGCCGATGCCTGATGCCTGATGCCTGATTGATGCGCTGGATGCCTGATGATGCTCGATGCTCGATGCCTGATGCCTGATGCCTGATGTCGACGCCTGACGCTCGATGCCCTGATGCTCGATGCTGATGCCTGATGCCTGATGCCGATGCCTGATGCTGATGATGCTCGATGCCTGATGACCGATGCCGATGCTGACGCTCGATGATGCCGACTCGATGCTCGATGCCTGACGATTGACGCCTGATGCGACTGATGCCTGATGCTTCGATGCCGATGATGCCGATGTCGATGCCGATGACGCCCCGACGCCTGATGCTGATGCTCGATGCTGATGCCTGATGCCGATGTGCCGATGCCGATGCCCGATGTCGATGCCGATCTGCCTGACGCCCCGACGCTCGACGCCTGATGACGCGATGCCGACGCGATGTCTGATGCCTCGATGCCTGACGCTCGACGCTGACGCCTCGACGCTCTGATGATGCCTCGATGCCGATGATGCCTGATGCTTTCGACGCCTGACGCTTCGATGCCTGATGCTCGATGCCTCGATGCTGATGACGCTTCGACGCCTCGACGCCTGACGCTCGATTGACGCGATGCTCGATAAAGCGATGCCTGATGCCTGATGATGCGATCGACGCTGATGCCGACGCGCTGATGCCTGACGCTGACGCGCGATGCCGACGCCGACGCTCGACGCTCGACGCCTCGATGATTGATGCCGATGCCCCTCGATGCTGATGATGACGATGATCTCGATGACGTCGACGCGCCGACGCCTGACGCTCGATGATGATGCCGATGCCTGATGCTCGACGCTTCGATGATTGATGCCTGATGCCTCGATGCTCGATGAACTGATGTCTCGATGCATTGATGCCCGGATTTCGACGCGCCGACGCCGACGCTCGATTCTCGACGCCTCGACGTTTGATGCCGACGCCTGACGCCGACGCGACGACGCCGATGATTATGATGCTCGATGCCTCGATCTGATGATGCCGACGCGGATGCCTCGACGCTGATGCCTGACGCTTCGATGATTTTCCCGATGCCTCGACGTCTCTCGACGCTCGATGCCTCGATATTGATGCTCGATGCTCGACGTCTATGATGACGCCCTCGACGCTCGACGATCGGACTTTGTTTATAGGACCCCTTTGTTCGAGGAGACCTTTGACGATGCCTCGATGCCCCGATGGACCGATTGATGCCGACGATGCTTTCGACGCTTTCGACGCTGGACGCTTTCGACGTCGTCGATGATTGATGCTCGACGCCTCGATGCCCCGACGGACCGATATAGTGATGCTGATGCCTGACGCTTTATCGCCGACGCCGACGCTCTGATTTCGACGCCTGATGCCTGATGCCTCGACGCCTGATGATTGATGCTGATGCTCGATGCTCGACGCGACGACGACGACTATGATGCTCGATGCCTCGATGGACCTGATATTTTGATGCCGACGCCGATTACGCTTTGACGCTTTCGACGTCTGACGCCGACGCTTTCGATTTCTCGACGCCCCGATGCGATGCCTGATGCTGATGCTTTGTTGATGCTCGACGCTGACGCCGACGATTTCGACGCTCGACGATTCGATGCCTCGATGCTCGATGCCTCGATGCCTCGATGCTCGATGCTTCGATGCTCGACGCTCTGACGCTCGATGCTTTCGATCGCCTGATGCCTGACGCTGACGCTTCGACGCTTCGATGTCGATGCCGATGATGCTCGACGCTCGATGCTTTCGATGCCTCGATGCCTGATCGCGGACCGATGCCTGATGCCGATTATGCCTGACGCCGACGCCGACGCGCTCGATTTCTCGACGCCTCGATGATTGATGCCTCGACGCCTGACGCTCGATGCCGATGCTCGATGCTGATGCTGACGCCGATGACGCTTTACGACTCGACGCTCGACGCTGACGCTCGACGCCGCTGATGCCGACGCCTGATATTGATGCCTCGATGCTCGATGTTGATGCTCGACGCGATGCTCGACGCCTCGACGCTTTCGATGCTTCGACGCTTCGATTTCGATGCCTCGATTGATTCCCGATGCTCTCGATGCTCGATGCCTTCCGATGCTCGTATGCGACCGATGCGATCCTCCTAAATTGATGACTTTCGACGCTCGGACTTCTCGGGTGCAGCTTTAGAATCCCCTGCCCTGCCCCATGGCAGAAGAATCTCGCACCATGTCGATGTTTCGATGTGAACTGGCATTTATTTTCCTTCTTTGCCCATCATTTTTTTCTGAATTTTCCTGAAATTTTCGCCTCAATGTTTCTCGATTTTCGCATTTATTTCCCATTTTTTCCCCAATTTTTCCCCATTTTTTCCCAATTTTTTAACCCATTTATTTCCTTTTTTCTCTATTTTTTCCATCATTTTTTCCCAAATTTTCCCCAAATTTTTCTCCAAATTTTTCCAAATTTTTTCCCCATTTCTCCCCCAATTTTTCCCAATTTTTTCCCATTTTTTCCCCAATTTTTCCCCATTTATTTCCATTTTTTCTTCATTTTTTCCCCATTTTTTCCCCAATTTTCTTCATTTTTTCACCAATTTTTTTCATTTTTTTCCCCCATTTTTCCCCATTTTTAACCCATTTATTTCCTATTTTTCCTCAATTTCTTTCCATCATTTTTTCCCAAATTTTCCCCAAATTTTTCTCCAAATTTTTCCAAATTTTTTCCCCATTTCTCCCCCAATTTTTCCCCATTTATTTCCATTTTTTCCCCCAATTTTTCCCAATTTTTCCCCATTTTTTTTCCATTTTCCCCCCATTTTTCCTCCGATTTTCTTCATTTTTTCCCCAATTTTTCCCCATATTTTTCCCCAATTTTCCCCCAAATTTTCCCCAAATTTTCCCCCAAATTTTCCCCCAATTTTTTCCCATTTTTCCCCAATTTTTCCCCATTTATTTCCATTTTTTCTTCATTTTTTCCCCATTTTCCCTCCGATTTTCTTCATTTTTTCCCCAATTTTTTTCATTTTTTCCCCAATTTCCCTCAAATTTTCCCCAAATTTTCCCCAAATTTTCCCCAATTTATTTCCATTTTCCCCCCAAATTTTCCCCCATTTTCCCCCATTTTTTCCCCATTTTTTCCCCATTTTCCCTCCGATTTTCTCCATTTTTTCACCCATTTTTCCCCCGTTTTTTGCATTTTTTCATTTTTTCCCCCAAATTTTCCCAAATTGGTGAATTTTTGGGACTCCTCACCAGCCTCTCGTGGGGGTGCAGGCTGCAGTAAGCCCCGCCCTGCCCCATGTGAGAAGAATTCCCCAAAATTCCCCCGTAACTCCCTTGGCTCATCCCGCTCGAGGAGCTCCAGGGGTCGCTGCTGTGGTGCCCATCTAAAAAAAAATTAATTAAAACATTAATTAAAATAATCCACGAATTAAATTAAAATTCATTAAATAATCCAGAATTTTTAGGGAAAATATTCCTGAATTTTTAGGGAAAATATTCCTGAATTTTTAAGGAAATTTGGTCATTTTTAAGGAAAAAAAATCTGAATTTTTTTGGGAAATTTGGTGATTTTTAGGGAAAAAAATCCTGAATTTTTAGGGAAAATATTCCTGAATTTTTAAGGAAAATTTGGTGATTTTTAGGGAAAAAAAATCTGAATTTTTGGGGAAAAATTGGTCATTTTTAGGGAAAAAAATCCTGAATTTTTAGAAAAAAATCCTGAATTTTTAGGAAAAAATTCTGAAATTTTTAGGAAAAAAATCCTGAATTTTTAGGAAATAAATCCTGAATTTTTAAGGAAATTTGATCATTTTTTAGGAAAAAAAATCTGAATTTTTGGAGAAAAATTGGTCATTTTTAGGGAAAAAAATTCTGAATTTTTAGGAAAAAAATCCTGACTTTTTAAGGAAATCTGGTGATTTTTCAGGAAAAAAAATCTTAATTTTTGGGGAAAAATTGGTTATTTTTAGGGAAAAAAAATCCAAAATTTTTAGGAAAAAAAATCTGAATTTTTGGGGAAAAATTGGTCATTTTTAGGGAAAAAAATCCTGAATTTTTAGGGAAAAAAACCTGAATTTTAAGGAAAAAATAATGAATTTTTAGGGAAAAAAATCCTGAATTTTTAGGAAAAAAAATCTGAATTTTTGGGGAAAAATTGGTCATTTTTAGGGAAAAAAATCCTGAATTTTTAGGGAAAAAAACCTGAATTTTAAGGAAAAAATAATGAATTTTTAGGGAAAAAAATCCTGAATTTTTAGGAAAAAAAATCTGAATTTTTTTGGGAAATTTGGTGATTTTTAGGGAAAAAAATCCTGAATTTTTGGGGAAAAATTGGTTATTTTTAGGGAAAAAAAATCCAAAATTTTTAGGAAAAAAAATCTGAATTTTTGGGGAAAAATTGGTCATTTTTAGGGAAAAAAATCCTGAATTTTTAGGAAAAAAAATCTGAATTTTTGGGGAAAAATTGGTCATTTTTAGGGAAAAAAATCCTGAATTTTTAGGGAAAAAAACCTGAATTTTAAGGAAAAAATAATGAATTTTTAGGGAAAAAAATCCTGAATTTTTAGGAAAAAAAATCTGAATTTTTGGGGAAAAATTGGTCATTTTTAGGGAAGAAAATCCTGAATTTTTAGGAAAAAAATCCTGAATTTTTAAGGAAAATTGGTCATTTTTTAGGGAAAAAATTCTGAATTTTTGGGGAAAAATTGGTCATTTTTAGGGAAAAATTGGTCATTTTTAGGGAAAAAAATCCTGAATTTTTAGGGAAAAAAATTGTCATTTTTAGGGAAAAAATCCTGAATTTTTAGGAAAAAAATCCTGAATTTTTAGGGAAAATATTCCTGAATTTTTGGGGAAAAATTGGTCATTTTTAGGGAAAAAAAATCCTGAATTTTTAGGGAAAAAAAACTGAATTTTAAGGAAAAAATAATGAATTTTTAGGGAAAAAAATCCTGAATTTTTAGGAAAAAAAATCTGAATTTTTGGGGAAAAATTGGTCGTTTTTAGGGAAAAAAATTCTGAATTTTTCGGAAAAAAATCCTGAATTTTTAAGGAAATTTGGTGATTTTTAGGGAAAAAAAATCTGAATTTTTGGGGAAAAATTGGTTATTTTTAGGGAAAATAAATCTGAATTTTTAGGAAAAAATTCTGAATTTTTAGGGAAAATATTCCTGAATTTTTAAGGAAATTTGGTCATTTTTAAGGAAAAAAATCCTGAATTTTTAGGAAAAAAATCCTGAATTTTTAGGGAAAATAATTCTGAATTTTTAAGAAAAAATTCTGAATTTTTAGGGAAAATATTCCTGAATTTTTAAGAAAAAATTCTGAATTTTTAGGGAAAAAATTTGCCATTTTTAGGGAAAAAAAATCCAAAATTTTTAGGAAAAAATTCTGAATTTTTAGGGAAAAAAAATCTGAATTTTTGGGGAAAAATTGGTCCTTTTTAGGGAAAAAAATCCTGAATTTTTAGGAAAAAAATCCTGAATTTTTAGGCAAAATAATTCTGAATTTTTAAGAAAAAAATCTGAATTTTTAGGGAAAATATTCCTGAATTTTTAGGAAAAAAATCCTGAATTTTTAAGAAAAAATTCTGAATTTTTAGGGAAAAAATTTGCCATTTTTAGGGAAAAAAAATCCAAAATTTTTAGGAAAAAATTCTGAATTTTTAGGGAAAAAAAATCTGAATTTTTGGGGAAAAATTGGTCATTTTTAGGGAAAAAAATCCTGAATTTTTAGGGAAAAAAATTGTCATTTTTAGGGAAAAAATCCTGAATTTTTAGGAAAAAAATCCTGAATTTTTAGGGAAAATATTCCTGAATTTTTAAGGAAAATTTGGTCATTTCTAAGGAAAAAAATCGGAATTTTTGGGGAAAAATTGGTTATTTTTAGGGAAAAAAATCCTGAATTTTTAGGGAAAAAATCCTGAATTTTTAGGAAAAAAATCCGGAATTTTTAGGGAAAATAATTCTGAATTTTTAAGAAAAAATTCTGAATTTTTAGGGAAAATATTCCTGAATTTTTAGAAAAAAATCCTGAATTTTTAGGGAAATTTGTTGATTTTTCAGGGAAAAAATCCTGAATTTTTAAGGAAAAAATCCTGAATTTTTGGGGAAAAAATTTGTCATTTATAGGGAAACAAAATTCAAAATTTTTAGGAAAAAATTCTGAATTTTTAGGAAAAAATTCTGGATTTTTAGGGAAAAAATGGTCATTTTTAGGGAAAAAAATCCTGAATTTTTAGGGAAAATAATTCTGAATTTTTAGGAAAAAATTCTGAATTTTTAAGGAAATTTGGTGATTTTTAGGGAAAAAAAATCTGAATTTTTGGGGAAAAATTGGTTATTTTTAGGGAAAATAAATCTGAATTTTTAGGAAAAAATTCTGAATTTTTAGGGAAAATATTCCTGAATTTTTAAGGAAATTTGGTCATTTTTAAGGAAAAAAATCCTGAATTTTTAGGAAAAAAATCCTGAATTTTTAGGGAAAATAATTCTGAATTTTTAAGAAAAAATTCTGAATTTTTAGGGAAAATATTCCTGAATTTTTAAGAAAAAATTCTGAATTTTTAGGGAAAAAATTTGCCATTTTTAGGGAAAAAAAATCCAAAATTTTTAGGAAAAAATTCTGAATTTTTAGGGAAAAAAAATCTGAATTTTTGGGGAAAAATTGGTCATTTTTAGGGAAAATAAATCTGAATTTTTAGGAAAAAATTCTGAATTTTTAGGGAAAATATTCCTGAATTTTTAAGGAAATTTGGTCATTTTTAAGGAAAAAATCCTGAATTTTTAGGGAAAAAAATCCTGAATTTTTAAGGAAAAATTCTGAATTTTTAGGAAAAAAATCCTGAATTTTTAGGGAAAAAAATCCTGAATTTTTGGGGAAAAATTGGTCATTTTTAGGGAAAAAAATCCTGAATTTTTAGAAAAAAATCCTGAATTTTTAGGGGAAAAATTCAGAATTTTTAGGAAAAAAATCCTGAATTTTTAGGGAAAAAAATCCTGAATTTTTAGGGAAAAAAATCTGAATTTTTGGGGAAAAATTGGTCATTTTTAGGGAAAAAAATCCTGAATTTTTGGAGAAAAATTTGTCATTTTTAGGGAAAAAATCCTGAATTTTTAGGGAAAAAATCCGGAATTTTTAGGGAAAAAAATCCTGAATTTTTGGGGAAAAATTGGTCATTTTTAGGGAAAAAAATCCTGAATTTTTAAGGAAAAATTAATAATTTTAAAGGAAAAAAATCCTGAATTTTAAGGGAAAAAAATCCTGAATTTTTAGGAAATAAATCCTGAATTTTTAAGGAAATTTGGTCATTTTTTAGGGAAAAAAAATCTGAATTTTGGGGGAAAAATTGGTTATTTTTAGGGAAAAAAATCCTGAATTTTTAGGGAAAAAAATTCTGAATTTTTAGGAAAAAAATCCTGAATTTTTAGGGAAAATAATTCTGAATTTTTAAGAAAAAATTCTGAATTTTTAAGGAAATTTGGTGGTTTTTCAGGAAAAAAATCCTGAATTTTTAGGGAAAATATTCCTGAATTTTTAAGGAAATTTGGTCAATTTTAGGGAAAAAAATCCTGAATTTTTAGGGAAAAAATCCTGAATTTTTAGGGAAAAAATCCGGAATTTTTAGGAAAAAAATCCTGAATTTTTGGGGAAAAACATCCTGAATTTTTAGGGAAAATATTCCTCAATTTTTAAGGAAATTTGGTCAATTTTAGGGAAAAAAATCCTCAATTTTTAAGGAAATTTGGTGATTTTTCAGGAAAAAAATCCTGAATTTTTAGAAAAAAATCCTGAATTTTTAGGAAAAAAATCCTGAATTTTTAGGAAAAAAATTCTGAATTTTTGGGGGAAAATTGGTCATTTTTAGGGAAAAAAATCCTGAATTTTTAGAAAAAAATCCTGAATTTTTAGGGAAATTTGTTGATTTTTCAGGGAAAAAATCCTGAATTTTTAAGGAAAAAATCCTGAATTTTCAGGGAAAAAATTCTGAATTTTTGTGGAAAAATTGGTCATTTTTAGGGAAAAACATCCTGAATTTTTTTAAAAAAATTTGGTCATTTTTAGGGAACAAAATCCTGAATTTTTGGGAAAAAATTTTCATTTTTAGGGGAAAATTCCCTTAATTTTTAGAAAAAAAAATCCTAAATTTTTGGGTAAAAAATGTGAAGTTTTGGGAATTTTTTGGGAATTTTTGGGAGAAAAAATGGGAAAAAATTGAGAATTTTTGGGTTAAAAATGGGAATTTTTTCAGAAATTTTTGGGAAATTTCTTGGAATTTTTGGGGAATTTTTTGGGAATTTTTTGGGAATTTTTTCAGAATTTTTCGGAATTTTTAGGACCAAAAATGAGGAAAAAATTCGGAATTTTTGGGCTAAAAAATGGGAATTTTGGGGAAATTTTTGGAAATTTTTTTTTTAATTTTGGGGAAATTTTTGGGAATTTTATTGGAATTTTTTGGGAATTTTTTCTGAATTTTTCAGGAATTTTTTGGGAATTTTTGGGGGATTTTTCGGACCAAAACCGAGCAAAAATTGGGAATTTTTGGGCTAAAAAATCCGATTTTTTTTCGGGTTTTTTGCTTTGGAATTGGGATTTTTTGGGGATTTCGGGTTTGGAATTTTTTGGTAATTTTTAGGAAATTTTTGGGAGCAAAAATGAGAAAAAAAATTGGAATTTTTGGGTTAAAATGGGAATTTTTCGGGAATTTTTTGGTAATTTTTGGGAAAATTTTGGGAATTTTTGGGGAAATTTTGGGGAATTTTTTTTTAATTTTTTGGGAATTTTTTGGGAATTTTTTCTGAATTTTTTGGGAATTTTTGGGACCAAAAACGAGAAAAAATCGGGAATTTCTGGGCTAAAAAATCCGATTTTTTTCGGGTTTTTTGCTTTCAAATTGGGATTTTTGGGGGATTTCGGGTTTGGGAATTTTGGGAATTTTGGGAATTTTGGGAATTTGGGATTTTTGGGGCTCACCTTGCATGAAGAAGGAGCTGGGGAAGGCGCCGGCCGCCGGTTTGGAGGAGGGAAATCCCGGAGAGTCGCGGTTGTAATCGGCCGTGCTCGCCGACGGGGCGTACACCTGGGGATTTAAAAATTAAAGATTTTTAGGAGATTTTGGGGAAAATTTTTGGGGAATTTTTTAGGGATTTTTTGGTAATTTTTGGGGATTTTTCGGGGATTTTTTGGGAATTTTTTGGGATTTTTTTATGAATTTTTGGGGAATTTTTTGTAGATTTTTTTGGAATTTTTCGGGATTTTTTTGAGAATTTTTTGGAGATTTTTTATGAATTTTTGGGAGATTTTTTGGAAATTTTTTGGGATTTTTTTGGGGATTTTTTGGGAATTTTTGGGGATTTTTTTGAGCAGAGAGTCACGATTGTAATCGGCCGTGCTCGCCGACGGGGCGTACACCTGGGGATTTAAAAATTAAAGATTTTTTTAAAGATTTTTAGGAAATTTTTGGGAAATTTTTTGGAGATTTTTTGGGATTTTTTGGGGATTTTTTTGGGATTTTTTGGGGGATTTTTTGCAGATTTTTTGGAATTTTTTATTTATTTTTTGGGATTTTTTGCAGATATTTTGCGGATTTTTTTGGAATTTTTGGGAATTTTTTAGAGAATTTTTTGGAATTTTTCGAGAATTTTTTGGGATTTTTTGGGAATTTTTTTGGGATTTTTTGTGGATTTTTGAGGATTTTTTTTTGGAATTTTTGGGATATTTTTCGAATTTTTTGGAGATTATTTGGGGATTTTTTGGTAATTTTTGGGGCTATTTTGGGGATTTTTTGGGTATTTTTTGGGGATTTTTTTTATTTTTAATGAATTTTTGTGGATTTTTTTGCAGATTTCTGGGGATTTTTTAGGGATTTTTGGGGGATTTTTTTGCAGATTATTTGGGATTTTTTCTAAATTTTTTGGGAATTTTTTGGGATTTTTTGGTAATTTTTGGGAATTTTTTGGGGATTTTTAAAGAGAATTTTTACGAATTTTTTTGGGATATTTCTAGATTTTTTGGAATTTTTTTTAGATTTTTTGGAGAATTTTTGGGGATTTTTTGGGGAATTTTTTGGGATTTTTGGGGATTTTTTGGGGATTTTTTTGGAATTGTTTGGGATTTTTTCGAGAATTTTTGGGGATTTTTTCGAGAATTTTTTGGGATTTTTGGGGATTTTTTTTGGATTTTTGGGGGACTTTTTTAGAGAATTTTTGGGAATTTTTTGGGAATTTTTTGTAGATTTTTTTGGAATTTTTTTGGATTTTTTGGGGAATTTTTGGGGATTTTTGGGGATTTTTTATGAATTTTTTTGGGATTTTTTTGTGGATTTTTTGGATTTTTTTGGGATTTTTTGGAGATTTTTTGTTAATTTTTTGGGATTTTTTTGGGATTTTTTGGGGATTTTTTTGAGCAGAGAGTCGCGGTTGTAATCGGCCGTGCTCACCGACGGGGCGTAAACCTGGGGCAGGAAAAAATAAAGATTTTTAGGAAATTTTGGGGAAATTTTTTGGGGAATTTTTTGGAGATTTTTTGGGATTTTTTGGGGGATTTTTTGGTAATTTTTGGGATTTTTTGGGGATTTTTTGGGAATTTTTTGGGATTTTTTGGGATTTGTTTGGATTTTTTAGAGAATTTTTTGGGAATTTTTGCAGATTTTTTGGGGATTTTTTCGGGATTTTTTCGAGAATTTTTGGGGATTTTTTGAGGATTTTTTAGAGATTTTTTGGAGATTTTTTTGGAATTTTTTGGGATTTTTTTTTATTTTTTTGGAATTTTTTGAGATTATTTGGGAATTTTGGGGGATTTTTTGGGGAATTTTTGGGATTTTTTGCGGATTTTTTTGGAATTTTTTGGGATTTTTTAGAGAATTTTTGGGGATTTTTTGGGGATTTTTTGGAATTTTGGGGGGATTTTTTTGGAATTTTTTGGGTTTTTTTCGAGAATTTTTTGGGATTTTTTGGAATTTTTTCGAGAATTTTTTGGGATTTTTTGGGAAGTTTTTGTGGATTTTTTTGGAATTGTTTGTGATTTTTTAGAGAATTTTTGGGGATTTTTTTGGGATTTTTTTGGGAATTTTTCGAGAATATTTTGGGATTTTTTGGGAATTTTTTGTGGATTTTTTTTTATTTTTTTGGAATTTTTTGAGATTTTTAGGGAATTTTTGGGGATTTTTTGGGAATTTTTGGGGGGTTTTTTTAGGATTTTTTGGGAATTTTTCTGGAATTTTTTGGGATTTTTTCGAGAATTTTTGGGGGATTTTTTAGAGATTTTTTTGGATTTTGTAGAGAATTTTTTGGGAATTTTTGCAGATAACTCGGTAACACTCGGTAACGCTGGGTAACGCTCGGTAACACTCGGTAACGCTCGGTAACGCTTCGGTAACACTCGGTAACGCCGGTAACAGTCGGTAACGCTTCGGTAACGCCGGTAACGCTCGGTAACACTCGGTAACGGTCGGTAACAGTCGGTAACGCTCGGTAACACTCGGTAACACTCGGTAACAGTCGGTAACACTCGGTAACACTCGGTAACGCTCGGTAACGCTCGGTAACGCTTCGGTAACAGTCAGTAACAGTCGGTAACACTCGGTAACACTTGGTAACGCTCGGTAACGCTCGGTAACGCTCGGTAACAGTCGGTAACAGTCGGTAACACTCGGTAACGCTCGGTAACACTCGGTAACACTCGGTAACAGTCGGTAACACTCGGTAACACTCGGTAACACTTGGTAACGCCGGTAACGCCGGTAACGCCGGTAACAGTCGGTAACAGTCGGTAACGCTCGGTAACGCTTCGGTAACGCTTCGGTAACAGTCAGTAACAGTCGGTAACACTTCGGTAACACTCGGTAACACTTGGTAACGCTTCGGGTAACGCTTCGGTAACGCTTCGGTAACAGTCGGTAACAGTCGGTAGCGCTTCGGTAACGCTTCGGTAACGCTTCGGTAACAGTCAGTAACAGTCGGTAACACTCGGTAACACTTGGTAACGCTTTCGGTAACACTCGGTAACGCTCGGTAACAGTCGGTAACGCCGGTAACAGTCGGTAACACTTTCGGTAACACTTGGTAACACTCGGTAGCGCTTCGGTAACGCTCGGTAACACTTTCGGTAACAGTCGGTAACGCTTCGGTAACACTCGGTAACGCTTCGGTAACGCTTCGGTAACGCTTCGGTAACAGTCGGTAACAGTCGGTAACGCTCGGTAACGCTCGGTAACACTCGGTAACACTTTCGGTAACACTCGGTAACACTCGGTGCCTTCGGTAGCGACGGTAACGCTCGGTAGCGCTTCGGTAACACTCGGTAACGCTTCGGTAACACTTCCGGTAACAGTCGGTAACACTTTCGGTAACACTCGGTAACGACGGTAACAGTCGGTAACACTCGGTAACGGTCGGTAACAGTCGGTAACGCACGGTAACACTCGGTAACACTCGGTAACAGTCGGTAACGCTTCGGTAGCGCTCGATGCTTCGGTAACGCTTCGGTAACACTTCGGTAGCTTCGGTAGCGCTCGGTGACGTTCGTAGCGCTTCGGTAGCGCTCGGTAACACTCGGTAACGCTCGGGTAACACTTCGGTAACTCTGGGTAACGCTCGGTAGAACGCTCGGTAACTTCGGTAACACTCGGTAACAGTCGGTAACACTTTCGGTAACACTCTCGGTAACGCGACGGTAACAGTCGGTAACGCACGGTAACACTTCGGTAACACTTTCGGTAACACTTTCGGTAACGCTTCGGTGTTAACGCTTCGGTAACGCTCGGTAACGCTCGGTAACGCTTTCAATGCTTCGATAACGCTTCGATGCCTGTCGATGCTGTAACGCTTCGGTAACGCTTCGGTAACAGTCGGTAACACTCGGTAACGCTCGGTAACGCTTCGGTAACACTCGGTAACAGTCGGTAACGCTCGGTAACACTTCGGTAACGCTCGGTAACACTTCCGGTAACACTTCGGTAACACTCTCGGTAACACTCGGTAACGCTTCGGTAACGCTCGGTAACGCTTCGGTGCCTGTCGATGCCGTCGATGCTTCGGTAACGCTTCGGTAATGCTTTCGGTAACACTTCGGTAACGCTCGGTAACGCTCGGTAACACTCCGGTAACAGTCGGTAACGACGGTAACAGTCGGTAACGCTTCGGTAACACTCTCGGTAACAGTCGGTAACGCTTCGGTAACAGTCGGTAACGCATACGGTAACAGTCGATGCACTTTCGGTAACGCTTCGATAGCGCTCGGTAACACTTCGGTAGCTTCGGTAACACTCGGTAACGCTTCGGTAGCTTCGGTAACCTCGGTAACAGTCGGTAACGCTCGGTAACAGTCGGTAGCATACGGTAACACTTCGGTAACGCTTCGGTAACGCTTCGGTAACACTCGGTAGCGACTTTCGGTAACAGTCGGTGCCCTTTCGGTAACAGTCGGTAACGCTTCGGTAACAGTCGGTAACGCTTCGGTAACGCTTCGGTAACGCTTCGGTAACAGTCGGTAACGCTCGGTAACGCTTCGGTAACAGTCGGTAACAGTCGGTAACGCTTCGGTAACTTCGGTAACAGTCGGTAACGCTTCGATAGCGCTTCGGTAGCAGCTTCGATGCACTTCGGTGCCTTCGGTAACGCTCGGTAACAGTCGGTAACGCTTCGGTAACGCTCGGTAACACTCGGTAACGCTCGGTAACAGTCGGTAACGCTCGGTAACGCTCGGTAACAGTCGGTAACGCTCGGTAACACTCGGTAACGCTCGGTAACGCTCGGTAACACTCGGTAACGCTCGGTAATTAATTAATTAATTATTGATTATCTATAAAACCCGGTTCGGAACGATTTAATTAATTATTGATTTATTCCCCTAAAAACCGGTTCGGAATGATTTAATTAATTATTGATTTATTCCCTAAATTGGGTTCAGAATGATTTAATTAATTATTGATTGTCAATAAAACCCGTTCGGAATGATTTAATTAATTATTGATTGTCTATAAAACCCGGTTCGGAATGATTTAATTAATTATTGATTTATTCCCCTAAAAACCGGTTCGGAATGATTTAATTAATTATTGATTTATTCCTAAATTGGGTTCGGAATGATTTAATTAATTATTGATTTATTCCCTAAATTGGGTTCAGAATGATTTAATTAATTATTGATTGTCAATAAAACCCGTTCGGAATGATTTAATTAATTATTGATTGTCTATAAAACCCGGTTCGGAATGATTTAATTAATTATTGATTTATTCCTAAATTGGGTTCGGAATGATTTAATTAATTATTGATTATCAATAAAACCCGGTTCGGAATGATTTAATTAATTATTGATTTATTCCCTAAATTGGGTTCGGAATTATTTAATTAATTATTGATTGTCTATAAAAACCGGTTCGGAATTATTTAGTTAATTATTGATTGTCCATAAAACCGGATCAGAATGATTTAATTAATTACTGATTGTCCATAAAACCGGTTCGGAATGATTTAATTAATTATTGATTTATCCCCTGAATTGGGTTCGGAATGATTTAATTAATTATTGATTTATTCCCCTAAAAACCCGGTTCGGACTGATTTAATTAATTATTGATTTATCCCCTAAATTGGGTTCGGAATGATTTAATTAATTATTGATTTATTCTTTAAAATTGGGTTCGGAATGATTTAATTAATTATTGATTTATTCCCTAAATTGGGTTCGGAATGATTTAATTATTTATTGATTGTCCATAAAACCGGATCGGAATTATTTAATTAATTATTGATTGTCCATAAAACCGGATCAGACTTATTTAATTAATTATTGATTGTCAGTAAACCCGGTTCTGAATGATTTAATTAATTATTGATTGTCAATAAAACGGGTTCGGACTGATTTAATTAATTATTGATTTATTCCCTAAATTGGGTTCGGAATGATTTAATTAATTATTGATTTATTCTTTAAAATTGGGTTCGGAATGATTTAATTAATTATTGATTGTCAATAAAACCGGTTCGGAATGATTTAATTAATTATTGATTTATTCCCTAAAATTAGCTCTGAATTACTTAATTAATTATTGATTTATCCCTAAATTGGGTTCGGAATGATTTAATTAATTATTGATTATCCATAAAAACGGTTCAGAATGATTTAATTAATTATTGATTTATTCCCCTAAATTGGGTTCAGAATGATTTAATTAATTATTGATTGTCTATAAAACCCGGTTCGGAATGATTTAATTAATTATTGATTTATCCCAAAATTGGGTTCGGAATGATTTAATTAATTATTAATTTATTCCCTGAATTGGGTTCGGAATGATTTAATTAATTATTGATTTATTCCCCTAAAAACCCGGTTCGGAATGATTTAATTAATTATTGATTGTCCATAAAACCGGATCAGAATTATTTAATTAATTATTGATTGTCCATAAAACCGGTTCGGAATGATTTAATTAATTATTGATTTATCCCTAAATTGGGTTCGGATTGATTTAATTAATTATTGATTTATTCCCCTAAAACCGGTTCGGAATGATTTAATTAATTATTGATTTATTCCCCTAAAAACCGGTTCGGAATGATTTAATTAATTATTGATTTATTCCCTGAATTGGGTTCGGAATGATTTAATTAATTATTGATTTATCCCCTAAATTGGGTTCGGAATTATTGAATTAATTATTGATTGTCAATAAAACGGGTTCGGACTGATTTAATTAATTATTGATTTATTCCCTAAATTTGGTTCGGAATGATTTAATTAATTATTGATTTATTCTTTAAAATTGGGTTCGGAATGATTTAATTAATTATTGATTGTCAATAAAACGGGTTCGGACTGATTTAATTAATTATTGATTTATCCCCTAAAACCAGTTCGGAATGATTTAATTAATTATTGATTTATCCCCTAAATTGGGTTCAGAATGATTTAATTAATTATTGATTGTCAATAAAACCCGTTCGGAATGATTTAATTAATTATTGATTGTCTATAAAACCCGGTTCGGAATGATTTAATTAATTATTGATTTATTCCCCTAAAAACCGGTTCGGAATGATTTAATTAATTATTGATTTATTCCTAAATTGGGTTCGGAATGATTTAATTAATTATTGATTGTCAATAAAAACCGGTTCGGAATGATTTAATTAATTATTGATTTGTTCCCTGAATTGGGTTCGGAATGATTTAATTAATTATTGATTGTCTATAAAACCGGTTCGGAATGATTTAATTAATTATTGATTATCTATAAAACCGGTTCGGAACAATTTAATTAATTATTGATTTATTCCCCTAAAAACCGGTTCGGAATGATTTAATTAATTATTGATTTATTCCCTAAATTGGGTTCGGAATGATTTAATTAATTATTGATTTATTCCCTAAAACCGGTTCCAAATGATTTAATTAATTATTGATTATCCCTAAAACCGGTTCCAAATTATTTAATTAATTATTGATTGTCTATAAAACCCGGTTCTGAATGATTTAATTAATTATTGATTGTCAATGAAACCGGTTCGGAATGATTTAATTAATTATTGATTTATTCCCCTAAAATCAGTTCTGAATTCTTTAATTAATTATTGATTATCCATAAAACCGGTTCCAAATTATTTAATTAATTATTGATTTATCTCCTAAATTGGGTTCGGAATGATTTAATTAATTATTGACTTATCCGTAAATTGGGTTCGAAATTATTTAATTAATTATTGATTATCCATTAAAACGGTTCGGAATGATTTAATTAATTATTGATTTATTTCCTAAATTGGGTTCGGAATGATTTAATTAATTATTGATTTATTCCCTAAATTGGGTTTGGAATGATTTAATTAATTATTGATTGTCTATTAAACTGGTTCGGAATGATTTAATTAATTATTGATTTATTCCTTGAATTGGGTTCGGAATGATTTAATTAATTATTAATTTACTCCCCTAAAACCGGTTCCAAATTATTTAATTAATTATTGATTGTCTATAAAACGGGTTTGGACTGATTTAATTAATTATTGATTTATCCCTAAATTGGGTTCGAAATTATTTAATTAATTATTGATTTATCTCTTGAATTGGGTTCGGAATTATTTAATTAATTGTTGATTGTCTATAAAACCGGTTCGGAATGATTTAATTAATTATTGATTTATTCCCTAAATTGGGTTCGGAATGATTTAATTAATTATTGATTTATTCCTTGAATTGGGTTCGGAATGATTTAATTAATTATTGATTTATCCCTAAATTGGGTTCGGAATGATTTAATTAATTATTGATTATCTATAAAAACGGTTCGGAATGATTTAATTAATTATTGATTTATTCCCTAAATTGGGTTCGGAATGATTTAATTAATTATTGATTTATTCCTTGAATTGGGTTCGGAATGATTTAATTAATTATTGATTTATCCCTAAATTGGGTTCGGAACGATTTAATTAATTATTGATTTATTCCCTTAAAAACCCGGTTCGGACTGATTTAATTAATTATTGATTTATTCCCTGAATTGGGTTCGGAATGATTTAATTAATTATTGATTTATTCCCTAAATTGGATTCGAAATTATTTAATTAATTATTGATTGTCCATAAAACCGGTTCGGAATGATTTAATTAATTATTGATTTATCCCCCTAAATTGGGTTCGGAATGATTTAATTAATTATTGATTATCCATAAAACCGGTTCCAAATTATTTAATTAATTATTGATTTATCCCTAAATTGGGTTCGGAATGATTTAATTACTTATTGATTGTCTATAAACCCGGTTCGGAATGATTTAATTAATTATTGATTTATTCCCTAAAATTAGCTCTGAATTATTTAATTAATTATTGATTATCTATAAAACCGGTTCGGACTGATTTAATTAATTATTGATTTATTCCCTAAATTTGGTTCGGAATGATTTAATTAATTATTGATTATCCATAAACCCGGATCGGAATTATTTAATTAATTATTGATTTATTCCCTGAATTGGGTTCGGAATTATTTTATTAATTATTGATTGTCCATAAAACCGGTTCGGACTGATTTAATTAATTATTGAATTCTCCCTAAATTGGGTTCGGAATGATTTAATTAATTATTGATTTATTCCCTAAAAATCGATTCGGAATGATTTAATTAATTTTTGATTATCCATAAAAACGGTTCCAAATTATTTAATTAATTATTGATTGTCCATAAAACCGGTTCCAAATTATTTAATTAATTATGGATTATCCCCTAATTAATCAGTGGAATCGATATAATCAATGTGATCAATGTCATCGATGGGATTAGTGATGTCATCAATGACGTTATTAATGATATAATCAATAAACAATCAACGTGATCAATGATTTAATCGATGCTGTAATCAATGAATAATCAATGATGTCATCAATTAATAATCAATGTGATCAGCGATTTAATCAATGATTTAATCAATAATCAATATCGATAATTTCTGATCGATCCTGATCGATCCTGATCGATTCTTATCAATCCTTATCGATCCTTATCAATCCTTATCAATCCTGATCGATCCTGATCGATCCTGATCGATCCTGATCAATTTTATTTTTTATTTTTTATTTTTTATTTATTTCTTTATTTTTTATTTTTTATTTTTTATTTTTTATTTTTTATTTTTTAATTCTTTTTTTTTATTCCTTATTTCTTATTTTTTATTTATTTTTTCTTATTTTTTGTTTTTTATTTCTTATTTCTTATTTTTTATTTTTATTTTTTATTTTTTATTTTTTATTTTTTATTTTTTATTCTTTATTTCTTATTTTTTATTTCTTATTTCTTATTTCTTATTTCTTATTTCTTTTTTTTATTTCTTATTTTTTATTTCTTATTTCTTACTTCTTATTTTTTATTTATTTTTTATTTCTTATTTTTTATTTCTTTTTTTTTATTTATTTCTTATTTTTTATTTCTTTTTTTTTATTTTTTATTTTTTATTTCTTATTTCTTATTTTTATTTCTTATTTTTTATTTTTTATTTTTTATTTCTTATTTTTTAATTTTTATTTATTTTTTATTTCTTAGTTCTTATTTTTTACTTTTTATTTTTTATTTTTATTTTTTATTTTTCTTTTCATTTTTTATTTTTTATTTCTTATTTCTTATCTTTTATTTCTTATTTCTTATTTCTTATTTTTTATTTTTCATTTTTTATTTCTCTTTTTTTATTTTTTATTTCTTATTCCTTATTTCTTATTTCTTATTTCTTATTTTTTATTTCTTATTTCTTATTTCTTATTTCTTACTTCTTATTTTTTATTTTTTATTTTTTATTTCTTGTTTTTTATTTCTTGTTTTTTATTTATTTCTTATTTTTTATTTCTTTTTTTTATTTTTTATTTTTTATTTCTTATTTTTTACTTTTTATTTATTTTTGATTTCTTAGTTCTTATTTCTTACTTCCTATTTCTTATTTCTTATTTTTTATTTTTTACTTTTTATTTCTTATTTTTTATTTCTTATTTCTTATTTCTTATTTCTTATTTTTTATTTTTTATTTTTTATTTTTACTTTTTATTTTTTACTTTTTATTTCTTATTTTTTATTTTTTACTTTTTATTTTTTATTTTTTATTTCTTATTTCTTATTTTTTATTTCTTATTTCTTATTTCTTATTTTTGATTTCTTATTTTTGATTTCTTATCTTTTATTTCTTATTTCTTATTTTTTATTTCTTATTCTTTATTTCCTATTTTTTTCTTTATTTTTTTATTTTTTATTTTTTATTTTTTATTTTTTTATTTTTTATTTCCTTTAGCACTTTCCAGCTTCATTTCCCTCCCCAAATTTTTTTTTTTTCCCTTCCCCCCCCTTTCCCCCATTTTTTTTCTGCCATCCCATAATACCCCTCCCCCTCCGGCACTGCAGGGGTTAACACACATATGCTGCCTAATTAGCAACCGCACTAATGATGATGAACAGCACAAATTACCAAAAAAATCAAAATATTTCCCAAAATTTTTTACTTCACATTAATAAAAAGCATTAATTTAATTCAATTTATTTTATTATTATTTTTTTCCTGCATCAAGCAGAGCTGGATTTTATTTATTTTATTTTAATTTAATTTTTTTTTTGTGTGGTAATTAGGGATGCACGATTTCAGCTGCAGCTCATTAATATGCAAATGTATGCAGCTGGCAGTTCTTGAAATTAAAAATGCAAAGCAGCTCTGATGGTGATGCTCCAAATTATCTCCAACAACCATCAAAAAAAATTAAAATTAAAAATAAAAATAATAAATAATCGCCTGGATGTCATTTTGGGGGATTTTTGGGGATTTTTGGAATTTTTTGGGGGATTTTTGGGGATTTTTCAACTTTTTTAGGAGATTTTATGTCGATTTTTGGGGGATTTTTAAGGATTTTTTGGGGATTTTTGGGGGTTTTGGGGATTTTTGGGGGTTTTGGGGATTTTTTGGGGATTTTTTGGGGATTTTTTGGGATTTTTTGGGGATTTTTAGGATTTTTTTAAAGGAGATTTTGCTCAGATTTTTTTGGGGATTTTTTTGGGATTTTTGGGGGATTTTATGGAGATTTTGGGGGATTTTTTTGGGATTTTTTGGGGATTTTTAGGGATTTTTGGGATTTTTGGGATTTTTGGATTTTTTAGGGTTTTTCGATTTTTGGAGATTTTTGGGGGATTTTTGGTATTTTTAGATTGGTTTTGGGGGATTTTTAGGGATTTTTGGGATTTTTGGGATTTTTGTGGATTTTTTCTCACGTTTTTGGATTTTTAGGGATTTTTAGGAGTTTTTTTCGATTTTTAGGGGATTTTTAGGGAGTTTTTAAAGGGGATTTTTAGAGATTTTTCGGGATTTTTCGGATTTTTGGGGGATTTTTGGGGATTTTGGAGATTTTTAGGGGATTTTAGGGATTTTTGGGATTTTGGGGATTTTTAGGACTTTCCTGACTTTTGGGGATTTTTTAAGGATTTTTAAGGATTTTTAGGGATTTTTAGGATTTTAGGAGTTTTCGATTTTGGGGATTACCGGGGGTTTTAGGATTTTTGGAGGTTTTTAGAGATTTTTGGGGATTTCTTAACGGGTTTTCTGGGATTTTTAGGGGATTTTTAAAGAGATTTTTTGAGGATTTTTTAGCACATTTTTAGGGGAATTTTTGGGATTTTGGGATTTTTTGGGGACTTTTGGGGATTTTTGAATATTTTGGGATTTTTGGGGGATTTTTTCAGGGATTTTTGTGGATTTTTTCTGCGATTTTTTGCGATTTTTGCAAATTTTTTTTGGGCTTTTTATTTTTCATCTAATATGCAAATGAGGCTGTCAATCATATCAATATGCAAATGAGGGGCAGGATCGATACCCTATCAATATGCAAATGAGGAGCTGTCAATCATATCAATATGCAAATGAGGCAGGATCGATACCGATCAATATGCAAGTGAGGAGCTGTCAATCATATCAATATGCAAATGAGAAATGCATCGACAATAGATCAATATGCAAATGAGGAGCTGTCAATCATATCCATATGCAAATGAGCTATCAATCATTCCAATATGCAAATGAGCTGTCAATCATTTCAGACACAAAACCCAAAGGAAAAAAACTAAAATTAAAAATCAAAAATCCGAAAAGTCTCAAAAATTCAAATTCAAATTTCTAAAATTGCCAAAATTTTCCCAAAATTTCCCAAAATTCAGGCGCACTAGGAGGGCAGCAAACCAGCCGGGACCTTGCGAACTTTTTTGTCTGAACTTCTGGAGGGAGAAAAAGATAAAATATTTGGGTTCAAAATAAGAAAAAAATTTAAAAATATATTTTAGAATTTTTGGGTTTTTGGGATTTTTGGGGTTTTGGGGTTTTTAGTTTTGGGGTTTTGGATTTTTTGGGTTTTGGGATTTTTGGGGTTTTTGGGGTTTTGGAGTTTTTGGGATTTTTGGTTTTGAGTTTGGGATTTTTGGATTTTTGGGGTTTTTGATTTTGGGGTTTTTGGGTTTTTGGGATGGGATTTTTGGGGATTTTTTGGATTTTTTGGATTTTGTTTTTGGTTACGGGGTTTTGGGGTTTTGGGTTTTTGGGATTTTTGGGGTTTTGGGTTTTGGGATGTTTTTGGGATTTTTTGGGATTTTTGGATTTTTGGGGTTTTGGGTTTTGGGATTTTTGGGATTTTTGGAGTTTTGGGTTTTGGATTTTTTGGATTTTTGGTTTGATTTTTTGGGGTTTTGGATTTTGGGATTTTGGGATTTGGGGATTTTTTGGGTTTTTTGGAGTTTTTGGGGTTTTGGGGTTTTGGGATTTTTGGGGTTTTGGGATTTTTGGGTTTTGGGGTTTTGGGGTTTTTGGATTTTTGGGTTTTGGGGTTTTGGGATTTTGGGATTTTTGAGTGGGTCTAGAGTTTTTGGTTTTGGGATTTTTGGGCTTTAGGTTTTAGGGATTTTTGGGGTTTAGGGATTTTAAAAGTTTTGGGATTTTGGGATTTTTTGGGTTTTGGGGTTTTTGGATTTTTGGGGTTTTGGGGTTTTGGGATTTTTGAGGATTTTGGGGTTTTGGGATTTTTGGATTTTTGGATTTTGGGGTAAAAAAAAAAAACCAAAAAAAAGGTTTTGGATTTTGGGGTTTGGGATTTTGGATTTTGGGATTTTGGGGGTTGGTTTTTGGGATTTTTGGATTTTTGGGGTTTTGGGGTTTTGGGATTTTTAGAGATTTTTGGATTTTGGGATTTTTTGGATTTAGGATTTTTAGGGTTTTTTTGATTTTGATTTTGGGTTTTAGGTTTTGGATTTTGGATTTGGATTTGTTTGGTTTTGGGGTTGGATTTTTGGGGATTTTGGGTTTGGTTGGATTTTTGGTTTGGGATTTTTGGATTTTGGATTTTGGATTGGTTTTGTTTGATTTTGGATTTTTGGGGTTGGGATTTTGGGGTTTTGGATTTTGGGATTTTTGGATTTTGGGGTTTTGGGTTTGGGATTTTGTTTTGGATTGGGGTTTTGGGTTTTGGGATTTTGGGGTTTTGGGGTTTGGGGTTTTTGGGATTTTGGGTTTAGTTTTGGGATTTTGGGATTTTAGGATTTATGGGATTTTGGATTTATAGCATTTTTTATTTATGGGATTTTTTGATTTATGGGATTTTTTTTTTGGTTTTTGGATTTTTGGATTTTGGGATTTTGGGTTTGGGATTTTGGATTTCTGGATTTTGGGATTTCAGGGTGAGGTTTTGGATTTTGGTTTGGGGTTTCAGGGGGGATTTTGGGGATTTAGGTTTGGATTTTTGGATTTGTTTGGTTTAGTTTGGTTTGGTTTAGGATTTTGGTTGGTTTTGGATTGGGTTTAGGGATTTTGGTTTTGTTGGATTTGGGATTTGGATTAGGGTTTTGGGGTTTGGGGATTTATGGGATTTTGGGATTTTGGGATTTTGGGATTTTGGGATTTTTGGGATTTCAGATGGGTTTAGATTTTTGGGATTTTTGGATTTTGGGGATTTTGATTTTTGATTTGGATTTTTGGGGATTTTGGATTTTGGGTTATGGATTGGGGATTTCAGGACCAGCCAAGATTTTTGGGATTTTGGGATTTTCAAGGCGGATTTTGGTTTTGGGTTTATTTGGGGTTTAAGTTTTGGGATTTCAGCCAGAATTTTGGATTTTTTGGGTTTTGGGTGCTCACCCACAGTGAGGAAGCCGATGCAGGGTCTGTAGAGGTTTGTTAATGGGATTTATGGGATTTCCAGGGCAGGGGGATTTTTGGGGTTTTGGGGGTTTCGGATGGTTTTTGATCGTTTTGGGATTTCAGGGCCAGTAGATTTTTGGGGTTTTTGTCACTCACTCACCCACGGAGGGAGCCGGTCTGCAGGAGTCTGATGGGTTTGTTAATGCAGGATTTATGGGATTTCAGGGCCGGTTTTGGGATTTATAGGGTTTTGGGATTTCATGACGGATTTTGAGGAGTTTTTGGGATTTAGCATGGGATTTTTGGGATTTCAGGACCAAGGAATTTTTGGGGATTTTTAGGGATTTTTGGAGTTTTGGGGTCGCTCACCCACGGAGGAGCCGTGCAGGGTCTGTGGAGTTTGTTAATGGGATTTCAGGGCCGGGGGATTTTTGGGGTTTTGAGGGTTTTGGGATTTCAGGACAGGGATTTTGAGGGATTTTTGGGATTTTGGGATTTTTTGGGGTTTTAGGGGTCCCGCTCTCACCTGGCCCGAATACAGAATCTAATAGGTTTTATTAATGGGATTTATGGGATTTCAGGGCCGGGGATTTTGGGGTTTTGGGGTTTTGGGATGGTTTTTGGGGTTTTGGGGTTTTGGGATTTCAGGGCCCGGGATTTTTTGGGATTTTTGGGATTTTAGGGTCCCACTCACCTGGCCCAGGCAGTACAGGAGCTCTCGGCTGCGCCAGCCCATCCGCGCCTAGTAGGAACTGGGACCGAGTTTGCTGAGGGACAGCGCCCCAGGCTGTGAATCCCATGTCGCCCAGCAGGCTCTGGGGAGAGAGAAACCCCAAATAAAAGCTTTTAATCCACAAATCCTAAATCCCAAATCCTAAATCCCAAATCCCAAATCCCAAATCCCAAATCTCAGGTCCATGTCCCCGCCCAGCAGGCTCTGGGGAGAGAAACCCCAAATCCCAAATCCCAAATCCCAAATCCTAAATCCCAAATCCTAAATCCCAAATCCTAAATCCTAAATCCTAAATCCCAAATCCCAAATCCCCAAATCCTAAATCCTAAATCCTCCCAAATCCTAAATCCCAAATCCTAAATCCCAAATCTCAGATCCCAAAGTCCCCAAATCTAGTCCCCAAAAGCTCTGGGGAGTCCCCAAACCCTAAATCCCCTAAATCCCAAATCCCTAAATCCCAAATCCCCTAAATCCCTAAATCCCCAACTCAAATCCCCAAACCCCCAAATCCCCAATCCCCAAATCCTAAATCCCAAATCCCGAAATCCTAAATCCCCAAAATCCTAAAATCCCAAAATCCCCAAATCCTAAATCCCAAATCTCAGGTCCATGTCCCCGCCCAGCAGGCTCTGGGGGAAGAGAAACCCCCAAATCCTAAACCCCAAATCCCAGATCCCAAATCCTAAAATCCCTAAAATCCTAAACAACTAAATCCCAAATCCCAAATCCTAAATCCCATAAACTCTAAATCCTAAAAATCCCTAAACCCCCAAATCCTAAATCCCCAAATCCCAAATCCTAAATCCCAAATCCCTACTAAATCCTAAAATCCCAAATCCCCAAATCCCCAAATCCCCAAATCCCCAAATCCTCAAAATCCCAAATCCCAAAATCTAAATCACTAAAGTCCTGGAATCCCAAATCCTAAATCCCAAATCCTAAAATCCTAAATCCCAAATCCTAAATCCCCAAATCCTGATCCCCAAATCCCAAATCCCCAGTCCTAAATCCCAGGAGTCCCAAATCCTAAATCCCAAATCCTAAAATCCCTAAATCCTAAATCCCTAAATCCCAAAATCCCAAATCCTAAAATCCCAAAGTCCTAAATCCCAAATCTCAGGTCCATGTCCCCGCCCAGCAGGCTCTGGGGAGAGAAACCCCAAATCCCAAATCCCAAATCCTGGAAATCCCAAATCCTAAATCCCAAATCCCAGATCTCGGATACGTGATGCAGATGGAGGAGCCCCAGATCTAGTCCCCAGATCCCCGGAGTCCTGGTCGAGTCCCCAGGTCTGGAGTCCTGGAGTCAGAGTAAAGTCCCACAGATCCCCAGATCTCGGATCCCCAGGCCCAGATAGAGCCCCAGGCCACGGAGTCCCCAGTCCCAGATCCCCAGATCGCCTGGATCCCAGATACCCAGTACTTGGAGCCCACAAGTCCAGCCCCAGATCCTGATCACAGATCCTGATCTCAGAGTCTCTAGGATCCCAGATCCCAGATGCACCAGGCCCCCAGATCCCCCAGATCCCAGATCCATCAGGCCCCAGATAAAGGCCACAGGCCACAGATCCTGGAATCCCAGTCTCCCAGATCCGTGATAGCCCCCGGTGGGAGGAGCCCAGATCTCAGGCCCACATCCTGGAATCCTAGAATCCCAGATCCCCCAGTTCCAGATCCTGGAGTCACCGTCCCCAGATCCTGAATCCCCAGATCCTAATCCCCAGATCCCCAGATCCCAGATCACAGTCCTGGAGTCCCAGATCTCGGATCCCCAGGCCAGATAACCACAGATCCCAGATCCCAGATCCCAGGTCCAGGCTCAGATTGAGCCCAGATCCCCAGATCCCAGACCCCGAGTCCCAGGCCCCAAGCCCCCAGGCCCAGGTCAGATCCCCAGGCCCCCAGATCCCAAAGTCCCAAGTCCCCAGGCTCCCAGAATCCCAGATCCCAGCACAGGAATCCTGATCCCAGAGATCCCAGGCCCCAGATCCCAGTGCAGGCCCCAGGTCAGATCCCAGTCCCAGACATCAGACCCAGATCCCCAGATCCCAGACCCCAGAGCCTAGATCCCAGGCTCCCAGGTCAAAGTCCCAGGCCCAGAGATCCCCAGATCCCCAAGATCCCAAGATCCCAGATCCCAGATCTAGATCCACAGGCCCCCAGATGCCCAGGCCCCCAGATCCAGATCGAGCCCCCAGGCCAAGGCCCCAAATCCCAGATCCCAGGCCCAGATTCCAGGCCCCAGGCCCCCAGATCCCAGGCCACAGATCCAGAAGTCCAGTCCCAAGATCCCAGATCCCAGAATCCCCAGGCCCCAGGCCCCAAAGATCAATCCCAGGCCCAGAGCCCCAGAGGCCCAAGGCCCCAGATCCCAAATCCAGATCCCCAAGGCCACAGGCCCCAAGATCCCCAGAGATCCCAAGATCCCAGGCCCACAGGTCCCAAATCGAATCCAGATCCCAAGATCTAGATCCCCAGGCCCAAATCCCAGATCCCAAGATCCCAAGACCCAAAGCCCCAGAATCCCAGGCCCAAGGCCCAAGATCCCAAGTCCGTCCCAGGTTCGTGGAAGAATTCCTGGTTTGGGTTTTTAGGGAGATAAAATCCTATAAAAAAAATTCCTAAATTTGAGTTTTAAGGATAAAATTCTAAAATCCCCAAAACCAAAACCTAAAATTAAAGGGATTCCCCAAATTTTTATTGGGAATAAAAATACAAAGGAATAAATCCTAAGGAATTAAATTATTTAAAATCCCAAAATCCCAAATAAAAAATAAAATCCCAAAATCAAACCCTAAAATCAAAGTTGCCAAAATTTCCCAAATTTTCAAAATTTCCCCAAAATTCAATTATTAGGTTATTTAATAGGAATTCAAATAAAATTCCCAAATTTTTGTTGGATAAAATGAAATTTTGAGGAATAAATCCTAAAAGTTAAATTATTTGATTTAAAATTTCCCAAAATTTTATTAGGAATAAAATGAAATTTTTGAGAATTAATCCTAAAATCAAATTATTTAGTTTGAAAAATTCCCCAAATTTATTTTTTGAATGCAGAAAGTGAAATTTTGAGAATAAAGTCCCTAAAAGATTAAATTATTTAGTTGAAAGGTTTCCCAAATTTTTTAATTTCCCCAAATTCAATTATTAGGTGTTTAATAAAGGATTTAAATAAAATTCCCCAAATTTTGTTGGAATAAAAATGAGGATTTTTGGAGAATGAAATCCTAAAAATTAAATTATTTAGTTTGAAAATTCCCCAAATTTTTATTGAGAATAAAAATGGATTTTTGAGGAAATTAATCACTAAAATCAAATTATTTTAGTTTGAAAGTTCCCCAAATTTTTTAATTTCCCAACATTCAATGTTATTAAATTGTTTAATAAAGATTTAGAATAAAAATTCCAAATTTTACATTTGGAATAAAAATGGGGAGTTTTTGGAGGAATGGAATCCTAAAAGGAAATTAAATTATTAAATTTGAAAAGTTCCCCAATTTTATTTGGAATAAAGAAATGAAATTTTTGAGAATAAATCCTAAAAGAGAATTAAATTATTTAATTTGTTAAAAGAAATTTCCCCAAATTTTATTTGGAATAAAATGAAATTTTGGAGAATTAATCCTAAAAGGGGTGGGAGTTATTTAATTTGAAAGGATTCCCCAAAATTTTTATTGGGGATTTTAGGGAAATTTTGGAGAATTAGTCCTAAAGGGATTAAAGTTATTTAAGTTTGAAAGATTCGGAGATTTTTGAGAATAAATCCTAAAGATTAAAGTTGTTTAATATAAAAGATTCCCAAATTTTTATTTGGATTAAAAATGAGAGTTTTTGAGAATAAATCCCTAAAAATTAGAATTATTTAATTTAGAGATTTCCCCAAGTTTTTATTGAGGAGATATAAAATGAAATTTTTGGAATAGAAATCCTTAAAAATTAAAGTTATTTAGTTTGAAAGAGGAATTTCAAATGTTATTTGGAATAAAGAAATGAAATTTTGGAGGGAATTAATCCTAAAGGGATTAAAGTTATTTAGTTTGAAAGGTTTTCCCAAGGTTTTCCCAAATTTCATATTCAGAGTTGTTTAGTAAAGGGATTTAAAATGAAATTTCCCAAAGTTTTGTTGGAATAAAAGTGAGGAATTTTTGAGAATGCCGATCCTTAAGAATTAAAAGTTATTTAATTTGAAAGGTTTTCAGATTTTTAGTTTCCCAAAATTCAGTTATTAAAATTAATTAATGGAGATTTAAATGGGAGTTTCCTCCAAGTTTTATTGAGGAATATCAATGAAATTGTTGAGAGTTAATCCTAAGAAATCAAAGTTATTTAGTTTGAAAGGAGTTTCCAAGTTTTTAGTTTCCCACAAAGATTCAGTGATTAGAATTATTTAATAAAGATTTAAAATGGGACACTGCGATTTTGTTGGAATAGAAATGAAATTTTTTGAGAATAAATCCTTAAAGATTAAAGTTATTTAGTTTGAAGTTTCCCCAAATTTTTAGTTTCCCAAAAGTCAGTTATTAGATTAATTAATAAAATTTAAAATAAATTTCCCCAAATTTTTATTTGGAATAAAAATGAAATTTTGGAGGGTAATCCCTAAAAATTAGGTTATTTAATGTAAAGGGATTCCCAAATTTTATTTGGATTAAAATGAAATTTTTGAGGAATAAAATCCTTAAAGGAATTAAGATTGTTTAATTTAGAGGATTCGGAGATTTTTGAGGAATAAATCCTAAAGATTAGATTATTTAATATAAAGAGGATTCCCCAGGATTTGTTTGGATTAAAAATAAGAGAATTTTTGAGAATAAATCTAAAAATTAAATTTATTTAATTTGAGAAAATTTCCCCAAATTTTTAATTTTCAGATTCAATTATTAGGTGTTTAATGGAAATTTAAATAAAGGATTCCCAAATTTTATTTGGAATAAGAAATGAAGATTTTTGAGGAATAAAATCCTAAAAATTAAATTATTTAATTTGAGAGGATTCGCGAGATTTTGGAGGAATAGGTCCTAAAAATTAAAATTATTTAATATAAAAATTCCCAAATTTTTATTTGGATTAAAATAGAGAAATTTTTGAGAATAAATCCTTAAAAATTAAGATTATTTAATTTGAAAATTCCCAAATTTTATTGAGGAATAAAAATGAGATTTTTGAGAATAAATCCTTAAAAATTAAAATTATTTAATTTGAAAATTTCCCAAATTTTGTGAGGAATAAAAATGACACTGGAGGGCAAATCCTTAAAAATTAAATTATTTAGTTTGAAAATTCCCCAAAATTTTATTGAGGAATAAGAAAGTAAAATTTTGAGAATAAATCATGAGGAATTAAAATTATTTAATTTGAGAAAATATCACAAATTTGATTTGGAATAAGGAAATGAAATTTTTTGAGAAATGGAAATCCCTAAAAATTAAATTATTTAATTTGAAAATTCCCCAAATTTTATTGAGAATAAAAATGAAATTTTTGAGAATAAATCCTTAAAAATTAGAATTATTTAATTTGAAAATTCCCAAATTTTGTGAGGAATAAAATGAAATTTTTGAGGAATAAATCCTTATTAAATTATTTAATTTGAAAATTTCACAAAATTTGATTTGGACAAAATGAAAATTTTTGAGAATAAATCCTAAAATTAAATTATTTAATTTGAAAATTCCCGAGGAGATTTTTGAGAATAAATCCTTAAAAAGTAGTATTTAGTTGAAATTTCCCCAAATTTTTATTGAGTATAAAGTGAAAATTTTTGAGAATAAATCCTAAAAATCAAAATTATTTTAATTTGAAAATTTCCCAAATTTTTAATTTCCCAACATTCAATTATTAGGAGATTATTTAATGAAAATTCAAATAAAAATTCCCCAAATTTTTATTTTGGAATAAAGATGAAATTTTTGGAGAATAAATCCTAAAAATTAAATTATTTGATTTGAAAATTTCCCAAAATTTGAGAATAAAAATGAGATTTTGAGAATAAAATCCTAAAAATTAAAGTTATTTGAATTTAAAAGAGATTCCTCAAAATTTTTATTGAGGAATATCAAGGAGATTTTGGAGAATAAATCCTAAAAATTAAAGTGTTTAATTTGAAAAAGTTCCCCAAATTTATTTTTGAATAAAAATTAAAATTTTGAGAATAAATCCTAAAAATTAAAGTTATTTAATATAAAAATTCCCAAATTTTATTGAGAATAAAAATGAAATTTTTGAGGAATAAATCCCTAAAATCAAATTATTTAATTTAAAAATTTCCCCAAATTTTGTTGGAATAAAGTAAAGGATTTTTGAGAATAAATCATAAAAATTAAATTATTTGGTGAAATTTCCCCAAATTTATTTGGAATAAAAATGGAATTTTTGAGAATTAATCCTAAAAATCAAATTATTTGAATTTTGAAAATTCAGGAGATTTTGGAGAATAAATCCTAAAAATTAAAATTATTTAATATAAAAATCCCAAATTTTGTTTGGATTAAAAAATGAAATTTTTGAGAATTAATCCTAAAAATCAAATTATTTAGTTGAAAAGTTTCCCAAATTTTAATTTCAACATTCAATTATTAAATTATTAAAATGGGAATTCAAAATAAAATTCCCCAAATTTTTATTTGGAATAAAATGAAATTTTTGAGAATAAATCCTTAAAATTAAATTTATACAATATAAAAATTCCCAAATTTTTATTTGGATTAAAATGAAATTTTGGAGAATTAATCCTAAAAATTAGAATATTTAATTTAAAGAAATTTCCCCAAATTTTATTTGGAATAAAAATGAAATTTTTGAGAACAAAATCCTTAAAAATTAAAATTAATTAATTTAGAAAAATTCCCCAAATTTTATTTGGAATAAAAATGAAATTTTTGAGAATAAATCCCTAAAAATTAGAATTATTTAATTTAGAAAATTCCAGGAGATTTTTGGAGAATAAAATCCTAAAATTAAATTATTTATTATAAAAATTTCCCAAAATTTTATTTGGATTAAAAATGAAATTTTTGAGAGCCAAATCCCTAAAATTAAATTATTTAATTTGAGTCCAATGAGGATTTTAAGGAATAATTTGAATTTTCATTTTACTAATTGGTTTTTTAATCAAACGGAGTTAATTAAAACTGAACCTGACTAATCCAAATGGGGGAATAAATCCCAAAAATTCCCAAAAATTTTTTAATCAATTTTTTAGGACTTTAAAAAATTAAAGAAGCCAAAATCCACATTGCAGGGCTTTGAGAAGCTTCCTCATCCCAACTCCTCACAGGGAAAGAAAAATAAAAATAAAATAAAAATAAAAATAAAATGAAATAAAGAGTAAAATAAAATAAAATGGAAATGAAATGAAATAAAAAATAAAAAATAAAATAAAATAAAATGGAAATGAGAATGAAATGGAAATAAAAATAAAATAAGATAAAATAAAAATAGGAAATAAAATTAAATTAAATTAAAATAAAATGAAATAAAATAGAAATAAAATAAAAATATAAAATGAAATAAAAATGAAATAAAATGAGACAAAATAAAAGAGATGGAAAATAGAAATAAAATAAAATAAGAAATAAAATAAAATGAAAATAAAAATAAAATAAAATGGAAAATAAAAATAAAATAAAATAAAAATAAAATAAAAAATAAAATGAAGTGCAAAAATGGAAATAAAATGAAATGAAAATGAAAATAAAGGCCAAAATAAAAATAAAATAAAATTAAAATAAAAATAAAAGATTAAAATAAAATAAAGAATAAAATTAAAATAAAATGAAATAAAATAAAATAAAATATAAAATAAAAATAAAATAAAAATCCAAAGTTATTTTTGTTTTAGGGAATTTTAGGAAATTTCCTGTTGCAATATTATAATAAAGAGCCTTAAAATCCCAGAGATTTTTATTTTATTTTATTTTTTATGTATTTTTTTTTATGTATGTATGTTTTATTTTTTGTTTTTAATTTTTTATTTATTTTATTTTTATTTCCATTTATTTATTTTAATTTTAATTTTTATTTTTATTTTTATTTTAATCAAGTGATTTAATTTTGATTTTATTTTTATTTTAATTTTATTATGTTTTTATTTTTTAATGTTGATTTTAATGTTGATTTTATTTTTCATTTCCATTGTTATTTGTTTATTTTTATTTTTTATTTTTATTTTATTTTATAATATTTCATTTTATTTTATTTTATTTCATTCCAATGTTATTTTATTTTATTTTATTTTTATTTTATATTTTTATTTTTATTTTTATTTTTATTTTACTGTATTTTATTTCATTTTTAATTTTATTTTTATTTTTTATTTTTATTTTTATTTTATTTTTATTTTAATACTAATTTTATTTAATGTTTTATATTTATTTTTTATTTTGCA